>VZRS01003503.1:59747-85610 GCA_013398055.1 Ifrita kowaldi
CGGCGGCTGCGCCCCGCGCCCTCCGCGCACCGCGCCAGCCGCGCCGTGCGCCGCGACTTCGAGCGCAGGGAGCCCTACAACTACCTCCAGGTGGCTTTCTTCCAGGTGGGCACCGGCCCCACAGGGGTGGGAGTCGGCACCCCCGGGGGTGCTGTCGTGCACGGCAGGGGGCCGGCGTGGCACCCCTCTCTTGGAGGGTGGCCGGGCAGCCGAGGGGGTGTGGACGCCTTTCCCTCAGCCTCGAGAAGAGACAACCGAGAGGGAACCTTATCGATGCGTATAAATATCTAAAAGGGGGTTGCCAAGGGAGTGGAGCCAGGTTCTTCTCACTGGTGCCAGCCGCTGCAAGAGGCAACAGGCAGAAAGTGATGCGCAGGAAGTTCCACCTGAATATTGGGACGAACTTCTTTACTGTGCTGGTGACCATGCACTGGAAGAGATTGCCCAGAGCATTTGTGGAATCTCCCTCACCGGAGACATTCCAAAACCATCTGGATGCAATCTGGTGCCATGTGCTATAGGATGACCCTGCTTGTGCAGGGAGGTTGGAGCAGATGACCTGCTGTGGTCTCTTCCAGTCTGACCCATTCTGTAATTCTGTGATTCTGTGAACCCGGGGAGCAACTGGGGTGAGGGGTGGGTGTGAACAGCAGAGACCTGCGGGAGCATGACAGGCACTGCTGCCTTTTCTCCACAGCTGAAGAAGCTGGATCAGGCCGTGTCTGCTGCTCACACCTTCTTCGTCGCTAATCCCCAGCACCTCCAAATGCGGGAGGACATCGAGAAGTACCGGCGTATGTCAGGGGTGAAGTCAGACAGCTTCCGGGACCTGGAGGCCACGCCGCACTGGGTGAGACCTCAGTGCAGAGCTGTGCATGAGCAGCTCGTATTCCACCTTAGGGACCAGTTTGGGACCCTGATCTGTTCCCACACAAAGGCCATGGCTTGAGACAGGGCCCCCATACACAGAATCATAGAGAGATTTAGCTTGGAAGGGACCTTTAAAGATCACCTAATCCAAGCCCTCTGCCATAGGCAGGTACACCTTACACTGGATCAGGTTGCTCAAAGCCCCATCCAATCTGGCCTTAGAACACTTCGAGGGATGGGACATCCACAGCTTCTCTGGGCAACCTGCTCCAGTGTCTCACTACAGTCATCATAACAAGTATCTTATCTGCAATCCAACAAGTATTTTATCTTCCATCAAAACCCTTTTTCAGTTTAATACCGTTGCCCCTTGTTCTGTCACTACAGGCCTTGGTCAAAAGTCTTGTTCAGACCCCTTTGTGTCTGAAAGGCTGCAGGAAGATCTCCCTGTAGCCTTCTCTTCAAGGTGAGGACAAACAAGTCCTCTGCAAGTGTGACAGAGAGACTTTTTGATGACAGTTATTTGGCTTAAGTGTAAGATTTGCTGTCACTGCGTGGTTGACTCTGCATGAGCAGGCGGGGGCCCCTGTATGTCAGCACCACCTTGTGAGCGACTCGGAAGTCTCAGGACATCCTTTGGTGTCACCCACACTGATGAGGGGACCTGGATCTGTCCTTCACAGGAAGCGTATGAGACTGGTATGCAGCACTATGATGCAGATGAGTACCTGCAGGCTGTGGCCAGGCTGGAGGAGTCACTCTCAGAGGCCCTGTCAGCACTGGAAGAGTGTCGTGCCCTGTGTGAAGGGCCTTGGGAGGATGAGGACGAGGAGGAGAAAATGCAGCCTGGCCTGTATGAAGCCATTGCAGGTAGTGTTAGAGGCACAGAGCATTGGGTAGGAAGGCTGTGCTCCCCACACTGGGCACATCCCATTTCACAGTACTCCTGTCTGGAGGAAGTGTGGGCTACTGCCTTTCTTGCTCCTCTCTCTTGCAGCCCATTATATTCAGGTTTTGAAGTGCAGGCAGCAGTGCGTCCTGGAAATTGCTACAAAGCCGGGGAGAATTTCTGCCACGGAAGATTTCATACCCTCTCATCTTGATTTACTGCAGTTTGCCTACAGCCAAGGTGAGCAGAGCCACAAACCAGCAGGTTATGCTGTGGCACCCCTACGCTTGCCCTGTGGCTCTGATCCTGGGGGGCAACTTGTGGGGAAAAGTGGCACACTGACTTGAGCTTTACTTCTATTTGCCCCCTAACTCTTCCCAAAACCTCTGTTTAAGCCTGTGGCCACCTTGGGAGATGTCCCTCGTGGTCTTCAGTCTCATTGCACAGGTTCTGTGGTGTGAGGCTGTTCCCACATCTTTTCTCCAGCACAGTTTTTCATGGTCTTGTTCCAACTATTTGCTGAGTGTTTTGTACCCTCCTTTTCGGTACATGGCTCCAGACCAGGCTCCCACTTCCCATGTAGAGGCTGCATGTGCATCTCACCTCAGCAGTGGTGTTCCCTCTGAGTCAGCCCTAGCTACCCTTGCTGAACTGATGGCTTGTTATGACACTTGTCATCCTGTCACTCTGTGACTTTCACACATCTCTCAGGCCTCATCCCTTCTGCATACCCCTGCTCCTCCCCTCACTGACCCAACTGTCTCTTACCTCCTCTGTCAGACCACTGGTAAAACTTCTGTCTCAAAGAAGCCACCAGATCCATCTTGTCTGTTGCATGAGGGAGGTGGGACCATCTCTCTTCCAAATTATACTTGCTTTTAATCAGTTTCTTCTAAACCAGCTCCCAATAAGTATTAGAGGCAGGTCAGTTCTGTACCAGGTTCATTCCCTGTCTTCTCTGCCCATCATTGGGTAGAGGCAGGGGTTGATGTGTACTTGGTGTAGGGCCAGCTGCCACGTCCTGACGGGGACACTGGGCGCTGCTGGCCTGTACACATTCACTGCTCAAGCCTCTCAGAGATGTGTGTTTGTTCTCTTCTGTCCCTGCCCAAGTTGGGAACCAGACACTGGCTGCTGAATGTGCTGCTTCCTACTTGCTCTTCTATCCCACGGATGAGCCCATGTTGGAGAAAATGAAACAGTATCGCACAGAACTGGGAGAGGACGCAGCTGTCACAGCCAGGCAGGTAGTTACAATTCCAGGTCTGCACTTCTTGGTCCTTCCCTGTCCCATAGGACAGGATTGCAGTCCAGGAGACAAAAAGCTAAACCCAAGCCCAGGACTGAAGAAACTGGAGCCTGAGTTTACTTCTAGTCTGTCACAGTCAGTGTCCCTTCAGGACAAAAACTGGCTTTAATTGTGCACAGCAGTGTGATGGGTCAGGTTTCTGCCCTGGACAGGGATGGGGTTGTCTTTTGTGAGGTGGTTGTTTGACAGTCTCTTTGCTTCCTTAGAGTATTCAGCATTATGTGCAGAGGTCTTTGATGGAGAAGAAGTTGATTTATTATGCAGTGGAGCATCTAGGAGAAACTTTTAATGACCCTGTAAGTAACAGTATCATCTTAATCTTCCTGCCATGGTTTCACGAATACTGTTATCAGAATTCACTTTAGTAGGCCATGATCCAGAAAGGATCAGATGCTGATGAGAGGGATCCCCAAGTCCTTATGAGGTGGATCTTTAAGGCCTTTCTGCTGCTCCAGGACTGAAGTTAGTTTGAAATAGGTGCTGTAACCATATGCATTGGCTCAATTTGTCTGTCCTGAGAAGTGGGTCACAGTGGTTGGTCAGATACTCAATGGAGAAGCAGTGCAAGGTTTGTTGTGTACTGAACCACCTGTGTTTGTTCCTACAGGATCTTTGGACTCCAGATGAGCTGATTCCTGAAAACCTAAAGGAGAAATACAGGTAAGATTGGGCACGTCTGCTGGGACTGCAGAATAAGTAGGGATGGTACAAGGAACAGTAATATGTGGAGAAATGGGCACAACAGGAACAGGGAGGATGTGAAATGCTACTACAGAGGAGGGTTAGGCATAGCTCTGTGTACTGACAGCCCTGGTCTCTGTTTTTTCCCTTGTTCCCGAGAGAGGATCAGGAGAAGCAAAAGCAGGAAACTCTGGATGTGGAAGAGAGGGAGAAGAGGGGTGAGTAAAAGAGCTTGAGGGAGGTCTTGCAGTCAGCCAGGCTTAGTCAGGCTAAGTGCTGTCTTTTCTTCCATCCTCAGACATTTGAATGCTAGCATAGATGCAGACTCACTTGAATGGCTCAGCAAGTCTTCTCACTGTTCTTTTCTTCCTCTTTGATGCATGTGTAATCTTGCAAAATCTCGCTGCGTACATCTCTGGCATGCGAACTCAAAGGGCACTGTGGCTGGAGAAGCTGAGAGCAGCCTGAGTATGTGACAAGCCTGTGGATGTGCAGATCCCCGTTCAGTGTGCCGGGAATGTCGACACCAAACCTGGTTCAGCTCCACCAGCCCAACTTCAATCAGCATTTTTCTGAAAGGGACATGGAGGGAGGGGCCGGGAAATGGAAACTGGAAGCAGACTGTTTAACTTGGGCAAGTCTTTCCCTGAAAAACAGAAGTCCAAAGGGTTTGTGGCTGAATGATACAGACTGCAGTGCAGTCTCGTGCTCTTGCTGGTCCCCTAATCTTATGTGTGGATACAGAGCCTCTTGCAGGGTCTGTCCTAGAGTCTTTGCTTAAAATGACCCCAGGTGGTTCTCTGCTGTGGCACATGTGAGAGCAGAGCCTTCTGAGGGCCTGAGTGCCTTGGCATTCCTCACCATCCAGAGGTCTGAGGGGCTGGGAAAAAAGGCCAAAGATCAAAAAGTCAAATCACTAGCTAATATCCAGTCTTTCTCTTTGGGGATGAAGAAAATAGAAAGATTCACTGGAGATAATTCTGGGGTAAGATGTTGACGAAAGACGATTGAAAGGAGGGTTGATGGAGGTGTTTACCTGCTTCTTTTCTCCAGAGCCTCACTCCAGTAGGCTGGACCTGTTCTGCTGCTGCAATCCACAGTGCATTCAACTTCCCCCAGCTCCCTGCTGCTCTCCCAGCAAGTCCCAAGTCTCTGCTGGCTCCTGAAGCACGCGCTGTAGGCCAGCTCCCCCAGCTGCTGCTCTGGTTCCCCTGAAGCATGTGAGGGGTCTGCGAGGAATGGGCACTTCTGGGGAACTGTCCTGTCTTCTCAGAGAATGTATAGTGTCTCTCCACTTCCTTATCCAGGCTGGGGGTTGGTGTCTCAGGGATTCTTGTCCAAAGCTTGCTCGTGCCTATCTGTGCTTGCTTCTCAACAGGTCCTTTGCCTTTTGAGGGTATTGCTGTCACAATGGATTCCCAGCAGATGAATGGAACCCAGAGGGTTGTGTTCGACAGAGTGCTGACGGAGTCTGAGTGTAAGGATCTTCTCCGACTGACAAAGGTGAGGCCAGGATCCTGAAAGGACTCCCTGTGTGTGTACTTCCCTCCTCAGCAGGCAGGGCAGTAGGGTTTCCATGGAGGAGAGGTGGCAGCCTAATGCATATCATCTGTATCCTTCTATTCCAGGCAGCAGGGGAAGCAGGAGATGGGTACCGGGCAAGGCGGTCGCCTCACACCCCACATGAGAGATTTGAAGGGTTAACTGTTCTGAAGGCCATGCAGGTAAAATGGATCTGTGAGTCTGCTGCCTTCTTAATTGTCCAGAAAGAGAGTTTGCCACCTGAGTGTTTTCTTCTGTGAACTGCACTCTAGGTGGTGTCACGGGTGCACTGTCTCCCTCACAACATGTGTGGTCTCCTCTGACCTGCTTCCTCCTCCATCACATTCAGGGATGTTGTACGTGGAGGGCTTCACAAGTGCTTTCTCTCCTGCGGGGCAGGGTTTTGGGACTTCTTGTTCCTGTGAGGTAGCCTTACAGACATGCTTAGTTTGGAACTGGAGAATAAATTAAGGTTGAAGGAGCCTCTTGAGATCTCTGATCTGACCTCCAGCTCGCAGCACGTCTAATTCCAAAGCTAGATGAAATCCCTCAACTCTTTGCATAGGCAAGTCCTGAACATTTCCAAGGGTGGAGATTCTCCAGCCTCTCTGGGCACCTTTGTCAGTGCTGTACCAGTCTTGTGAGGGTGAAATTTTTCTTTGTATCTCGCAAAATTTCCCTTGCTGCTGTTGCCTCTTTTCAGTGTGTCTCTCTGAGGGGACACTGTCTCCACGTCCTCTGTAACCCCCTTTTAGGTGACAGGAGGCTGTACTTAGATGTTCCTTCGGCCTTCTCTCCTCTAGACTGAAGAAAGCGAAATCTTCCGGCCTCTTTTTCTAAGTCATGTGCTCCAACACTCCTGCCATCTTAAGACCCGTCATTCAAGACTCACTTCAGTCTGCTAGTATCCCTTGTGTAGTGGGAGATCCAAAATAGTACAGCATTCCAGATGTGGCTTCATGGGCCAAATAGAAGGAAATAATTGTTGTGCTGTACAGTTGTACTCCTGAGTCATATTTAAATGAGAAAATGTGTTCTTTTCTTGCCTGAGTGACCACAGGACTTTGCAGACGTCTCTTCTTCTGTACTGTGTACGTGTGTCATTTCTTACAGTGTCTTTGTAAGTATTGTAACAGACTTGTTTTTTGCTTGTAGCTGGCCCAAAATGGGAACGTGGAATGGAGAGACGCCAAATTGCTTCTGCAGGCTAGTGAGAAATCTCGGAAAATCATAGAATCCTATTTTACTCCTGGAAAGAAACTCCATTTTTCATTCACACACCTTGTGTGTCGCACAGCTGTAGATGGTAAAGAATCTTTCATCCTGTTAGTCCCTGTCTCCCAGAGAATCTCCTCACACCCAGCCCCATGCTGTCAGGAGACTGTCCTCCCTTTATTCTCACTGTACCCCTTTCTCTCTGCTTTATTCTTTCTTGAAACCAGAAATGCCCATACTCCTTTTTGTAACTTTTCAGGGGAACAGGAAGGTCGCATGGATCTTAGTCATCCTGTCCACGCTGATAATTGTCTCTTGGATCCTGAGGGGCAAGAGTGCTGGAAAGAACCTCCTGCCTATGTGTACAGGGACTACAGGTAAGAGCAGCTTCATTAGATCATGTGAAGATCTCCCTGGCCCCGTCAGAGGATGAGCTTAGCTTGTAGAAGCCAGGTGATGGTTGGCTCAAAGCCATCCAGGACTGTAGCATCAGGCAGAAGGCTGCATCAGTGGCTTCAGAACGAGGTGTGAAACACGTTCCCTGGTCTGGGAAGACCTGCCCTTTTTCCCTCCTTACTTCTCACAGCCAGCTTCAAGAGAGAGCAGAATGAGGCTGTGAGGCTGCACAGGTTAGAACCATGAGCTCAAACTGTTCTTTTGTGGGTCTTCCACAGTACTACAGTCAGCTGCCAGCCCTTCTGACAGGCAGTTTCTTGTAGTCGGGTTCCATCTTTTACAGTCTCCTGTGAATTACAGGAGAGGGATAGTCAAGCTCCTTGGATTTCTTTTGTTTGAGCAGTCAGTGTACTTCAGTAACTATTCTCTCAAGATTCGCTGCCAATACTTTGTGTTGGGTTTTTCCATTCCACGTGAGAGTTTATGTTTTTTCCAGCCTGTGGCAAGTTTTGTTACTCTTCTGTGAAAGAACCTGAAATATATTTTAATGATGATGCCAGTTGTTGCACACTGCAGCCAGATGAGGTCAGTTCACTACAGCTGATTCCTCCTACGTGCCATCTCATCCCTGAGCATCCAGAAATTTTACTTATCTTTTCCTTGAATGGTAGCTGTATCCAGAGCAGAAATCTCTAAGCAGCTATGATGAGGACACAGGACTTAGTGGGAATTCCAGTATCACTGAGTTGTTTCCCTTTGGATACTGGTGTTTACTTGGTATAACCAGGTTGTACAGTTACCAGGCTTTGTCGTGTAACTAGTTAGATCTCTGTCCCTCCTGTGAGAAAGGCTGTCACTTCACTGATCCTTGGGTTCTCTGACTTCCACTTGAATGGATGGTAAAATACCTTCCTGGAGTCTATGCTACTGACCTATTTTTGGGAGTATCTCTGTCCTCTTGCAGTTCAAGTTGTGACTGCCCAACCAGCTCTCAAGGGCTGAGCTCTCACAGTGTCCTTTTGAATGAAGTCCCTGTGTTTCAAACTTTCTGGGTCATTTCTGTGGATCTGTGCTATGGGCATTAATGATACTATTGAACAGTATTGGACCTGGGGGCCCATGAGTCCCAGTGATGCTGCTCTGGGTGCACAGTGCTCCTTTGTGTGCCAGTGGTGTGCTGGTCCCTATGTGCTGTTCACGCTCATCTTCACCTTCTCTTTTTGTTAGAAATTTCCCCTATGGCACCATTCTGAGTCCTTTTACCAGAGTCCAGACTGCTGAGATTGAGCATGTAGTGTTTCCTTGGAAAACCCACTATTTTTTCAAATATTGTGTGGGTAGCCCAATCTGCTTTTAGTACCCCCATGTTACATTTTAAGACCATTTTCTTCTTGTCCTCCAATTACCTTTCTCAGAAATGGAGTCTAAAGCCCTGCAGACTATTGAGGTCAGGATAACAGGTCTGTTTATGCTTCAGCCATTATCCCCACCTTCCTGTGCCTTTGGACGTGTGAGAGCTATCCTTGCTTTTCTCCACTCATGTCACCACCCTGGCTTCACAGCCTTATTAAAACCCTCTGGCAGAAGAGCTATAACTTCCTGGGTTTCAGGGCTGGTAATCCTCTCACTGCCCTTATGTCCTTAACATTGCTTCAGCAACCACATCGTTGATTTGTATTTCTTCCTCCCAGTCCCGTTAATTAAGAGCCTCTGTTGTTCCTCTGATGTTTTCTATCAGCTTAATTGAATACCAAGAGGAACTCAGGTAGTTTGTGGTCCATTCTTTCACCTGGTTGACTGTGATCTCACCTGTGCTACGCAGTGGCCTCACTACTTCTCTTTCTGTATAACTTTAGTAAAGAAGTTTCCTGTTTTAATTTTCTTTTCTGCATGCACCAGGCCTCTTTTAGATCATTCTAATGTTACCCCGAAATTCCTTGGCTGTTAAGACATGGCTTTCTTTGCTGATCAGTCTCCTCTTCCAGGCGTTGGATTATTCCCAGCCTTGAAACATAAACAACAGGTTAGAAACAAGATCTATCAAGCCCAGGGCATTGTCACAACAGTGCCACAGATGCATGCTGCAGGGGATTAAGAACAAACCAAAACAAAACGGGACAAGCGTGTAGAGCTAATTCCCTGGCATACTCTCCCAGCCTCCTGTGGCTTGCAGCTCAGGGACTCCCCTGAGCTGGGCACTGCTGTATTTAACACCCTCGGATGGATTTTCCTGCTAACTGGTCCGCTCACTTTTTGAGCCTGTGACAAGGAGCGTGGGGAAGCACTTAGGAGGAATAAGCTTCACCATACATACGTGCTTTTCTGTTTGTCCACAGTGGCATTCTCTACCTCAATGATGACTTCCAAGGTGGGGGCCTTTTCTTCACTGAAATGGACACTGTCACTGTCACAGTAAGTCTGGGACTGGCCAAAAGAGGGAGAGAGGACTGAGGGCGAGACTTAGTCTGGGCAGGAGGAAACTGGTTGGTTGTTGGATCCCACCACTCCAAAACCAATCCAATGCTGGTGCAATGGCAGATTCAAATAGGGGCAGCTAAAGGCAAATTGAGGCAAATCTCAGACAGAGGAGAGTTTGACTCTTTCCTAGCTGAGATTTTCCGGGCTCTTCCAGTATGCGGATGTCTGTGACCTTTGTTGTCCCATTGATTCTCTCTGTCCCTCTCCAAGGTCTGCCTTGCTCCTAGACTGGCTGTAGATGCCTAGCAGCTCTCTGCTCTTCCATGTTCCCAGAGGCACCGTCGCCTCTGTAGGACTGTGTACTCCAGAGCAGGGGTCTGCTGGCTTCACGGTCTCTTCTGTCTCTCCTGGCAGGCCGAGGTGCATCCGAAATGTGGGAGGCTGGTAGCCTTCAGCTCTGGCAAGGAGAACCCCCATGGCGTGTGGGCCGTGAGCCGCGGAAGGCGCTGCGCCGTTGCCCTCTGGTACACACACTCCCAGGAGCATGCTGAGCAGGTGAAGGGCCACGCTGAAGAAACAAATACAAGTACCTCCAAGTGAGATCGGATCCCACTGAGGAGCAGCTTTTGGGGCTAGTGCAGCAGCTGGGGGTTGCCCTCTAACAAGGTGTCTGGTGGAGGGGCCAGCCTGTGATGGGTCCTGCAGGAGGGAATGGGCTCTGGGGCATATGGGTGGATGTGTTTTGTCAGCCCCTGCAAGCAGGGTCGAGACGCCAGCAGGGAGGATTCACATCGTTTCTGTCTCCGTGGCTGCAGGAACGGGTGAAGGCAGAGGAGCTGCTGGAGCAGAGGGCTGTGGAGCAGGACCAGCCTGATGGAGATAAACGTCGCAGCGGCAGATCTTCCTCAGAGCCTCGTGCTCCCAGCCGTGGAAGCAAGCCTGCAGATCAGAGACAGAAGCCTGGCTCAGACAGGGAGCAGCACCCCAAGGTGCTACGGGCCAGAGATGAGTTCTGAGTGCATGGGGCCCTGTGGACTGTCACACACCATGGCCTGGCAGGTCACGGGAGGACCGGGACCACGGAGGCCTGGAGCAGTGTATTAGTGTGGTAGAGCCGTAGTGATGGGGAGGGGTGCAGCTTTCTTCTCTGTGGTGTCCCAGCAGCTGAAGAGTGGGAGAAGGGCACAGTGTGGAAGTCAGTGACACCAGGAACTTTCTTCACTGCCTCACCGTGTTTGTCTCACTCAGAAGTAAGAAGACAAGGTCTTCTCACCCCACTCCTCTCAGTGCCAACTTCTTGGCCATCCAGGGCTAAACCTGAGAGGGGGAGGAGGAGCCTGGAGTCTTTCAGCAAGGGCTGTCTCACATTCAGGAAGTCAAAACTAAAGCCTTTGAATTTCCTAAGCACCTGCCAAGTCCAGAACCTTGCAGGTGACCTGAGACAGGAAAGATGAGGGACTGTGAATATATGGAATAAAAGCCAAATGCTGGACACAGATATTGATGGGAGCTTGAGTCTGTATGCCAGGGAGACGTGCACACTTGTTTCTGATTGAAATTTAATTAACAAATGATGGAAGGGGATTGAGCCCTCAGTGAAAGATAGCAAAGTACTCGCCCAGATGCCAGCTACTTCCAGTAAGGGAGAGCAAGAGAGAAAGTCAGCTCTAGCATGGCTAACATGGAAAGGGTGAGGAGTGCCTTTAAGAAAAAGCTCTGTGCGCTCACGTTTCTCTGTCGCAAGGCCTGTCTTTTTTGTTGTTTTGATTTTTTCCCCTCTCCATGCACTAAATTGTCCCTGAAAGCAGAAGAGAGATTTTGTTTATCGTTTTCCACCCTGATAGAAAGACAATCTGCTGTCACTGCCCAGGGGATTAGTGTCCCGAGATGGGATTATATTGTAGCCAAATAGGAATTGAATGGGGTGGATATGAAGTATCAAAAAGAGCAGTGACCCTTTTCCTGGGAAGCATTAGAGCAAGAGATCAATCTGTGGTCATGACATACTCAAGCCTTGATGAGTTGTGCATGGAGACCCCAAGTGCAGTTCAAGTGGAAGAAATCTGTACAGCCAGGGCCAGTGGTGTAAGAGGTGGGTAGGTGGATCCTCTTGTCACTGCTGGCACAGGGCCCCTGCTCCATGGAAGGGGAAGTCTTTCCTCAACCTGAATCCTGGCACTTCTTAACACCAAGCTTGGGGAAACCTGTGTTGGCAACCCTTTTTGCTTCCCATCCTCCCCAGCGTCACAGGAAAAAGTTTGATTGTGTGCATTTCAAATTCCCTCTCCCTGGCGAGGGGCCTGTCACATCCCAGCACTCACAAGTCCATCCCGATGAGTTGTGGGGGGGTGCTGCGTGGTTCCTGTTTGATGAGGACATGTTGGGGGATGAGGGGCCAGTGTCCACATCTCTGGCTTGCTTTGCCCAAAGGTGGCCTGGGTGATTAGACTGATGGCCTCCTGACGTCAGATGAGATCCGTTAAAAGGTATTTATCTCGGGCTTGGGCCAAAGCTGCAGGAGAGATTAAAAGAGATTGAGGCCAAGATAATCCCCTCGCAGCATCCCACTAAAGTGGCTGCCAAAAGGCATGCCACCAAATCTTTTGCCACCCCTGGCCCCTGTGCCCAGTTCTGTTTTCCCCATCCAGAGCCCCGTTTGCGGCTGAGAGTGGGTGTGGTGGCCCTGCCATTGGTTTTCCCTTTGCAGGCCCTCTGTGTTGGCATCATTCCTGTTTCCGCCCTGCCCAGGACACAAGAGGCATGCTGTCCCTGGGAAAACAGGAATTCCTGTGACTGTGAGGTACAGCAAGCCCTGCCCTGGTGGCTGATAATCCTAGCGTGTTCTGGCTAATCTTCACTTTATTAGTTTGTTGCTGATACAAACAGAGGGAGTCAAATCCACCCAGGACTGTTTCTTTCCCTTCAGGAGCAGTGTGCTACTCTCTCTTTTCACCCCTCCCCATCCACCTGCTTTGCATTACGTCCCAATCCGATTTCCCCAAGTCTCTGGTGTCTGATTTAATTTGCCTGACGCTGCTCCTGGAATCAGCCCTCCCCCAACCCCTCCCGTCCACAGCCTTCCAGCTCCCCATGGGGAGATCAGTCCTGGGAGAGGCTGAGGAGCAGAGAGGGAGCAAGGGACTTGCTGGGTGGACGAACGGGACTGCCTGGAGACTGCGTAGGTACAAGGGGCGTCTGGGCAGCGAGGAGCCATTCTCTGCAAGGGAAGCAGGCTGTCAGGGTCCCATCCAGAGGGGACTGCAATCCACCTTGCTCTACAGGTCCCGGTAAGTTTGCCGCCTTGCGATGCCTGAGGTCACCTTGGTGAATCTGGCATTTGGGACGCTGAGTTTCTTGGAGTGATTCTGAGGGGAGTCTTTGAGCAAGGGCTCATCCCATGAGAGGATGAGGGAGGGTAAGATCACGGTGGGAAAGGAGTTGGGGTTAGTACTGAGGTGTCTTTTCAGTGGTGAGGGGGCTTTGCACTGGGATGGCGTTGCTTGTTCTCCACTTGGCAGGTAAATCTCACCAGTTTCCAGACTGGAGTGGGAGGATAACTCCTCCCCTGAGCGACCTGGCACTCTCTGCCAGTACACAGCCCTGCACTCCCAATGCGCCCTGTGCACACCTCGTTGCAGCTGGCTGCTGTTCTGGGTGGAGGAGCCCTCAGAAAGCAAGGAGCAGAGCAGGGTAATTTTACCCTGACCTTTGATCTCCATCACAGGAGAGAGGGATCATCTCTGTATCCGGCTCTGCAAGGAGCCCAGGGTCACCAGGGCGAGCCTGCGAAGCTAGTCAGGGATTATACAGAGACCCAGGGACACTGCCTATTCATACTGAGTCCTTCTTGCACCTTTTTCATTCACAGCCCTCTCCCAACATTTCACAGAGCGACCACTCCTTCCGCAGTGTGGGGGAAGCTACCCAGGAACAGATAAGAGGGTCCACCTTCCCTCTTTTTCCCACCCATTTCTTGCACCCTTATCCCCACCAGGGAGTGATGCAGGTGACTCAGAGGGACAGCCCGCAGGAAGCAGGCTGGGCCACCTCCATGGCATGGTGCAAGGGATGTGGCTACTGCTCTGAAAAGTCAGGGTGTGGCAGCAAAAGGCAGAAGATGAGTGATTCCAGATCCCCCTCCATCCTGCACCACAGTAGAAGGCATTCCATCTGCTATGAGCAGACACTGAAGGACTCAGGATGGGTTTGGTTGCCCACAGACAGGAGTGCTGCAGCAGCAATTTTGTTAGAAAGAGCAGGAAGGGAAAGAACTGTCGTGTTGGAGAGCAGAAGAAATGAAATGTGGTTTCAAAAGCCAAGAGCTGTGAACTGGATGAGCACAGCTAAGGCAGAGCTCAGAACAGGGCTGGCATGAGCTGACCAAGCCCAGGCTCTGTTTGGCTGTGCTGTGCTTGCTCATTGGTGATGCTTGCAGAAGGCACAATGCTGGAACAGTGCTGGCACCAAGGTCCTCCTGTCAGTAGCTGTGCTGAGTGTGGTGAATTGCTTTTTTCAAGGGCACCTAAGGACTTGGTTTCCTCTACTGCTCAGCATTCACCTGACAGAGCCCTTACTTCCAGAAAGCACCAAGGGTGCACCATTTAGAAGCCTTTCCCATTAAAACTAGCCTGGGCAACCACCATGAGCAACTGTGAGCTAATCCTTAGATCCACAAGAAATGTGTATCCCTAACGTCCTGCTGGTCAAGGAGGAAACCCCATTTCCCTTTCCTCTGTTCTTCCCCCATTTTGTTCCTCCCATTTCCTGCCCTAAATTTACATGACCATAATGAGCTGCTCTTTTGCACACCTGCCCTGGTCCTCCTGGGAGGCAGCTGCACTACACTGGGGATCGGGTAACTTACTCTCCACAAATCACAGTGGGACGTGACGGATGGAGGCGACAGGCAAAGATGGAGCTATTATTATCACTCATCTGTGGCTCCTTGTCCTTCTGAGGCTGAGAACAATTCCAAACTTCATTTAGAGTGTTCCCTCAGAGGGATTTAAAGGTTCAGACAGAGTCCTGAGCTGCACCTTCTCTATATTTAGCCCTTTTTATCCGTCCTCGACATCCTGCCCCTGCCGTTTGATCTGCCTGCGGCTCTGAAAGCCCCTCATCTGGTTGTGCAGCTTTACAGAACAGTGAACTGGCATTCCCATGCTAGTGCCAGAGTTGAGAAACAACTGGAGAAGGGAAGAGAGTGGTACAAAAGCAGGAGCAATGAAAGGAAGACTGGGATCCGATGGGTAATGAGGAGGACACCTACAGCCAGCTTCACCTGGAGCAGAAATTGGAAGGAAGGGACAGCAAGGTTCCCATCTCTATGCAGGTCTGGGTGGGCAAAACCAGAAGTCTGCAAAGACAAATTAGGGCAGGTGGGTGGACAATGTTCTCAGATAGCCAGGGGTGTATGAAATAACAGCCTGAAGAACTTAGGAACCAAGCAAAGGAGGCTGGAAGGACAGAGTCAGAGGGAAGAGGTTACCTAGCAGGAAAATGAAATCCAATGCTTAGGATTGATGGATCAGCCCTAAGGAACACTGAGAAAGGACAAAGTGTGGGCCGCAATGGTAGGGCTGGCTGCACAGGGTGGCTGGAAGTTCAGGTGTGCCACTTGGTGTGCTGTAGGCTGTGACCAGAGCTGGGTGGAGCCTTGCAGCCAGAGCGTACACTGAAACTGAGGGGCAAACACCACAGGAGAAGGAGGATGTGCAGCCTCTGACTGAAAGCCGCAAGGCCTTCCCCAGCATCTCCCCACTCTGTCAGTCAGCTGAGAGGTGGAGTGGAATGCCAGCCCTTTTCCAAAGGAGGGGAAGGGCATGAAGGTGGGCTTTCATGGCTGGGGTCACTCAATGAGATGCAGCTGTGCATCCTTGCTGGGAGGAGCCCCCCTCATGGCTGCTGTGTAGGGAGGAGAGAGGAAAAACCAGTGGCATGGACCCAGCTCTGTTGCTGGTCTGTTCCTATCCTTCAGTGCAGCTGAGGCTGGCAGCCCCAGGCCATGGCTGTGGTGTGTTCCTCTGGGCCCTGACAGTGCTGCCCCAGGCTGCCCTCCTGCTCCCTCACCATTTCCTGTGGCTGGCAGCCACATCCAGTGCCATGGGCAGCGAGCAGGGAAGAGTCAGCAGTGCTGTGGCTCTATCCAGCCTTGCAGGCAGCAGGCACAAGTCTCTCTCTGCAAAATATATCCTGAAATAGCTTCCTGCTGGGATAGCCTCCCAGGAGCTAGGGAAAACCTGTGTCTCCTTCTCTTTCTTACACTCAAAGCCATGCCTCAGGAATCTTTGGACAAGCAAAAACTCACTGTGCCTGGGGGATCAAAGGAAAGCCATGGAGACATTCAAGGGAAGGAATTCTTAAAGGAAACTCGAAGTGCTCTATCAAGCAGCAAGCAAAGGTGGGACATGGGAACTGTCTGGATGTGCTTGCCCACAGCAAGAGAGCAAGCCTGGTATGGAAGGACCCAAAGCCTCACTGACCAGAGGAAATGAGGCCTTCAGGCAACAGGGATGGAGCTGATGTGACCCACAGGGCCTAGGAGAAATTCTGCAGATGCTGCTGGAACATTTCCTGGACAACACCTGGAGCATATCTGGACACTCACATCTATCCAGGTGAAATGTTGGAGCAATTAAAGATCACGTTTGTCTACAAAAGTGGGAGATGCTGGAATCACTGGTGAAGATTTAAGTGCATGTAACAGGAAAGAGAGAACAAAAGAGAGATGTTGTATAACGATACAGTGCACCTGCATCTTGAATATGGATTACAGTTCTGGTTCCCTGCTCTCCCTGCAAAAACCATATAATCTTCACTCTGTAAACAACTGCAAAAAGCTCACAGAACAACAGAGGTAATAGGACGTTACAGCTTACATGGGAGGAATGACTAAGTTTGCTCTGCAGTCTGGAAAAGAGATGGGTGTATGACAAAGATGTATAAAATACAGAGTGATGCAGAGGTGAATAAAGACCAGTTATTTGCTGATTCTTCCAACTCAAAATATAGCTACTGACAAGTGGAACCGGGAAGTGGTAGAAGCAGGAACTTCTTTGCAGAGTCTGCCACCCAGCTGTGGAAGTCATCGCCATGGGGTACTGAGGAGGCTGAACTTGGCATGGGCACAAAGATGGTGGGGACAAGTGCACAGAAGAAAAGTCCATCAAGGATTTGCATATAGTAATGCTGCTCTCGCTTTGGATGTCAGTGAAAAGCTGGGGCTGGGCAAGTAGGAGAAGTACCACTATCGGCTTATGTTATTCTTAGATCCTGCCCTAGGCATGCACCTTTTTTTTTATTCTATTTTGGTTTGGTTTGGTTTTTTGGTTGGTTGGTTGGTTTGGTTTGGGTTTGGTTTGGTTTTGGTTTGGTTTTTTGATGTGAAACTAGAAGGGAACCCTGAGAGAGCACCTCAACAGCCCCATAGATTTCCTTGGTCGTCAGAGAGTTGGTGAGTCCTGCCTGGTGAGGCTTTGCCTAGGACAAACAGTAAGAAATAGCCAATGGGCTCCCCCATCAAGTTTCCTCCTCCTGGAGCTGAGATGGACAGCTTGGCCATGAACAGGGAGAAGCCGATGAAGAGGATCCAGGGCTTGGAATAGAGAGGTTAAAAATGAGGGGACAGGTGTGGCCAGAACATCAGCAAGAGGCTCTGGAGTTCTTCAGCTTCTGCACGTGTATGTGTAAGCAGGATCCAAGACAAAACAGACCTTTGACCAGGCCCAGCACAATTTTCCCAAATGCTAAGGGCTGTGGCCAGATACAGCACGACATTACTGAGCATTCAGCCAAGAAATGGTCACTAATCCTTTATCAGAGATACCTACACTTCCATAACTGAGCAGTCACATTAGTGTCCTAACTCAGCTCTCTCCTTTGATTTGTCTCCCCAGAACCAAGGCTGCCCCACGTGGAGGAGCCACCCCTAGGTCAGAAAGATGGGGGAAATGGAACAGATGAAGCAGGAGGCTGAGCAGCTGAAGAAGCAGATTGCGGTAATGCTGGCAACAGTCATGAAACTGCTGAGAGCACCTCTACACCCCCACTGCATGCCCAAACCTTCCTCCTCAGCCACAAGCTGGAGCTGGGCTTTCTCCGTCTACATACCTGGAGCACTCTGCAGTTCTCCACAGCCCTTTAAACACTAATGGAGATCTTCACACCATGGTGGGGGGAAGAGTGGTAGGGGAAGGGAGAGAAGGGGGGACAGGGGTCCCACGAGTGCAGTGGATCCCCAGGATCTCCTCTGTCTGTGAGGCAGCTGGTGTTCTGTCAGGTGGGAGGGTCTATGGAAAGGGTGTAGCACAGCGAACTGGATGCTGAGCACATTTTGGCTCACCTTCCTGACATTTGACTGGTGTCAAGGTGCCCTAATCACAGAGCAGGATCCCCCTGGGCTGCCCACGATCCAAACACAGCAAAGCCACAGTTCCTACTTCTAGCAGCCCTCAGACTACAACCTCAAATTTCACTTGGCATTGCCTTCCCCACATGTCTCATCTGCTCCTGTCTCTTCCGCAGGATGCCCGGAAAGCCTGTGCAGACACAACGCTTGCTCAGGTAAGGGACAGGGCTGGCTGGGCCAGCCAGCTCCACTCTGAGGGGGCTTTTGTCCACTCAGGAAGGAGTTAGAAGGCAGAGATGTGGAAAGCAGTAAAGCTCCTGATAGTCCAGGATAAATTCTTTCTCTCCTGCCACTCTTTCTTCAGATTGTGTCTGGAGTGGACGCTGTTGGACAAATCCAGATGCGGACCCGAAGGACCCTGCGGGGACACCTGGCCAAGATCTACGCCTTGCACTGGTCCACGGACTCCAAGTGAGAGCGCTGCTGCTGATCTGCTGGGTGCAGGACAGCACGTGGGTGTGACAGGCAGGAAGGCTCTGATGGGAAGAGAGCTACTAACATGGTCTTGTTCCTTTCTCGCAGACTCATGGTCAGTGCCTCACAAGATGGGAAACTGATCGTGTGGGACACATACACGACTAACAAGGTAGGAGTCAGGTGGCTGCAAACCGGGATGCTGGAGTGGGTCCCCTCGGAGCTGGTGCCCTCGACCTGTTCTCTCTGCTGCCAAGAGTCCTGACACGGTTTCTGGTCCTCCCAGGTTCATGCCATCCCTCTGCGCTCCTCCTGGGTCATGACCTGTGCCTATGCCCCCTCTGGCAATTTTGTGGCCTGTGGAGGCCTTGACAACATGTGCTCCATCTACAGCCTCAAGTCTCGTGAAGGCACCGTCAAAGTGAGCAGGGAGCTCTCAGCCCATACAGGTGTGTGCACTGCCTGCCTGCAACTGGGTGCCCCCTGCTTCCAAACTTCACCCTTCTATCCCTGCCCCTTTTCTCATATTTGCTTGTTCCCGCTTCCCAGGATACCTGTCCTGCTGCAGATTTCTTGATGACAACACTATTGTGACTAGCTCTGGAGATACCACATGGTGAGTGCTCCCTTCTGCATCCTAGTGGCATGACCTCTGCTCTTAGCACAGCAACAAGTGCAGTCCTTCTGCTCTGCAGCAGTCCACTCTCTAAGGAAGAATTGCTCCTACATGGGGAGGCCACATGGAGCACCTTAGGAAGCCTGATCTGTTCTTCCTCCCTTGGCAGAACAGATGCTTCTTTTCCCAGCTGAGGCTAGGTCAAGCAGTAGGGACCACATCATCAGTTCTCACAAAGAACAGTGTCATTTATATCACGATAGAAAGTGTTTTAATTTTATGTGGAGCACACATACATTCTCCACTTCTCAAGTCTTGCCCTCTGTGCAAGGGACACCTGCAGAGACAGTGCCTGGATCCTTTGGTTCCTGGTTCTCAGGGCTCGCTGTGCTGTGACTCTGAACAGTCCTGAATCTTTATTCACCCCACCCCATCCCAACACCTGCTTTGGAAGAACCTTTCTGACCAAGGACAGGTGGCATTTCCATCAGAGATCAGGGTTACGCAGGGCTCGTTCACCCAGCTGTGGCGTGGGATCCCACTGAACAAGAGCTTTGCATTTTACGAGCATGGACACAGCAGACCTTTTTCAGCTGTTTGCTATTTTTTGCTGTTTGTGTCCCTCTTACTGTCTCTCAGTATCCCCTTCAGGTGTTACACTTCTGGGAATATGCCAAACCTCACACCCCCCCAGCCTTGGTCTAACTCTGCTTTGGTAAAGGTATTGCCAACAACAGCTGTGAAGATATCTCCTGTTGTATACAGCTGACTCCAGGGAGGCTCTCACCCATTTTCCCCTGCTGTAGCCATGGCTTCCCTGCTTTTGTCTGTGAGTGGGACAGCTCTTCAGCCCAGCTGTAGGCCTGCTCTGCCTGAGCTGGCTCTGAGACCTTCTCTCCTCTCCTCTCCTGCAGCGCACTCTGGGACATCGAGACGGGGCAGCAGAAGACTGTGTTCATTGGTCACACTGGAGACTGCATGAGCTTGGCCGTCTCCCCTGACTTCAAACTCTTCATCTCTGGGGCTTGTGATGCTACTGCCAAACTGTGGGATGTGCGGGAGGGCTCCTGCCGTCAGACTTTCACAGGGCACGAGTCCGACATCAACGCCATCTCCGTACGTACGCTGTCTGCACAGTGGTAGGGAGGCATGGAAAATGGGGGGTGGAACAGCTCCAAAACAGCCTTGGGACTAGGCTGAAAGAAGCTGTCACAGTCATAAGGGTGACAGGGGTCTCAGACCTTGGCCCCATGATCCAGGCTGAAGCAGGCAGGGCCCAAGTTCACGGAAGTTTGGAGGAGGGGTCTTCCCAGGCATCAAAGCATCCAAGTCTTGGACAGGCAGCACACCATGGTCTGTGGAGCTGAGCATGCTGACAGAGATGCTGGTTCAGCTCTGCTCGCAGCAGCTGCTGGGAGCTGTGGTTCAGGCACGCTCCAGCAGCCCGGGCGCAAGACACAAGCGAGGCAGCAGGAATACCTAACTCAGCTGAGGTCAGCTCCAGACAGAAGAGGTGGGGACTTGGGATCCTTGTAGCTAACCAAATGGGCCTGCCAGCTTCCTGCAGTCTGCTGCGCGAACCACCCTCCACTGACTTCAGTCAGTAAAACCTTTCCCATGGCTACCTTGCCAGCCACATGGTTTTCTGCCATACCTGCTCCCAAGGAGCCCTTTTTTTACTGCTCAGAGCAAGGCCACAGAAAACAAACATGTATGAGAAGGCTGGGATATGAGGATCAGACAGAGGAAGGCTCTCGCAGCCAAAATTATGCTAGTCCTCAGCTGGGGAATAATGGTTGGACACTTGTGAAGGCCCAACCTAACAGCTGGAGTTAAAACAATACTTCCTCAAGCACTGAGATGTCTTGCAACAGCTCTAGCCCTTAGGCCATGTTTTCTTGGAGTGGAAGGGATTTATTAGGCCTTACGAAAAGTATCAGTCCCCTCCTTCAGCAGACTCAAATTTTATGATCCAGTGTCTGGTCCCACCAGGTTTTCCTGCCTCCATGGCTTCCTGGTGGTTAGCAGGGAGCTGACAAGATGAGGAATTACATCAGCATGTGAGGAAAACCTCATTAAAACACGGTGTGTGCCCTCCCCAGTTCTTCCCTAACGGCGAAGCCATCTGCACCGGCTCCGACGATGCCACCTGCCGCCTCTTCGACCTGCGGGCGGACCAGGAGCTCATCACGTACTCCCACGAGACCATCATCTGCGGGATCACCTCCATTGCCCTCTCCCGCAGCGGGCGGCTCTTGTTCGCTGGGTACGATGACTTCAACTGCAACATCTGGGACTCCCTAAAAGGAGAGCGTGTGGGTGAGTGGCTCCTTGAGGTCCCCCTTTCACTCCCTGCAAGGCCTTCTTTCCTTCCCTACCAAGGCAAGGAAAAGACACTTTTTCTAGCCAAAACACATCCTGTACTGACTGAAACCCAACAAAGCTCCCTTGCACTTAGGGAGCACACCAGAACTAGGACAACTCTCGCTGGTGTAGAAAAGCTGTTGTTTTTAACGTTAAGGAAGTCAAGCCTTTAAACAACACTGTTTCAAGAAGGACAAGAAGGTTCCTATCAGCTAAAACTGCTCACAACCACCAATAATATCCTACTTTATCCTAGTCTGCTGTTTGCCAGTTCCAGGTACTCACAGTGCCACTTGGTGGCCAGGCACCAAGCCAACTGTGCACCTGGGCTTCCATCCAACATCTTCGGGGACTCTGTGATGCTTATACACAGAATACACAACATTTTTCTTCCAGATGTGGCTCCTACCCTCTGAAAAGTCATGAAACACAGCCCACCAACAGCATTGCTGTTTCTCAGCCTTATCAAGGACCCCATCCTATCTTAATCCTACCACTCCAGGGTGAAAGCAGTTGTATGAGGATTCAGCCAGCCATACCTTCCCAAGACCCCTTTGGCCAGGCCTGTGGGTGGTGCTTGTATGCCATGCACAGCATGTAGGCACAGCCTGCAATGTGTGTCCTCAGCAGGGTCAACCCTGTCACCTCTTGCAGGCCCCCCCTTGACCTCTCTTCTTTCCCACCACAGGAATCCTTTCCGGCCACGACAACAGAGTGAGCTGCCTGGGGGTGACGGCGGATGGCATGGCTGTTGCCACTGGCTCCTGGGACAGCTTCCTCAAGATTTGGAACTGAGCACGCCAGCAGGGAGGGGAAGAGCAGCAGAAGCACGGCCCACAGCCCGAGCCCATGCAAACAGCATCATCAGATGAGCACAACACCTACCTACCACTCCCACTTGTCTCTAGACACAGGTCACTTGTAGGAGCCTCACAGAGTGAAAGGAGATCAGGGAGGAGAAGCAGGGGGAGCTGGGGAGCAGGAGCACACACACACACTGGCCCTTCTCTCCACCTCTAAACAGCCCCAGCAGTTTCCAGCCTTGTGCAGTCTTTGAAGACCTGTTCTTTATGTCTCAGGACTTTACAGTACGATTCAGACACCCTGCACCTTCCTTCAAACACCTCTAGCCACACTGATACCCATCCTCCTCCTTCAGAGGACACCTCATGCAACACTCACCCCAGACAAAGATCTTTCCCTGATTTAACTCTACCTAACGTCTCTGTGCAGCTGTCCTAGATCCGTGCAGACAGCCCCAGAGACACACTGGGTTTGAGATTTCTATGGCACCAGCTCAAAGAAAAAGCTAGTGTAAATTTGGCTCAGTTCCATGGGGGAACACTTAGCTCAAGTCTTATCTATGCATAAAGGGGGGAAAGGCAGCCCTCAGACCTGCCGGAATACCAGGGAATATATTTATTCTTTTCTTAGTTCAAGTCTTATCTATGCATAAATGGCAGAAAGGTAGCCCTCGAGACCTGCCAGAATATCAGGGAATATTATATTTATTCTTATTTATTGTCTGCTTCTTGCTGTTCCTTCCCTCTTTGCCTCACTCCTGCATTGTGTGGTGACCCTATCTAACCAGTAGCCATCAGCCCATGTTTTCACGTCTGTCTAGATCTTCATAGCCCAGGCAAATAAAGCTCACAGAAGCACTGCAGGCTGTGTTCTTTCCAGCATTGCAATGAGCTACAGCAAACATAACTCCTTTCCTGTGAATATTGCCTGGTGGTCTCAACCAGTCAACACCTCATCCACAGCCCTTGCTTTAGCTCACAGTCCCCAGGGGAGGGTGTTCCTCACATGTTTTGGTTGAGAAGAGGCTGGAGCTGGGATAGCGAGCTGGAAGTGCATCCTTTCAAATCTTGGATATTTTAGCTCAGTTGCAGGACACAGCCATTTTGTTCAGCCCCTACACTCCACTTGTCGGCTCAGAGCAACATCCTGGGAGTCCCCAAGGCTCTGCTAGGGGGAGTTGGAGATCGACAAGGTTTAGTAACTCATCAGCAGAAGGTCAATATAAATGGACAGTACTATCTCATGTTGTTTTGGACCTCACCCTCACAACAGACCCTTGCACAACTCAGTTTCAGGTCAGTGTAGGAGCAGTGCAACTCCAGAGGTGACACTGTATATACATGAGTTTCCTGCAGGGAGCTGCAGCTTCCCAGCCCATGCTGTTGTACATGGATTCAAGGCCATACCCTTCAGCATGCTACAGGCAGGAGCCAGGGCAGTTTTAGACTAAGGGAAGGCTGAACTATTTGTTCCTGAACCCTTGTCCCAAAGAAAATATTGTGCTGGTCAAGCAGAGGACTCCTGCTGTCCTATCAGGACATACAGTCAGCAAAGGTTGAACACTAATTTATTTACTGGACATAAAAACTCTATGGAAAAATCAATACAGCTGATATACAATAAAAGAGACAAAGTCTGTGCTGTACATAAGACACAACAAGCTAGGAAGAGGAGGGAGAGACCTTTCCCCAACAGGGATAGGTGAGAAATGTGACCACTGCTCTGGAGTTTCAGTCTATTGCAGGATTTCTCCCCGCTAGAAAACTCTCAAAACAGAGGAGCAAATTACAGCAAGATCCTGAAAAAGAAACACCTAGTTCTCCACAAAAGGACACTGTTGGTTCTCTTTGTTCAAGTCACTCCAAGCACAGTTCCCAGATTTAAGGCTCCTGCTCAGATCCACTGTCACTTCCTTCTCCCCAAGGTTCTCCCCCAACACGTGCCTCTTGCCCTAGAGAAATAAAAAACCCAAACACAGAGTGTAAAACACAAGTTAATTGAAGGTTAGGTAATTCTCAGCAGAATATGTAGCCTATTTCTAGGCCATTCAGCCTGGGCTCTCTTGTGATAATGTACAAGAGTGACTTTTTTCTACAGCCTGAAGAGAAAGAATGCACTGAAATGGGCAATTTCATGGTAAGGCTGAAGACAGACATTGAACAAAACTTGAAGGCATTTAGGGACAAGACTGACCCACAGACAAACATTTGTGAAGTTACTAGTCTCTACAGGCTTAGGAGGCCACAATTCTGAACTGGGACCCTACAAGATACAGAAACTGAAGGATTTGGCTTTTTTTTTCAGCTCAATCTCCCTCCCTCAGTATGACCCATTGAGCTTTACCTGGCGAGGGGCAGGAGCACTGGGAGAATTATCATCTCGTAGAATGCTGAGGGGAGAGCGGCCAGTTCCTCCAGATGTTGCCATGAATTTGTTGTTGGGCTTGTGTCTTAGGGGCTTGCTCACTAGTTGACAAAAGGAAACACACCAGGGCATCACGACAAGGCTCAAAGGTCCTGGATTTTAAAAGCCTCCGGGCCTTTATGATCCAGCTTGCTTGTGTGTACAGCAAAGACTTACCCAAGGGCTTTGAAGCAAAGGGATCACAGAAAGGTTGATGTTGAAGTGAACTCTAGAGGACCTACTCCAGCAGGGCCACCTAGACCCCATTGTCCAGGACCATGTCCAGGTGTCTCTTGAACATCTCAAAGGATAGAGATTCTGCAACCTCTCTGAGCAACTTGCTCCAGTGCTTGGTCACCCTCACAGTNACTTACCCAAGGGCTTTGAAGCAAAGGGATCACAGAAAGGTTGATATTGGAAGTGAACTCTAGAGGACCTACTCCAGCAGGGCCACCTAGACCCCATTGTCCAGGACCATGTCCAGGTGTCTCTTGAACATCTCAAAGGATAGAGATTCTGCAACCTCTCTGAGCAACTTGCTCCAGTGCTTGGTCACCCTCACAGTGAAAAAACGTGTTTCCTAATGTTCAGGAGCTTCCTGTGTCCCATTCTGTCTCCATTGCCTCTAGTCCCATCACTGGGCACCACTGAAAAGGGCCTGGCTCTCCCTTCCTTACACCCTACCTTCAGGTATTTGTATCTATTTGTAAGATACCCCTCAGCATTCTCCTCTGCAGGTTGAACAGTCCCAATTCTCAGCCACTCCTCCTAGGAGCAGTGCTCAGCACAGAGCTTTCTGAAGCACAGTCTGTATCTAAGTCTCTCAGAACCACTCAGCCATAGCAGAGAAATGTTCTTCCCACCCTTGCTCTTCCCAAGGAGAACCTGCAAGGTCCCTCTGAACAGGTCTCCACAGCCACAAACCCATCTCAGAGAGGAGAAGGGTTCTCATGGACCTCTTGATTTTGAACACAGGCTGACAGAAAACGGTTTGGTAGCACAACAGTTCCCCCGGCTGCAGAGGCTCCAGGCGGTGGCACACAGCCGAACTGGGGGATCGGGACAATGTCTGTCGGGGAACAAGCCTGGAGAAGGCACCCGAACCAGAGGGTACCGAGAGCCCCGACTCGCTCACGGCCCGTGCCGCGCAGCTCTCCGGGCACAGGGAGCCCTGTCACTCCCACTTACCCGAGGAGAAGCCGTGCCCGGCAGGGCGGCCGGGCCGGGCCGTGCTGGGAGAGGGCGGCCTCTCCTCCTCTCCGCCCGCGGGCGGGGAGCTCAGCCGGGCCGGCTCCTCGGCGGGGCCAGCCGCTCCCGGAGGCTCCGGCTCCGGGCCGGCGGCCTCGGCCCCGAAGGCCTCGCTGAGCTGCTTCACCAGGCGGTCCACGCTGTCTGCCAGGAACGGAGGGGGACAGGGTGAGCCTCTGAGTCGGGCAGCCCCTCAACCCGCCCACTCCCCCACCGACGGCGGCTCCACTCACCACTCGACACGGCTCTCATGGGCGTGCGGGAGATGCCGGGCGTGGGCGACCGTG
>VZRS01003503.1:86245-123049 GCA_013398055.1 Ifrita kowaldi
CGGCGTGGCCGGACAGGCGGGGGGCGAGGCGGTGCTGTGTCATTAAGATGGCAGTGGTCCCTTCTCCAGCCGTCTCCACCCCGCTGGCATCCCTGCGCTTCCCCCGCTCGGCCTAAGTGGACCTGGGGAAGCGAAGGCAGCGGGAGGGCGAGGTCCCCCTTGAGCTTCTTCGCGGGCGCCCGGCCGGGCTGAGCCCCTGCCCAGCAGGATTGGGCTGCAGCTGGAAGATACGGGTCCTTCGAGGAAGCGGCACTTGGCATCCTGGCCCTCTTTCCCTTCCCGAGCTCCACGGTGATGCCCGACCGTGCACTGCCCACTCTGACTCAGTCCCAGCAGCTTCTGAGAGCTTCTTAGTGGTTTCCCTTCTTTCCAGCCTCTGCCGCTTCAATTTGGAACGGGTATCTGCTGAATGAGTGTGGTGTTTTCCAGCTGCTGGTGGGATGGTGGGGGTACATTCTGTATCCATTCCCAAGCTGCTCACTGGCTTTTGAACACAACAGCAAAAGTAAACAGTGGTCTGTTAACCTTCCTCACACTGTAGCTTGGCAGCATTCCCTGTGGCACTGGGAGTCACGCGTTTGGACAGGGTGTCACAGTTTTGCTGGTAATGATTGTACCATGCTCTGAACTTGTAAACTGTGCATGCTAAGGGCCTTTTACGAGTTAAACTCTTGTGGAAGGCCAGGCTTTCCTGATTTGGTAGCATCCTGCCATAAATGAACACGCAAATAGTTTTTTAAATACATCATCGTGACAGGAGTACCTGTTCTTCTGGGACAGCCAGGCTGGGGCTTGCCATCCTATTTCTTACTAGCTGCTCATGGCTGGTATGTAGGAATGAGCTGTTCCATGATTTAATGAATGATGACTTAGTCTTCCATGTCTATCCTAGCAGCTGGAATGGCATTCTTTACCACCTCCCTTCAGTTTTGTCCCTCCTTCCTTCCAGGAGTCAGATGGCGGCTTGTATATCTGCATGAACACGTTCCTGGGCTTTGGGAAGCAGTATGTGGAAAAGCACTATCAGAAAACAGGCCAGCGGGTCTACCTGCACCTCAAAAGAACACGTAAACCGGTAAAAAATAAAGATACATACGCTCAAACTTGATCTGAACTTGAGAGCTGGGCTGTGTCTGTGTATTCCGTCAGATACAGAGTTTTTTCTCCTCAGATACAACTGATGTTCTTCTGGTGAATTGAGGGGCACCAGTGTTTCAGTTCTGCTTGTGTTGAGTTGTTGTATGGATTGCCCATGTTATTTCTGCCTGGTTTCCTTCTGTTTTCAGAGTGACTTGATTTCAATCCCTAAGGCTTGCCACAGCATGCCTGTCCCCCTAGCTCTTATTTCCCTATTTCTTCTCAATGCCACAGAAGGAAGAAGACACCAACTCCAGTGCTGGGGACCCCCCGAGGAAGAAACCAACTCGCTTGGCTATTGGTAAGGAAGCAGCTATGTACTGCATGGTCCTTGTGTTCAGCCAGTCCTCTGGAGCTGCCTGACTCATCTCTGCTTTACTCTTCTGGGCCAGTATCCCTGGCCAAATTCAGACTTTGTGTTTTCCAGTGTGTCTCGGGTGAGCAGTTTCTGTAGAGCAGTCATTAAGGTGATAGTTGTGTTCTGTGTCCAAAGTTGCATCTCATTTTCCATGGATAAATATGTTTTTTATCCTCTGCCATGACCCTGCATGCCTGGCTCAGCTTGGTGTGCGGATAACCAGAGTGAGACTGTTGCTTAAACACAACGTGCCCAGCACGAGGCTGAAATAAATTTGAGAAAATATATGTCTGAGAAAAGTAGGTTTGAAGCTCCTGGCAGATAAACTGTTTGGCAAACTCCTCAGATATTGAACTAGTGCTATTGATATAGATGGGGAAGGAAGTAATGGGAAATGCTGCATTAACATTTTTGGCTCATTAGGTCTTATAAGGCTGATACTGGAGGAAATACAGATGAGCATTAAAACATAAAAAATACTAAAAATCTTCCTTTTTTGGAAGAACAAGGCTGGTGTTCCATTACTGTCTTTCACCAACTGAGAAAGCTGTCATGGCAATCATTGGAGATGCTGCTTATTTGGAGCAGTCTCAGCTGGTAATTTCTGAGCCATTATGGAGGCACATAAAGCAAGGGACAGGAACATTTGCAGCAGTAACAGGTTCTTGGCTTGCTGGAAGCTGACCACTAGAGGGAAATCCAGAATCTGGACCGTGAATGTCTTGCTTTTGGCTCACTTTTTCCCTGGTGTAGACACTCAGCGAGTTGTCTGCTGCCAGAGCACAAATACCACTATTAAGATTGTTTTGCTGGTGAGCTGAATAGCACCCCAAAGATCACTTCTAGGAAAATTGAGACTGGAATCTCTGTTTCTTCAGATAGCCAGTGCTTTTATGTATATATATGATGATGCTGCTTTGGGAGAGATGAGGCCTGGTCTGCATTTTGAGTTATTGCTGCATTCTGAATGCTACAAAGGTCTTGCAACAAGTGTTGGCAGTGGGTCGGCAAATATCTGCCTGTGATAGCAGCTTAGTGGTGTGAGTGGAGCAGGAGAGAACAAAAGAAAGTGTCAGCCCTGTGAGACAATGGTCTTAAGTTCAGGAGGAGTTTTTTTTTAATCGTTATTTTGGCTGAACTGTGGTGGTTTAGCTAATCCTGATGCGGGAGATTTTTTTAAAGTACTAGAAAGATTTGGGAGCAAAATGCCATTGGCTGCAAAATGTAGCCCTTGTTCTCTCAGTACCTCACTTTCCCCCCTCAATGAGGAATAAAGATCTACAGTGCTTGCCTCCTATGCCTGCATGTTGGTTGACGGACTTTTGTGATGTGTAGTGCGTAGGTACCACCATGGAAAGGGAGGCAGTGTACCTCAGGGCAAGCTGGTGGCTATTGACCCTCTTCCTCATCTGGAGCCTCAGAAGGTTCACATAACCACCTGAGGGGACCTCACCAGTCTGGTTTAGTTTGTTTAGGGTTCAGGAACTGTGTCATGCCCTGGGGGATTGTGTATTGCTTTACTCTTTGAAGTGGTGACAGGAAATCTCTGGGCTGTGCTGAAGAGGCACAGAAGAGGATTATCTAGGTATGTTGTTGCATGGTGCTGGTGACTGGTTTCTAAAAGCATTGTGTTTGTACATAGCAGTTTGTGCATACTGTAAAAATTGTGGGCATCTAAGGAGGGAGTTGCAGGAGATATCATGGGACCGGGTATTTTTGACAATAATGTTTTAAGGAAAGGCATTGGTGGTTATCAGAACTGTGTTGCACACAGGATTCTTGAGGCAGAGGCACTGAGCAGCAGAAGCTTTTATTCCCTTCAGAGATTTGTTGCAGCTGCAGATGTTCGGATATTTGTTGCAGGGATTATCACAGTCACAGCATGCAATTTTTCTGGAAATAAAGGAAATTCAGTTTAAAAACACAGGGGGTTTAGGCTGCTAGTAAGCCATGTGTCTTCTGCCTGTTTCCTTTTGGGATGTAGGATGGGAATGACTGCAGAACAGAGAGGGCCAAGGTTTTCCTCTGAATACCTACATAATTCAAAAACTGTAGGTGAGGGAATCTGCAGAAACTGCAGATGTTTTGGTGAGCATCCATGATGACTCTTTACAACTCGCAAATAACCTTTTATGTATGGATCTCCCGTTTCTGGTGCAACCTCTGGAAAGCACAGCTAGGTGGGCATAAAAACTACTATCACTATACCTTTGCAAAGACTTTTTCTGCAATTCCGGATGTTCTGGTTCCAGAGGAGGTCCTGGTTTTTCTTGCTTGAGTGCAGGACTCTAAACTACCCTTTCTGGAAAAGGCAAGAGAGTGAGTCAGGCTTCTTAAAGATGCTGGTAGACCTGACCTTTGCCCTGGCTTACAAGATGATCTTTTCGTGCACATTTCCATTCATTTCCTTGAGTATTCAGGTGAAGGATGAACACCAGTGCTTTATCTTGGCTCTGTTCTGGCCAATGCCTCTCTATAGCAGGTTTGGTTTTCTTCCTGGTTGTAGTCAGGGTCTAAAGATTCTTTTTAAGCATCTGTAAAAAGAGCTGGGGGAAATAAACGTATTGTCACTATGCCAGGATCCAGAAGTGGAAGAAAGATTGTGGATCACTGATTTAGATCTTTGTCTTAGTCATGGTGCCTTATTTCATGTAAGCTGTGGGGAAAGAAGCTTTTCAAGCTCTTTGGTTTTACCAGTTACCACAATGTTTTTTCTTCTTGTAGGCGTAGAAGGTGGATTTGACATCACAGAAGAAAAGTTTGAATATGACGAAGATGTAAAAATAGTAATTTTCCCAGACCATTTGGATATTCCGCGTGATGGTCTGGAGGGATTACCAGACATGGTCAAAGACAGGGTATGTTTGGGTGGAGGGCTGTGTTTACTGTTGATGAAGAAATGTACCATTACAGAGAAGGAAACTGCCTTGTAAAAGGGATCCTGCAGAGCTGCAGTGAAATCTCAGCTGGCAGTCAGCAGGATTGTTCTGTACTTACACAGTGCTGTATATTACAGTCCTGGCTTGTGTGTGACTGAGGCTCCCAAAAGTCTCAACTGATTTGCCTAAATGTGGAGTGTTGTGGCACTGGAAGCTTCTTGTGCCCTTACTGTGGTAGGCCAGCCCTTCATGTTTTCTCCTGCTGTCCTAATTCCAGATTGCCAGTGCGATTGAGGCCATCCTGACAGCAGATTCAGCCTCACGGAAGCAGGAGGTGCAGGCTTGGGATGGGGAGGTTCGACGTGTTTCCAAACACGCTTTTTCCCTGCACCAGCTTCAGAACGATGTCCGCATCCCACCGTGGTGAGCATAGTGCTGGAACTTGCTGTCTCACTCTGTGTCTCAGGCCCTTCTCCTGTGCTGGACTGCAGCAGCAGATGAGATTTCTTTTGTGAGTCTCTGAGGGTGCCTTGACAAAGTAAATTCAGGGGAGACGGCACACTAAGGTATTTCAGGATGCTCAGTGTTGTGTAGTAAATGAGGAATGAGATTGCTTATACTGCGGATACTGCAGTGGGCAGCAATGGAGAGGGCTTGGGAGGCAGAACCCAGAGGTTTTCACTCTGATCTCTTTTTCTCTGTTCCTTGCCAACAGTGGCTGGAAGTGCAGCAAGTGTGACATGAAGGAGAACCTGTGGCTGAACATGACCGACGGAGCCATCCTCTGTGGTCGGCGCTACTTTGATGGCAGTGGTGGCAACAACCACGCCGTCGAGCACTACCGAGAAACCGGCTACCCGCTGGCTGTGAAACTGGGAACAATCACTCCTGATGGGGCTGGTGAGAAGGGGGATCCTCCCGGGGTTAGGGATGTCAGGCACCACTCAGGCTGATGCAGATCTCTTCCAGGTATTGGGGTGGTGCTGGCCATCTTGTGGCCTGGAACACGCGGTGTCATCCCATTGCGAACTTTCCCACTCCCACCTGCTTCTTGTGCGAGGCAAAGAACGAGCTGATACAAACTTGCCTTCCTCTGCCCCTCCCTCATAATTGAAAGCTTTTAGAATAGTTATCCAGGTTGCCATCTGATTTTCTGTGTTGGGGTGTTTATCAAAGAATCGTGTGTCCAAATCTGTCCAAATCCTGAGCGGAGAGCATATGGCACAGTAACCCGCTTTCCTTACTCCAGGCATAAGTGTACTTCTGTACCCTGATCAGTGACAAATTTGTCTTTGTCTCATGTTTAGGAGGAATCTCAGTATTCTGTCTGTTATGTTATTCTGCTGAGAAAAGGCAGAAACCCCCACAGCTCAGTTTGTCAAAACTTCCAGTTATGAGCACTTTCTTCATCCAGCTGTGAATTTGAGATCACAAGCCATTATAAGTTTCTCTTTTCCTTCATAGATGTCTACTCCTACGATGAGGATGACATGGTGTTGGATCCCAACCTGGCAGAACACCTGGCACATTTTGGGATTGACATGCTCAAGATGCAGAAGGTGAGGAGGAAGTGTCTTTCATAGGCCCAGAGGGAGAGAGAAGCAGCTTTGAGGTGTCTTAGCTGGATTCCAGCTTTTTGTGGCTATGCAGAACCATTCCTGGTCAAGAAACCCTGGTGTTTTTTGTCACACGGATGAGTGTCTCATCTGCCTCTCTTCTTTGATTGCCTTTTTTGCTTTTCTTTCATGTCTCTCATGTTTATTTCCCTGGGGTTATGTGTCAGTACAGTGAGCAGGGAGGCTCCCAGGTGCCAAGCTTTTTCTGTTAGTGTGTGGTTTCCATGCCTCTTTATAGGGAATGGTTCAGATTTCTCCCATATTTCTTTTCTCTCCTCTTTCTGTCCCAGGTATTCATATATACAGAAACAATTCTTGTTTCTTCCTCCTCTACTTACAGAATAAAACAGAACGGATTTGACTCTGTTTCTCTACAGCATTGCACTTTTCACACCTCTGATGTGTCCTTGAGTCTTCTTTGAGGATTTTCCTGTTCTTTCCCTCTGCAGACAGACAAGACAATGACAGAACTGGAAATAGACATGAACCAGCGTATTGGGGAGTGGGAGCTCATCCAGGAGTCTGGCGTTCAACTCAAGCCCCTCTATGGGCCTGGGTACACTGGTATCCGTAACCTGGGCAACAGTTGCTACCTCAATTCTGTGATGCAGGTGCTGTTCAGTATCCCAGACTTCCAGAGAAAGTAAGTGAGCTTAATCACTCCTTTCCATTAGTCTGGGATCAGTACAAAGGTCTCCTAGAGCTGGGAGCTTCTGTTGCAGTAATCATGCTCAGAACTGCATTTTTACTAGATGAACCCACATACCCCTTAGATGACTCTGTTTTGCTCTGCAGGTATGTGGACAAGCTGGAGAAGATATTCCAAAGTGCACCTTCGGACCCCACACAGGATTTCAGCACACAAGTGTACGTAGAGTTTTGGTGAGAGAAGGAAGGCTGAGGCTGCCTGGATGCACCCCCTCTGTGCTGCTTTGCTCCAGGGTTCTCCCTCAAGCCTCACCTCTATTTCCTTGCCTGTCACCAGAGACACTGTCCCTCAGTGATCAATAAGGATCTAAGCCAAGGAAGTTCAGCTGAATGCCCTAGGTGGAGAGGACAGAGTGCACCCTGTGTGCATGAGAGGCTCTGAAATGTATTATGTGTGTTCTGCCTGTTAAACTGGGGGATTTCTGGGAGGCAGCTTCTGTCTGTGTAACAGCAAAAAGGGGCTTGCTGTCTGCAGTGGAGGGAGATGGCAAAGAGCAGGGGAATGTGTAGGTTTAGGCAGCTTTATTCTCAGTGGATAATTTATGTATGCTTTAAGAGGCTTCCCTCAAGAGGTGCTGTGCAGGAGGATGTGCAGAAGGAGGAACACAAGGTTTGGGAGGGGTTTGCATTGCTACAGCTGCTCTCAAACAAGAAAGCAGCATGAGGAAGTTTGGGGTGGAGGAGTGGAAGGTGGCATTTGTGGAAAGGGAGTTCAGTGGTACAGGAGGATTCTAAATTTGGGCAGCCTAGAGTGAGGTGTTCACTGAGAGGGGATTAAGGTGAGACAGCCAGGAAGATTATTGCCTGGGCAGAGGGAGGAATTGGTGAGGTTTGGTTCCAAACAAATGACAATAATGATGGGGAAGGGCTGGGGTGAAATGGAGTAGCAGGAGGGTCTGGGCATAGGAGGAAATCGCTGAACACATACTGTTGTCCATTAAGTGCCTCATGCAATCAGTCTTTCCTCTGGGAAAACGTGATCAGTCTGCTCACAGCAGTGCTATTTCTGGCTCAGACAATTTCTCTGTGCCCTGTTGTCTCCTGCACAGTCAGACACTGCTGCTTTCCCCACGTCAGGCTGCAGCTCAGCTTGGCTGTTGCGCAGCTGCTGTGTGGCTCAGCACCAGCTGTTCCTTCATGTTCTACTCAGTGTGCAAGCAGTGGTGGAGATTGGCACCCAAAAGTCCTGGTAACTTTGAAGTCAGTGATTTCTCCTGGGGCCAGAGAGCAGACCACAATAGGATAATCTTGCCTGCTGCAGCAGAGAAGGCTGTTATCTGTGAGACTGACAGCCCATGGCAGTGTTAAAAGCTGGATGGGTTGATATGGCTCCTGGAGCATGTGAGATTGAAGAGACATTGGTACTAACTCTGACTGTCATTCCAGAGCCAAACTGGGCCATGGACTGCTGTCTGGGGAGTATTCAAGGCCAGCTTCTGCAGATGGGGAGCAGCAGCCTGATCAGAAGGTAAGGCTTGGATACAGCATCCTCTTGATGTGTGTGTTGCATGAGGTATTGTGTGTGCTACGTGGCAAGGGAGGGAGAACCCTTTCTGAAGGCCTATGCTGGGGCTTGTTCCAAGGCCTGTCACCTGAAGAAGAGCATGGCTAAGAATAGAGTGCTACATGCCAGGACACATGCTTGGCAAATTATGACCACCTTCCTCTTCCACATTGTTGTTTGCAGGGTATGCAAAATGGCATTGCTCCACGCATGTTTAAGTCCCTCATCGGAAAGGGGCACCCAGAATTTTCCACCAACCGACAGCAGGATGCCCAGGAATTCTTTCTGCACTTCATCAACATGGTGGAGGTAATGGTTGAGTCTATCTGGCAAGTCATGGAAAAGTCCAGCTTGGTTTTCTTCCCACAGCAAGGGGTGTGAGGAGTGGAGGTGAGAAGCTGGCAATTGGAGCAGAGAGAGGGAGAGAACACAGAGAATGGGCCAGCTAGCACCTGCCAGTGTGGAGAAGGAGAGGTGCTTGGCCATGTTTTCAGGGCTAATTCCTTGGAGAAATCTCTTTTGGGAGTGGCATAGCTGGAGATGTAAACTTTCTTCTTTAGGAGCAGGAATGCCGTGGCTTCCTGGAGTACAGAAGCTGGCTTTAGTTTCCTCTTTGCTGTCTGTTCCAGGGGACTGGGTACAGAAGTGAATACTCTTCAGCTATGTGCTGTGTGGCATCACTGTTACTGCAGATCATTTTTTCTGCCCTTCTGATGTTACATCTGTCCTTCTAATCTCTCCTTCTTCAGAGGAACTGCCGCAGCTCGGAGAACCCTAATGAGGTCTTCCGTTTTCTGGTGGAGGAGAAGCTGAAGTGCCTGGCCACAGAAAAGGTGAAATATACCCAGCGCGTGGACTATATTATGCAGCTGCCTGTGCCCATGGATGCTGCACTCAACAAAGGTCAGTAATGTGCCAAGACCAGAACAGTAGCAAACCCTATGTTTGTATATTGTACTATTCTTCCAGAACTCCTTAAATGAGAAAGGGACTTCTTTGCCACTTCTGAGGCCAGATCCTCCTCCTGCTTTTGTGGGATCGGGCTGATTTCTTCAGAGGTGGTGTGACACGGTGATGTCCCTCTAGAGCCTTTCCCTCGGACACCACAAGCTGGGCTGTGATTCAGCAGCAAAACAGGAGTGACTGCAGTAGCAGAACAGTGCTCTGGAAGTTGTGCTCCATTCTCGATGTATCTGTAGGCCTGTTCTGCCTCTGGGTGTAGCTTACACCAGTCGCTTTGTAGGTACCTAGAGGTGGTCCTTGACTCCTCTGCTTTATCCTCTAGATGAACTGCTGGAATATGAGGAGAAGAAGAGGCAGGCAGAGGAGGAGAAGCAGCCACTGCCTGAGCTGGTGCGAGCCAAGGTGCCTTTCAGCTCCTGCCTAGAGGCCTATGGAGCTCCAGAGCAGGTGGATGATTTCTGGAGCACAGCCTTGCAGGCCAAGTCTGTGGCTCTCAAGTAAGTGTGTGTCAGCTAAGCCGTGGTGAACTGGCCATAGCTGCATCTCTGGGGACTTCTCGTAGTGGCTTGGGGGGAATAACCATTACTGAAGCTTTGTGGTCCTCCACACCCTGGGTCCATAGATCACTGAGGCAGAGGGGATCAGTCCATCAGTGCTGGAGTGGTTGCCCTCAGTGGGCAGAACCACAGTGCTAATGAAGTCCTAGCCATCAGATGTCATTTGCTGAGGTGGCTACGAAAATACAGAGATAATTCTAGAAATCTAGTAGCTTTTATTGTAAATTTAAAATTTAGTCTTTGGAATCAGTACTGCCTGTATGATGACATTGATCTTGCACCGTCTCTAAAATTTAACTGTTAAGATTTGAGCAGAACACTGAGGTAACAGATGCATGAGTTCTTTGAAAGAATGCTAACTTAAATGCTAGTAGCACGGTTTAAAAAGCAGCTTTAATTTTTCTCATTGCCTGTAGCACATTTAACAGTGCAAAGTTGCAGTGACAAGATTACAAATGTAAGCAGCTTTCTGCTGTGATGCTACTGAGTGTTCTTTTGCAGTGAAAGTCCTCAAAGAGTTGAAAGTCTTTTTCTAACAAGTATTCCATTATTAAGCAGTAGCTACTAGAAACAAACATCACATTGAAAAGTAACATTTTGTTTTAGTTTTTACTGAGTTATAGTCAAACACTTTACTGTTGCTTAATTTAGTTCTACATCATGTTGCAATTATCACCTGGTAATGAGTATGTCTCACTTACAGGTGCTTCTCCCTTCACAAACATTACCCTCTGTTTCACAGATTCCAGACACTTTCTCTCTCAAATTTTCTGACTGAATAATGTTTAATCAAATTCAGTTAACTTAAAATTCGCTGCTTCTGTTTCATATCCAAAGAAGTGCTCTTGTGCTAGAAAGCTTGTCAGTTACTGCAGGTGTATCTGTTGGTCTAATAAAAGGTGTTATTTCCACTACATTCATTAAGGGTTGGACTTTTAATTAAACAAAATCTGACCAGGCTTGTAAAATCCATGATTGGAAGGTAGAGAATACGTACTATTTTTTCTCATCCCCAAGATTTGCATTCCGTCTCATCTTGTCAGGGCTTCTGCCTTAGACATGGTTCTGTGTTTGAGGAGCTTTAAGCTCAGCACAGGAAAGCTGCACAGACAGGTGTATCCCCCAGCCTGCTCAGGACATGGCTCTGCCCTGCTGATTGATTTCTTGAATCAGCTAGATAGCCTCAATCTTTGCTGACAAAGTATTTAAAACTGTTATGTGTCTCTTTCAGAACGACACGGTTCGCCTCTTTCCCAGATTATCTGGTCATCCAGATCAAGAAGTTCACTTTCGGTCTGGACTGGGTTCCCAAAAAGCTTGGTAAGGAGGATGAGAAGTAGAGAGCATATAGGTACTGGGATTCACATATGGATTTTGTGGTCATTACCACCAAGAGGAAAGTAACTATCCCAAAAGTTGCTGCAGGCATCCCTAGGGACTTACCCTTCTAGATCTCCCAGCTGAGTCCTTTGCTTCTGCCCCTGTGTGGAGCTGAGCAAGACGATATCTTGCAGATGTTTCCATTGAAATGCCAGAGGAGCTGGATATCTCTGCACTGCAGGGAACAGGGCTGCAGGATGGAGAAGAAGAAATGCCAGACATCGCACCCCCACTGGTGACACCAGATGAGCCCAAAGGTAGCCTGGGGTTCTATGGCAACGAGGACGACGACTCCTTCTGCTCCCCTCACTTCTCCTCTCCGACATGTTAGTGATTCTCCTCCTCTCTTCCTGATGCCTGACTCATTTCCTTGCTCTCCTTGCCTTGTGTCCCATGCTAGCAGTTTCCCACTTGCTCAGACTTTCCCTGTCCTTTTGTCAGCGATTGCCAGCTGCCTCCTTTGCATGCCTGTTATGCAAGGGGGTTTGTTGATTCATGTTCTGTGCAAGATGTGGGCGTGGCATGTCCGGTGCATTTAGAGGAGGCAGAGCTGGGATTTATACAGGATTTAATTGGTAGGGGTATTTAATTTTCACAAACTGCAATGGGAGGTCAGGTTCAGAGCCTAGGGAAGAGTTCATGGGTTGAATTGTTTTGTTCTTTGCCTGTGTGTGAGACTGCTCTTCTGAAGAAGAAAGGTGGCTGAGAAAAGCAGAGATGGAACTTGGTGTGGTAGCTTTGGAGGCTGTGTGACACTAGACAAAATGGAGCCAGCAGGGATGGGTGGGAGTGGGTGGCTCTAACTTCTGTCTTCCCACAGCACCCATGCTGGATGAGTCGGTGATTATCCAGCTAGTGGAAATGGGCTTTCCCATGGATGCCTGCCGCAAAGCCGTGTACTACACAGGGAATAGTGGGGTTGAGGCGGCCATGAACTGGGTCATGTCACATATGGACGATCCAGGTATGAGGCCATAGCCATGGTGAAGCTTACTGCTTCTGGGCTGTTGTGCTCATGTCCTACTACCACAGTGGAAAACTGAAGTAGTTTGGACTTGGACTGTGCCCTCTTGGAGAGATCTAACTGCTCTGAGCTGTGTTCTGTTTCCTGCTGCAGACTTTGCTAACCCATTAGTTCTCCCTGGATCCAGTGGACCAGGGTCAACTATTGCCTGCCCAGACCCTCCTTCAGAAGACAGTGTGGCCACCATTGTCTCCATGGGCTTCTCCCGGGACCAGGCTATGAAAGCGCTTAGGGCCACGGTGAGAGGCACGGGTGACATCAGAGTGCAAGGATTTTCTCAGGAACAGGGATTCTCAAGTTCACTGTCTTCTCTTCTTCCTTCCAGAACAACAGTCTGGAGCGTGCTGTGGATTGGATCTTTAGTCACATTGATGACCTCGATGCAGAAGCTGCTATGGATATCTCAGAGGGGCGCTCGGCAGCCGAGTCCATCTCTGAATCCGTCCCTGTGGGTCCCAAAGTGCGCGATGGGCCTGGAAGTGAGTTCCAAGCCATAGGAATGTGGATTTTGGGGTGCAGACTCAGCATGACTTTGTCATTCCTGATCCATGCAGTACTGCAGGTTTTAGCAGCAACAGCTATCACAGCTGGTCTGGTTGTAGAGGTGGAAGCAGGGAGGAAGAGGGAAGGAATGGCAAAGTAGTTTCGACCCTTCAGGCTGGATGAGGATTACCTGGAAGCCAGTAAGAGAGAGGCAGGGGAAGTGCCATCAAGTGAAGGGCAGGAAGGGCTGTGCTTCTTTTATCCAGTGGTTCTGGGAGGCTTTTTTGCCCTTTTGGTTCCCGCTGAAAAACCAGTTGCAGTCTGTGCACAGAATTGGTGCCAGTGGTGCTTGGCTGCTGGCTGCTGTAGGGAGGGGAATCCCTGCCTTACCCATCCAGCACCCATGGCCCGAATAAAAAGTTGGAAGAGAGAAGGCTAAATGGAAGTTACCATCTCCCATTTCCCTCTGTGTTTGGCCTTAGGACCACTCACAGTCACACTTGATGGGGATGCAGTTCTAAATTGTTTCCCAGCAGGGCTTCCTTCAGGGTTCCTTCTCTAGAGAGGGCCTTGCACAGGGTGTTAGGGAGTAAGACATCTTTCCTCTTTCCGTGACAATCCTCTCTTCCCTCCTTCTTTCAAGAATATCAGCTGTTTGCCTTCATCAGCCACATGGGCACTTCAACTATGTGTGGACATTATGTTTGTCACATCAAGAAAGATGGCAGGTAAGGATTTCCACAGTGTAAGGGAGCTTTAAATCCCCATCTTCCTCTGTTTCTTCAGAGGTCTTGGGGGGGTTGGGGTTGAGACCAGGTGAGTGGAATCCAGTTGTGTCTTAACCACAGAATGGCATTCCTGAGCTCTTCTTGTGCCTGTTGCAGGTGGGTGATCTACAACGACCAGAAAGTCTGTGCTTCTGAGAAGCCCCCCAAGGACCTGGGCTACATCTACTTCTATCAGCGGATTCCCAGCTAGAACATCCTCTTGCTGTGTGTGGTGGGGGGAGAGTGGGNGTCTCCTCCGGTGCCGGCCCCGCTCCTCGTTCCCGCCATGGCGCCCAGGAAGTTCTTCGTGGGGGGAAATTGGAAGATGAACGGCGACAAGAAGAGCTTGGGCGAGCTCATCCACACGCTGAACAGCGCCAAGCTCTCCGCCGACACCGGTGAGGGCGCGGCCCGCACGTAGCGCACGTCCCGCACGGCCCTGCGGAGCCGGGGACCGGGCCCGGGCCCGGGCGGGGGAGCGGCAAATGTCAGAGGGCGGCGGGGGCCTAAATATAACCCCGCGGCAGCGGCGCTAAATATACCCGCGAAACCGGATCCGGGTTCCCTTGGGCCTGGCGGACACGTGCGGCCGACCCCCGGGGCGCCCCCGGCCGATCCCCGGAGGCCCCGCGGGAGCGGGCGGCCCGCAGTCCCGGGGGCCCCGCGCTGCCCCTCGGCCTGGCCCTCACCCCCCGGGAGCGGGGGTCTCGGAGCACCGCGCTGCAGGCGAGCTGCGCTGCCCCTGCCCCGCCTGCTGCCCCTGCCCTGCTGCCGTGCCCGGTTACAACCCCGGGCGCAACCCGGTGCGGCTCTCCCCGGTTCGGCCCGGCCCAGGCTGCAGGGTGGGATTCTCACTCGGTGTTTTATCTGAACACTTTCCAAGGGACCCCGGTGACCTGGCCGTCGGCCTGGTATCGCTTGTCCAGCCCCCTGAAAAGGGGCTTTCCTTCCTGCTGTTGAGTTATCAGATACCAGGGATTGTCCTGTGGTTGCGGGTCCCCCAAATGTCAGTGAGGGGGGGCGGGCCGTGCCTTCCCAGGAGAGAGGGATGACCTCTTGGGGCTGGGATTTGGGATCAGTGGCTGGGTACAGTTTCTGCCCTTTGCCTGTCTCAAGGGTAACTATGTGCCTTGCCTTGCAGAGGTGGTTTGTGGAGCCCCTGCCATCTACCTTGACTTTGCCCGTCAGAAGCTCGATGCAAAGATTGGAGTTGCAGCACAGAACTGTTACAAGGTACCAAAGGGTGCTTTCACAGGAGAGATCAGGTGAGCCCCAGAGAGAGTCAAGTCAGGGTGCCTCTGGGACGTGAATTTCCTCCAGTGAGTCATCTCCTTTCTCCCCAGCCCAGCAATGATCAAAGATATTGGAGCTGCATGGGTGATCCTGGGCCACTCAGAGCGAAGGCATGTTTTTGGAGAGTCTGATGAGGTGAGTGGCCTCATAGAGTGGAGATATGGTCCAGCTCAGATGGGTCTGCAAAGACTGGAAGAGTGAGCAATTAAACCAGACCTACTACTGTAGACCTGTTTTATTGGCTGCCTTGTTTCTTTTCCATTCCCAGCTGATTGGGCAGAAGGTGGCTCATGCTCTGGCTGAGGGCCTTGGAGTCATTGCCTGCATTGGAGAGAAGCTGGATGAGAGAGAAGCTGGCATAACAGAGAAGGTGGTTTTTGAACAGACCAAGGCTATTGCTGGTAAGAGGAAAAAGAAATTGCTGGTTTGGGTTTTTTAGCAGTTTTCCAGCTCTGCTCTTCCTGGCATGGGGGTACTGTGCTCACCTGTACCTTCTTCCTCCTCCCTAGATAACGTGAAGGACTGGAGTAAAGTGGTTCTGGCCTATGAGCCAGTTTGGGCTATCGGAACTGGTAAAACTGCAACTCCCCAACAGGTATGAGCGGGGGGTGGCTGACTAAATGGCCAACTGACCCTTCCCCCTCAGGAAACCTTCCTGAAGATTCTTACTGAGAATCTCCTGGAGATTCTTAGCGACTTACAGAATATCTAAGTGTTCCCTTGTCTTTGGAAGGGAATTGTGTGCAGAGTGGCTCAGGCCTCAGTGGGACTCTTGTGTTCTATTGCAGGCTCAGGAAGTTCACGAGAAGCTGCGGGGGTGGCTGAAAAGCCACGTGTCTGATGCTGTTGCTCAGTCAACTAGGATTATCTATGGAGGTAAGTGAGCCTGAAGAGACTTTCCAGGGTGGGAAGTGCTTAGTTTCTCTACCTGTTGCTGCAGTTGTACATCATTCTCTGCCTGGCAAGGAAACTCTTGACTTTCAGAGCATGAAGAATCACCTTCTAGCTTGTTTGGGTGGCTTTCTTGGATAAATGGGAGACAGTCTTGCTGTCTGCAAGAGGTGGCTGGTACCTTCCCAGTCTTGCCTTTGCCCTGTCCCTGTTTTCCTAGAGCTGGCACATCTGACCTTAAAACACTGCTTCCTCCTTAGGTTCTGTCACTGGCAGCAACTGTAAGGAGCTGGCCTCTCAGCATGATGTGGACGGCTTCCTTGTTGGGGGAGCTTCTCTCAAGCCAGAGTTTGTGGATATTATCAATGCCAAACACTGAAGCACCCCATGAGGAGCTGTCCCTTGTGGTTAAGAAATGGAAGCAAGAAGGGACCTTTTGTTGCACATGTCTCAGTACAGAGGCCTCCCTTGAGGCTTTCCCCCTCCACAGTCATTGTTCTAGATGTTCTGCTAACCACCCCCACCACGATGGAGTCCTGTTAGCCGGAGCCTGTCTCGGCAGAGTCTTGACAGTCTCCTCTCTGAGCTGAATTCTCAGTTTCCCGTTGACCTGTTAAGAGCCCACAGCCCACCTGGCCAGTATCTCTCCCTTTCCCTGCAGCCCTGCAGGGAGAGGGGGCTGCTGGTGCTGCGGGAAGGAAAAAGGAACCACAGTCTCTTGCATCCTTCAGCTCCATCAGCAAGGAGCCTGTCAGCTTAGACCCTTGTGAGATGTCTTACCTCACCTGTGTCCCGTACTGAACAATAAATGAAAAAGAAAAAGCAAAGCTGTGTCCTGGATCTTATTTGGAAGCATTCTGGGGACAAGCAATGTAGAGAGCTTACTGCCTTTGGAGGTGACTGGTTGTAGAGAGGGTTTTGTGGGCTTTTCCCTGAGAGCCCACCATTGCCCCAGTAGGCATGGCACAGGTTTGATCTGCATCTTGCTTTTGCCATATAACAGCTCTTCTTTGGGCCTGTGGTGATTTGGTTGTGTCTTTTCCATCTGTATCACCATTCCAGTAGTTGCTGGAACACCTGGCTGTTCCACCAGTGAGCCAGTCTTCCCTGGCAGGCTCAGTAATGTGCTCATCCCTGCTCTTTGCCTGTAAGGACTGGTAATTGACTTTGCTCATTAAATGTGGAGTGGAGTGCCTCTGTCTCTGTGCAGGCAAAGATTTTATTTAGGCCCTGTGTTGGGGCAGTGCTTGCTGCCTGCTTTCAGCTATGTGCTGGTGGGTGAGGAAGCAAGACTTGATGTTACTTCCCAGCTGCTGATTTTTTTGGTAGTACTGAGGGTGATGAAAAAGAAGTGCCTCACAAGGAGGAGCTTAGCTGTGAGGCGGTACATCCTTGGGAGCCTATGGGCAGTGTTGCAGTTGCTAGTGCCAGCATCACCTAAGGGATGAGGGGCAGGAGCTGAGGAGCAAGGAGGAAAAAGCCTGATGCTGTGGGGATGCCTGCCCTGCTACTGCTGGGGGAGCTTCCTGCTGCCCAGCTGGATGGGAGGGATCTCCTTCCTAGGATATCAGGTGGTCTGAGAAGGAAGAGCCTGACAGCAGCAAGGAGGTGGCAGCTCCCAGCTCTGTATGTGTGTGGAGTGATGTGGAAAGAAGGAGGATGATTCAAAGGCAAAAAAAAGTTTTTTTAAAAACTGTTTTCTATGACCAGAGCACATTTCTGAGAGGCTGCTGGGCCGTGGTTGTAGTTTGGGGCCATCGGGTCATAATGACCAGAGCAGCAGTGATGCAGCAGGGGCACACAGGGGCCCTAAGGCTGCAGGGACTGGGTAGAATCACTCAGGGATGGGCCACCAGCTGCAGCTCTGCTGTCAGCTCCTGCCCAGCCCTGCCCACAGCACAAGAGCCCAGGAGAGTGACCTACATAGAAAAAAACAGATGGGAGCTGGGCATTGATCTCGCTGCTCTGAGAGAATGCAGGGGCATGAAAGCATTCATTTAATGAGGAATAAACTCATGGAAAATCACTTCTATATTAGCAGGAGTGTTGTTTCTCTTCTTTTTGTCTGCTTTCTGGCAGGACTGCAGCTCTGTGGAGTGGAAATACTGCCAGATCCTCACAGCAAACTGTAGTGGTTGGATCTTAAACAGGTTGCTGTTGGAGAAAAATGCATTGTGCCAGATGTGACAGCCTGAGAGAGGCTGCGATGGCTCCACATCCTCAGCCCCAAACAATAGCCAGGCTGAGCTTATATTCCCAGTAGGCACCACACACACATGTTGGACCTAATGATCCTTGTGGGTGTCCCTTTAAACTCAGAATATTCTGTGACTCTGAATATATTCCACTTAAACATAGCCATGGCTGGCCACGCAGATTGCACATCCATGCACACAGAGCACTCCCACACAGCACTGGCAGCCTCATCCCACCCCCTGCTCCAGCTGAGCAGGACAGAGGAGCACTAGTGAGCATCTGTGTATATATGTCTATTTATAGAAGTTTTCACACATGTGTACAGTGTGTCTCCTTCCAGCAGCTGCCCCTCAATCCCAACCTCTCCAGCCCCCCAGCAGCCAACTCCCTGTGCTGCTCTGGCCACAAGTTCCTCACCCAGGGCAAAGTGTGAAAGCTTAATGAGAAGACGGGACAGGCTGCACTGATCAGGTGCAGGACGTGGACAAAGCATCACAAACCATTTACATGTGACTGGCCCTTTTTATTCCTGTACCCCACATTTGCTTCCCTATAAATCACCTCGATCCCTCCCTTTCCTGCCTTTGGTTCCTGCCCTAAATGCTCCCTGATGAGTCCTGTGCAATTCCCCAATGCTCTTTCCCTGCATCCCGTCTGTGTCCCACACTCCTGAACTCAGTGACACCCCAGTCCTAAAGGTGCTCTGGGGCTGAGGCTCCCCTGGGAGGGGGCTGGACAGGGTGTTCCTTTCTCTGAGTCCTTAATTTGGGTTCCCACCTGCCATTTTGCCTCTGTGTCCCTCGAAACGGGCCTTTAGTGGGCTGATGGCTCCTGGGATGGGCCTGGAAGCAGCCTGGCAGGTGCTGCTTGGGGTCCCCTTTCTGCCATCATCGCCCTGTGCTCCTCTGTGGGTGTGTGGGCCAGTTTTTAGCACATAGCCTCCTTAATTATCAGTATAATTAGGTTTGGGGTATATATATATATATATATAATATCTAAATAAATTTTCTCTATATTCAAGATTTGGGCTTCCTTTTGTAATTAGGGGATGTTTAGGCAGGAAGCAAGGCAGGAAAGGAAGTGTTCATATGCAGATTAATTCTTTACTCTGAGGGTGGTGAGGCACTGGAACAGGTTGCCCAGAGGAGTTGTGGCCGCCCCATCCTTGGAGGTGTTCAAGGCCAGGGATGTTTGAGCCCTCAGCAACCTGATCTAGTGGGGGATGGCAGGGGGTTGAAACGAGATGATGTTTGAGGTTCCTTCCAATCCAAACCATTCTGTGGTTGTGTGATAATGAGCAGGGAGTGAATTCAGATGTGTAGCACAGGAGAAGAGGTCGGCACCACGGAGTCCAGCAGGGCAAGGCAGGGGGCACAGATGGCAGCTTGCTGTGCAGCCCTGAGCACAGGGGTGCTTTGCAGCTGATGGTTGTGTGTCCAGCTCTGCTTGGACCAGCTTATCTAACACTAATGTTACCCAGGCACTACAAAGGAGCAAAGTGCACCGGAGGGAAAGGGAGCAGAGCCTTGGACTTTGTATTAACTGCAGATCACTGGTGACCGTCAGCTCTGAGTAGTGTTCCCACCTGGTAAACACCCGGTGCTGTTGGCATCGGCCGGGCATGGGCAGCCTCAACCCTTCCCGGCTCCACAGCCCGGAGGAGAGGGCTGGAGCAGTGTGCCCCAAAAACCCCTTCCTGGCATCCAGGTGGTCGTGTTCGGGGAGGCTTCATGCAGAGCCCAAGGCTGATTCTGCTCGACATGTTAATTAAACATTTACCAGAGGGTAAATTAGGGGTTAATTAAGTATTCACCACCCGACTGACCACCACCCTGTGCAGCCCAGCCTGACTTTGAACCGGCCCCGTTTTGAGCTGGGGTGCGTACACAGGTCCCTTCCCACCGAAATAACCCTTCGGTTCTCTGGATACGCTGACACTTGCAGATGTCACCCAGCTGGGAAGGCGGAGTGGCATCGCAGGGTGCTTGCGGTGACGCTCGGAGCTCTCTGGGCCGCGGGGCCGCGATGCTGGGGACAGCGGCGGGCCGGGCCCGGCCGTGGNTGAGGGGGAGGCCCTCAGCACCGCCTGGCTGTGGTTGGGCCAGCGCTGGCGTTGTGCTCTTTCCTTCTCTCCCAGGAGCCGGGTCCCCGTCCCCTGACGGAGGAAGTCCTCAAGGAGGGCCTCTCTCTCCTCAGAAAGACCGGCGACGGGCTGGCCCACGCCTATGTGAAGTTTGAAGCCAAAGACAAGTGAGTGTGCAATGCCTGCCCCAGCAGAAGCCCCTTACTCCATGGCCATGGAGCCGCTGTGCCGCAAGCTGGTGACCGGCCATGTGGGGTAGGAGCGTATCCAGCCCCTGCTCTCTGGCCACCTGGATTCCAGTCTGTGCCTCAGCATAGCCTGTCCATCCTCAGCCCTGGGCTGGGCACTGCCTCCACCACAGCCAGACACACCGCTGGGAACATCAGTGTCCCCCAAGGCTGAGGGCAACCTGCCCATTGCGCTGGACTGTGCTCACAGGGGGACCTGGACAGAGTGACCTGCCTACAGGCACTTTGAGAAATATCCATTGACATCTGTCCTGCTAACTGCTAACCTTTAAGGCAGGCAGCCATAAGTATAGTGCCGCAATGGCCTTGGGACAGTTTGGACCCTCAGTCTCCCCAGCACACCCAAATAACCGTGGACCTAACAAAGGCCCCAGTAAGACTGTTTCTTTCAGCAGCCTCATAGGGTATCTCAATCACCATTTTTTCCACTAGGAAAGTCCTTCCACACAGTCCTTGGTGTTGACACTATTGGCTAACAGACCCCTCCCCAACACTTGCCTGTTGCTCTGGTTGTGCCCTGTCCTGACAGATACAATTCAATGGGAATAAGTACTCCCTCTGCCAGGAAAGCAGGTCCAATCTTACCATTCGTCCTTGTTTACAGACTGTTTGGCCTGTCCCTATCACCTGCCTTTTTCTTCCTTCTCTCAGCAAGGCTTTCTAGGACAGCAGGGAAATAGGAGAGAAGGTTGCCCTCCCTACAGTAGTGGCAAGGAGCAACCCAAAAGCTGGTAGCAGGGAAATATGAGAGGTATTTTATTCACATTCTCCCTCCCTCAGGGGCCTGACAGATATCAGCCTCCTTGAACGCTTCATTCACCTGCGGTATGTGGATTTGTCAAAGAACAAGCTGCAAGATTTGTCCCCACTGAGCAGCCTAACCCAGCTGCTCTGGCTGAAGGTGGATGGGAATCTGCTCACCAGTGCCAGCATGCAGGAGCTGCCCTACCTCCAGGTCATCAGCTTCAATCGCAACGACATCAAGGATTTGGAGGGCATTACTCACCCCCTCCTAACCAACCTCAGCCTGAAAGGTGATACAGACCACCTCTCTTCATTCTTGTGGGGACACTCTCTCTGAAAGGTGGGATTAACTTTCTTGTTTCTTCTTCCTCTGGCACTCAGAAAATAAAATCGACACAGTGCTGGGCCTGAGTCAGGACCAGTTGTCCAGCCTGCAAGTCCTGGAGCTGCGAGGAAACACTATAAAGACCACAGCAGGGCTTGGTGTTTCCAAGCTCAAGAAGCTCTATCTGGTAAGGGATCAGCCAGCCTGGGGAGTGGGACAGAGCTGCTGCAGAGCCCGGCATCTGCAGCCCAGATAGCACAAAGGGAGTGGCCATGAACCGTAAATCACAGAGGAGTTGATGTTCAGTGCATGGGGTTCTTCCCTCACAGCCTCCTCCTGCAGGAGGGCAGTTTTCCCTTCAGGCAGTGTTAGGCAAGCTTGTATTCCGTGTGCTCTGGGACCACTGGAGGTCACTGGGCAAAGCAACAGCTTTGCTCTTTGGGCCACAAAGGGAGGCAATGCCTCTTTCTCCTCTCTGATGAGCCTAATCAAATACTGGTTTAAAGCCAGCACAATTATATGATTCACACCTACAGCTGCCAAAAAAGAAATTAATTCAATATTGCAGGGAAACTAAGATAGGAGAAGCAGTTTCTTAATATCATAAACAATTGCTTTAAGGAAGCATTTACTCCTAGAGATGCAAGTGAAGAGAGTATGTATGGCTTAGCCCCATGCATCACACTGTGCTACAGCTTGCAAAGACTGAACAGATGTCCTGAGTCACTACCTCTTGAAAAGCAATTAAATATGAGAAAGGCTTTGAAAAACTATGTGGCTTCTTTTCATCAAGATTCCCTGGCAGAAAACACTGAGGAGATTGCTTGCTGAGATTGCCTGCAATTTTCTGGTGGAAAACTGGAATTTCATGACTAGAGATGCTCCAAGAATGGATGAAGTGGATAAGTCACTAGGTACAAAACAGCATTTTAAAGCATACCCATAACTCAGTGAGTTATGGCAGGGAAGCAAACAGAGCATCTCTGTTGAGGGAAGGTTCCTGGCATGACTGAGGGGTTTCTGAGCTGCCCATGTGAAATGGGAAAATTGCAAGGGGTGATTATTAAAACTAGAACAACTGACTCTCAAGAATCTTTGGGGCTTGACTTTGTCTCCCATGTCCACCTGCTCATTAAACCATTTTGCAGGGAAATCTCTCCCAGTAATGCTTTGGTTTCTGTGCCAAGACTTTGGTTTTACTTCAGCCTTGGGTAGGTGCAGCTGATGCCTCAAGGACAGGGCTCAAGACAAAGGGTTCAATTTAAGGAATTGAACCACATTTGGTTAATATATGACGTAGCTGCAGATGCAATTTAGTATGTAAAAAGTGGTATGTACTAGCAGGAAGACTTGTCCCCACTTTGAAGGGATCTCACTTTGAAGGTCACAGGAGGGCTGTGTTAGCTCCTGGTCGTGGTGCAGCAGTGGTGGCAAAGGCTAACTAGAGAAACGTGGAGTGTGCTGGAAGGGGAGAGGAAATCGTGGGCAACTTATGGTAACTTTCCCTAAGAAACAATGGCATCACATCTGGGTGAAGAACTGGTATCTAATGGAAGGTGATGGCATGTCAGACAGAATGTTGTTTGATTTAGGGGAAAAAAATGAAACAACTCTGAAAAATATCCATTCTGCATTGTCCTGCTAGTGCTTGCAAGGCCAGAGCTGGTAAAACTATTCACACTGAAGTGATGAAGAAAGTGAGAGTGATGGCAGGTTACTATTCCTTTTATAAACCAGTGATCAGTGAGCTCCCCACCCACACCAGCTCACGATTTTCTCCGAGGTACAATGTCCTAATCCTTCCTGACTGTTAAATCTACTCATGTGGCCTTCACTAAATACATAACTTTCCTCTTTTTGTCCTGGTGTTACTCCTTTTACTTGGCCCAGCTGGTCCAGATTCTCCTTTGTCCAGTTTCTATTAAAATCCTCCTTTCCTACAAAATGTCCTTCTCCTGAATGACTCAGCCTTAAAACGTTCTCCTATCCCACCAGTTCAGCCTGTGCCCTTTTTTTAGTCTCAGGTATTGCCCACGTCATTGCTTGGGTACCTATGAGGGAGAGAGCACAGCAGCATCTCTCAGCCCGTTTTTTATTCAGGTCTCAGCATCCTTAGCGACTGCAGCCCCGAGCCACATCGGCAAGGGAAGCCCCGCTCAGCTCCAGGCTGGAGAACGTGGCGGGGAGACGGTAACTACCGGGGATGCTCCAAACTTGGCCGCACAAGGCGGTGAGCAGCCTGACAGAGCAGAGCGTAGGTGCTGGCACTGCGGAGAGCCCGCGCTTGGGCAGGAGACCTCTAGTGGTCTTTTCCAGCCGAAATCCTGCTGTGAAACTAGACCTGAAATTCAGAGCTTCGGATTTCCCTGCTTTGTTAACCCACATCCCAGTGAAGTGAACGAAATTCAGTGATGGGGAAGTTTAAACTTCCTGAAGTAAGACACAGCCCAGAGGGGTAGAAGGGACTTCTTGGTCGTAGATTTCTCTCATAAGAGAAGCAGCTACTGGAGGATACCTGGACTGAGAGGGGCCAGTTACTCATCCTTTAAACACACTCATTTTAGGTTCAGGTGTGCTTTCCCCTCCATGGTGTTGCTCTCTGAGGCCCAGATTTGGCACTGCCATGGAAAGGGGTGCTGTGCTGGCAGTGGAGTATTCGCTTGGGGTGGTTTTGTCTCAGACACCAATGATGCTCCATGAAACACTTTTCCAGCAAACTTTTGGCCCTTAAATCTGAATCCTTAGAACCCACTAGGCCAAGACCCTGAACTATCTGATCTAGCTTCAGAGAAGGCTGTGTTATGAATGGTAGGGAGTCTGAAGGGTAGAAAGAGCTTTAAAGGCAAAAATAACTGCTATTCCCTCTCCTGTGTGTCCCCTTTTCCCTTCTCTCTTCCTGCCTCCCTGGTGCTCAGGCCCAGAACACCATTTGCAGCCTTGAAGGCCTTGAGGAGTTTGAGCAGCTGGAGACTCTGCACCTGCGTGACAACAAGCTTGAGGCCCTGGACGGATTCTCTGATAGCATGAAGTGCCTGCAGTACCTCAATCTACGGTGGGTCCTCCCTGCGCTGTGTTGGGAACAGAGATCCCTTCAACAGACTGCACTCCCATTTAGGTATTTAGAATTTTCTGGGGGTTCTTTTTTGGAAGTTGAAGACCTGGTAGGGATGGGTTGATATTTACCGTCCTTAACTGGTGTTCAGCAGCTGTGTAGGCATTGTAACAGCCAGGGCCTTTCCTGGGCTTCTCAGAAAATACCTGCCTCTCCAGTCATTCTCATACACCACCTCAGGCTTTTCATTCCTTGCCATAAGTCAGTTGGATCCCTCGAAGTGTGTTCTCCGTGTTCTGCCTGCAAACGCCTTCTAGTTCTTGGCATTTGCCATGCGGGGCCACGGTGATGTCACACGGTTCAATGGACTGTCTGAGCACAGAGGAATCCAGAGGAGATGTCCTTTTTGTCCCTCGGTCTGGGGAGCTGCAGACAGACCTGGATCTTAGGTGACAGATCTGTGGTCTAAGGTCTATGGTCCCTCATGCTGCCAAGTTTTGCTTTGTCTGTCTTGTCCACTTACTGTTCCAAAGGGATTTCACTACTTACATGGGTCTCCTTCCCCTGCTCTCCATGCTTCCTTTTCTTCAGGAGCAATGGGATCAGAAGCTTTCAGGAGGTGGAAAAACTGCAGGTTCTCCCCATGCTGCAGGCACTGGTGCTGATGGACAATCCATGTGCTGAAGAACCTGATTACCGGCTGGAGGTCCTGTCCCGGCTGCCACAGCTGCAACGCCTCGACAAGGAATTAATTGAGGAAGATGAGCGGGAAGAGGCAGAGCAAATCCGTCGGACAAGGCTGGAAAAAAAAAAGGTGAGTGCAACATGCTGCAGGGATAAGCAGGAGGTGAAGAGAAAGAAAAAGGATCAGACATGCTGATAAAGCTTCTCCTCCACTATATTGCGTGAGGAGAAGGGTGAGGAATGTCAGTCTTAAGAGCACGAGGGCCTGAAAAAGAGGCCAGGCTTTGCAACCTGGTTGTGGTGGTCAGCATGCAACCCTGCTGCCATTCCTGACCCCACTAGCAAAAGAGGGCAGTGAAAGGGGAAGAGACATCGGGCATGGAGTCATTAACTTCTCCCTCTTCCCTACTTCAGGAAGTGGAAGGATCTCTCAAGAATGATGCGACTCTTCCGGACGTGGAAGACTTTCTTGAGTGACTGAGTGACCCGTTTTTAACACCTGTTCCCAGAGGCTGTCAAGATGTGGAGATGCCTTTCCCCATATGTGAGGCTGGGAAAGTAAGAGCTGTAGGTACCAGCTTCACCTCATTTTACCTCTGGAGAAACGAAGAGAGCTACCACCCTGGTCCTGGAAGCTGCCCTGAGGCACTGCAGTGTTTTTGCAGTCATTGCACTGATACGTTCTATTCTCAGTAGGCCTGAGAGGGGAAAGGGGAGAGTTACTGGTTCTGTGGTTCGATTTATGACTCCCAAAAATCCTGCAAGATTTTCTGATTTGAATAAAAATAATTAATGAGCCTAGAGTGACTGGGATTGTTTATCCTGCACACCCACTCCTATTCCCTGGCTCTCTCACCCTCATCTGTCTACGTCTATCCCTTGCTGCCTGCCTCTCTCTCTCTCTCTCCATCCCCTACGTGCTGTTTGCAAAGCTTTGCTAAATCCTGACTCATCGCAGCTCTGGGTCACATGCTGCTGTCCCGGCCCTATCAGGGGCGTCTCCATCCTGCTGCTGCCGCCACCGTTGGCTTAGAGGACACATCATCTCCCCTTGAGGTCCTGCATCCCTCCTCAGCTTCGTTCTCTCTCCTTTCTACCAGCACTTTCTCAATCTCTCGTCCACCCCTGCCCTAGGAAGGTAAGTGTCTCCCCACGGCCAGCACCCCCCTCACCGCATGCATGTTTCTGCTGCCCACTTTGTGCCCTCCAAACCCCACACGCACTTTGGGGTCCCTGCGGAGAAGGACCACGGTGAGCGGCATCGACAACTAAACTCCCCTCACTTCCTCCCCCTGCTCCTCCCACCTCTCTCTCTTCACCCCCATCCTTCTGACTTTTCTTTCGTATTTAATTTCAGGTACTCCCTCCTTCCCAAGCCCCCCCCCCCACCCTTTCCCCTCCCGGCAATTATCATTTCAGACGTGAACCCAGGGAATTGCAGGAGGGGGGGCAACCAACGGCGATAGGTGGTGCTCCCAAGGGCACTGTCGGGAGGTGCTGCGGGATGGAGCTTTCCCGAGGGGAGGGGCGGTCGTGGGGAGAAGGCAACGCTCAGTCTGGGCACCGCTGGGGAAAGGATCCAGCCTCAGAGCGGATCAGCCCCCCCGGTCTCCCGAGGTGTTGACATAAACACGGGCGCTCAGGGAGGGGGAGGGAGGAGAGGGGATGTTTTCCTATTTGCACAGCCCCACACCACAGGGGAGGGGGAGAGCAGGGAGAGGAGGTGACAGTCAGGCAAGCAATAGCTGCATCAGTCACGACACTGCAGCAGTGCGGGCTTCCTGGGAGCAGTGCCCAGCCCGGGGGAATCGCAGCAGCACACGGGACTGGTGGCGGTGCCTTGGAGGAAAGGTCTTCACCGTGCCGGCCTGGCGGGGACAGGGAATTGCTGCCAGCGCCAGCTCCAGAGGAAGGCACTGCAGCAGCGTACGCTGCCCAGCCCCTGTTCACGGGGGACTGCACAGCTTCCTCGCTCTTCCTGGATGTGGTCTGTGGCTTCCCAGCTATGGCTCCATCCCAATCCCTTATCCCAGCTTATCCGCCTCTGACCTCCTTTCAGGACAGTGCGGCTGATGCCAGGGATTTCAGGGCGGTTCTGTTCAAAAGAGAGCAAACGCAGGGGACATGGGGCAGCAACACAAGTGGAGAAAAGGGTTTAAAGGACTACAAGAGAGAGGGGATCATGTAAGTTATGGGGTGGGGCAGGCATGGCTGGATTTGGGCTTGCATCCTCTCGGAGCTGGCTCCAAGAGGGGCAGGTGGATGTGACCACAGGGATGTGACCAGGGGCAACGTGACCACATAAGCAGGGAGGCACAGCATCTGGCACGGCTCTGCTGTCAAAGATGGCTTTAAGCGGGGTCCTGTCCCTCTCTACGCCGGGGAGGCTGTTGAGGCACGGCCAGGACACTGCTGCAAAGGAAGCTCGCGGCTGGCTGCGCCGGCACGACTCTGGAGGAAGTTCCTGTGGCGTGTGCCAGATGGCGTGAGGAGCACTGCCAAAGCGGCTGATGGGGGATCCCAGCCCAGATGGACATGGTGGAGGGCCCTGTGCCGGCTCCAGAGAACCCTGGAGTCGCTGACTGAAACTCCCCACACGAGAAGCTCTGGCTGAAAGTTCAGAGCAGCAGCAGGATTTCCTCACACCTCTGTGATTTCCACCCACCCTGGGCAGTGGGGTCGAGCGCTGGCTCTGGCTTCCCCATCCTGCTTCTCAGCTCCCCTCAGTGCTGTGATGTGCTGCTTCAAGCTCATTCCCGCCCCCCGCCCCTGTGCTGGCTGTACCCCTGCTCACACACACCACAGAGAGGTTCTGCCTGGGGCTCTGTGGCTACCCCGGCCTCTGCCAGCCCTGCTCAGGGTTGAGGGAATCATCTGTGGGTGCCAGGGGAGGAAGACCTGGCAGTGCTGGGAGCATGGGGGTACACACCTCACTGCAGCACCCCAGCACTGCACAGCCCCGCAGCTGGGGGAATGAGAAGGTGGCATGGGGGACATGAGCTGGCTTGGAACCCCTAGAAAGCAAACTGCAGCAAGAGAAGCTCTTTCAAACAGCCATCATCACCCACCAGCATGTTTTCTACTTTAGGTTTAACCAGGTGCCCCAAAATGCTAGGCTTCCTCACCCTCATCCAACAGAGATCCAGCCCAGCCTTATCTGCTTCCCCTTCAGGAGCAGAGGGAAGGGTTGGCAGCTGGGCCAGGTCCCCGCTCTCTTCAGAGCCCTCTTTGCCACATCTGAGGCACCGTGGCCTTCAGCAAGATGGCTCCTCGGGCTGCCAGGCTCCAGCTCCCGCCGCCTCGGCACAGCCTGATCCTGCAGCTCACGGGGGACACAGAGGCTGAGCAGGCGCTCGGCAGGGGGACATGGCTGGGGTCTGGGACAGCCAGGCTGGAGAGGGGCTGGGGGTCCCCACTGGCTGGCTGTCCCCCTGCCCTGCCCATCACGCTCGGCTGGCTCCCTGCTCGCTGCACAGGGACACAGCAGCCGCTTGCTGTCTGGCCTGGCAGGCGCTGTCCTCGCCTCCCGGCAAGGGGACAGGAGATGCCAGGAGCTGGTGCCCCGTCCTTGACACCAGAGCCAGGGGCACCTCCCCGCTGCGCCAGCTGATCCCTCCCTGTCTGCTGCCTGTGGCACCCTCCCCATCCCTGCCATCCAGGCTCGTATCGGGCGCTCTGCCGTGACGCAGGGAGAGAGGCAGAGAGAGCTCCCAGATTGTCATCTGCAGCAGAGGGACAGAGTAAATTCAAATAGATAGCCAGTTCCTGGGAAAATGTTCGTAGATTCCTGTAGTCTGGGTGAATTTCTAAATTTCCTGGGGCAAATAGTTTTAGCCCAAATTTCTAAGCTCACTTTTCCTTGAATTCCCTTCTCTCTGTCAGTCTAGACATAGCAGGGGTGAGCACCACATCCTGGAGCCTCTCAGAGCTGAACATATCCTGTCCTCTCCTCTCCACAGACTCACCATGGCAGTCGAGAGGATCCATGCCCGTGAGATCCTGGACTCCCGTGGGAACCCCACCGTTGAGGTGGACCTGTACACACACAAAGGTATGTGGCTGAGGATAAGGGACGGAGGGAAAGCCCTGCCCACCGCAGCAGAGCCAGTGCTGTGCAGCAGCCTGGCACGCCGAGAGCATGGAGGGTCCTCTCTGGTGAAGCCCCAGCAGACAACGAGCCAGGGGAAGAGGCAGAGAACAAAGCTCTGCTTGCAGCTCTGCTTGTGCCTGTGCTCAGCAACTCTGCACACGTGCCGGGCAAATGACGACAAGGCAGCTGGCTGTCCTGTGTGTGACCTGAGCCATGCATCTGCTCGTAGCAGGGATGGAAGGGTTTTTTATCATAAATACTTATGCATCTTCTCATCATACCCCTGCTGCAGCTATGCTTTTAGTCCTGGGGCTCAGTGGAAGTGTGGTAGCACATCCCTGGCCATGCTCATGGCAGGGGTAAAGCTCTGTCCCTGAGATCTCTGTGCAGGTGTGTCCATGCATGGGCCTCAACTGGGAGAGCTGCATTTGCACTGGGCCCGAAACTACTTGGGTGGAGGGGTGAGGAGCAGTGAGAGGCCAGAGCAGGCATCCAACCATTGTCTTCCTTCTTCAGTGAGGCAGAAACCTCAGTCTGAGGGGGAGGAAGCTGAGGGTGGCTGTGAGTCAGGCTGCCTCTGGAACCAGGAGGAGGGCTGAGGAACCTGACTTCCACCCATCATACACAGTTCTGGGATCAGTGTGAACCTCTGGGTGCCTGACATCCAGGTTCCTCAGTCTGTAAGCCCTGGATGCATTTATTTCTGCCACTGAGGTGCTCCACCTCTGAGAAGACCAGCCACAAGCAGCCAGCCAGCGGGGCCATCCATTTGCACAAGCAGTTGCTGCATCCTTCCCTATGAAAGCAGGGCAGAAGCAGGTGCACCAGGGTTTTTCCTCTTCACCCTCTGCTCGTCTCACACCTCGTTTTGCTGTTTCCCAGGCATGTTTCGTGCAGCCGTCCCCAGTGGAGCATCCACTGGTATCTACGAAGCGCTGGAGCTGCGAGACAATGACAAGTCACGTTTCCTTGGAAAAGGTGGGGAGATGCCTGCTCCACAGCTCATCCTTGGGGCTGCCTGTGTGTGGGGCTCTGCTGGAGGGTACTGCCCATCCATCAGTGTGACACGGATGTGTCCCACTGTCCTCAGGGAGACCACAGAGGCACAGACCTAGTGTAAAGTGAAAGATCAGGCCTCGTTCTTCCCTTGCTGTCTCCCTCTCTCAGTCTCTCTATCGGTCCTCTCCCTCCCTCTTTCCACTCTTCTCTCTGCCTCACTCTCTGTCTCTCTCTCTTTCTTTCTCTGCCTCTTCCTTTCTTTAGGGGTCCTGCAGGCCGTGGATCATATCAACAGCACTGTCGCCCCAGCTCTCGTGGGCTCTGTAAGGATTTCTCTTTGTTCTCCCTTGTCCAACGCTTACTCTGGTCCGTCTCTGTCCCCTGATCTCTGTCTCTGCCTCTCTTCATCTCACTGGGTTAACAGACATAACGATGCTCTCTGTGAACCTGGGCACACCCCTCCTTGCCCTCCATACCTGTGTGTGTCCACAGCAATCTTTTCTCTGGGAGGAAAGGATTTAACGCTTCCTGGTCCACCGCAGCATCTGTACAGCCTAACTAGTCCCTCCCAGTGCTCCCTGTAGAGCTCACTCCCTCTTTCAGCTGTGCTCCCCCTCAAGCACTGAATCACATCCACACGTCTGTGGCCTCATCCTGGTGTGATGAGCAATGGTTGTATCGTGCAGGGTCTGGCACAGCCTTGCAGAGCAGTGGTGTCACGTCTGCAGCCTGTTCACACCTGAAGACCTGGAGCCTGCTTTGAGGAGAGCTGAGCTGAAGCCATGTATTACATGCCACGTAGCCATGGTTGGCTCTGGCCGAGAGCCCAGTTCTCGCCACCCCTGAAAAATACCTAGCCTGGTGGAGGGCTGCCTGTGTAGGGTCTAATCTTGCTCTCCACCTCACTCCTGGGGATGGCTCCATCCAGTCTACATTCGCTTGCTTGAGGCTGAGCATGTTCTGTTGTTCTGCCTAGCTTCTGTGTGGCCACAGCACCACAAAGCTCCCTGGAAGCTGCCAAAAGGCTCGGTAATTCCCTGAGGGAGTCCTGCGTCCCCAGCAATGCGTGGCCTTGCCTGGGCTGCAGCTGACCCCCTCTCCACCGTGGGTACATCTACACTGCACTGCAGCAACACCATCACGGTTACCTAACCTGACTAAATACCAAGGCACCAGTTTCCAGAGCTTTGTGTGTATATGTTCCCCCACAAGCTGAAAAGGTCCTTGTACCCCCCAGCTTCTCCATCAGCGCCTCCTTTCCCGCACACCAGAGCCAGCAGCTCTTCCAATCATCCCCTCCTCAGGAGCTGTTTCTTTCTTGCAGGGCCTCTCTGTTGTGGATCAAGAGAAGATAGACAATCTGATGCTTGAGATGGACGGCACAGAGAACAAATGTAATTCCTCCCATCTTTTTGGCTGGGAAGTTACAAGCATGGGAGGCTGCAGGGCTGGAGCGGGGGGCACTGTCAGAGCTGTGATGAGCCCAAGGCTGAGCTGGCAAGGGCACCCACTGGGCAGGATGCTGACCACCTGAAAAGTCTATCTCCTCCTTTGCCCACAGCCAAGTTCGGTGCCAACGCTATCCTGGGAGTTTCGCTGGCCGTGTGCAAGGCGGGAGCTGCGGAGAAGGATGTGCCCCTGTACCGGCACATCGCTGACCTGGCCGGCAACTCTGACCTCATCCTTCCTGTGCCAGTAAGACTTCTCCGTCCTTGACATCCACCTTAAGAAACTCCAAAAGAGTGGTGTTTCCAAAAGAAACTTCAAAGGTGTTGGGAGGTAGATGAGGAAGGGATATGGGACTGAAACATCAGCTGAGTGCACTGCACTTGTCAGGGAAGCAAACCAAGGCCCGAGATTTGTCAAGTTTCCATTGGAAAAAAGGAACCTGAGGAGGATACAGCAGAGGTTGTGGTGGGGGGCTGATTGAGGGTCTCATTCTTAGCACAGGAACCAGAGGGCATCATGCGAACCCTCTGGAGCACAGTTCAAAACAAGGGCATGTGGGTCTTCACACCAGGGGAAGCTGCCTTGAGAAACTCCTTCACAAAGGGTGTTGTGGATGCTAAAATTTTCACGGGGTCAAGAAGAAAGGCTGTGGAAGAGAGACTTACAGCACTGTTGATAAACATGGACAGATAAACACGTATAAATAAACACACATAGCTCGGGAGATCTCTGAGAGGGAAACAGGTGGGAAAATCCTCTCTAACCATGTGCTTTGAGCCACTACTGGAAGGAAGACTCCAGGCTTATGTGCCTTTGGTCTGATGGTTGTAACTGATGTGCTTATGTTACCCTGTAGGATGTGGCACGAACGGGCACGGTGACACATCTGAGAGCCAGCGCTAAGGGGTGCCAAGAGCGGTTCAACTCTGACTTTCTTATGGACTCTTCCAGGCTTTCAACGTGATCAATGGAGGTTCCCACGCAGGCAACAAACTGGCCATGCAGGAGTTCATGATCCTGCCTGTGGGAGCCGAAAGCTTCCGCGATGCCATGCGCATCGGGGCTGAAGTCTATCACAACCTCAAGAGCGTCATCAAGGAGAAGTATGGCAAAGATGCTACCAATGTGGGTGATGAGGGAGGCTTTGCCCCCAACATCCTGGAAAATAGCGAAGGTGAGAGCCCTACAGAGATGGGGTACCTGCAATGCTGTGGGTTCCTACGCTCAGCTCACAGCATTCCCCAGACTGAATCAACAGATGATGCCTCAGTGTCATTGACCTCCTGTGTTAGGGAATGTTTCTAAGCTCCTTCTCCTTGGGGTGGCCTCAATCTGTCACAGCCTCTCCATACAAACCTTCTATGCATGTGCACACTTTTACAAGGCCTTCCACAAATTTGTCTTTGAGCTGTGGGACTGCATTTTAATTCCTCCTTGTCCTTTTGGACACAGCCTCTACAGCTCCTTGGCATGTTTCTGTTGCGCTCTGGGCTCCCTTCTACCTCTCCATCACACCACCAGACTCTTAGTGGCTCTAGGGACCTCCCCAGGGGAGGCTCCCACCAAAAGGCAGAGCTCTCTGCGTGGGCTGACTCTCCTGACTGCAATTCTCCTCTCAGCTCTGGAGCTGCTCAAGGAAGCTATTGACAAGGCGGGCTACACAGACAAGATTGTCATCGGTATGGATGTGGCAGCCTCCGAGTTCTACCGTGATGGCAAATATGACCTGGACTTCAAGTCCCCAGATGACCCAAGCCGCTACATTTCTGGAGATGAGCTGGGCGACCTCTACCAAAGCTTTGTACGTGATTACCCAGGTGAGCTGCTGTGTGGGGCAGTAGGGAATCAGCACTGACCAGGCACAAACCCTCCGTGTTTTTGGGGTGGGAAGGGAGGCAGCTTTGACTCGTGTCTCTTCTGTTGTCCTTTCAGTGGTCTCCATTGAGGATCCCTTTGACCAAGATGACTGGGAGGCCTGGTCTAAGTTCACTGCCAATGTGGGGATTCAGATAGTGGGAGATGACCTGACAGTGACGAACCCCAAGCGCATTGAGCGAGCTGTTGAGGAGAAAGCCTGCAACTGCCTCCTGCTCAAAGTCAACCAGATTGGATCTGTCACAGAGGCCATCCAAGCGTAAGTCCAGTCCACTGCCCTTGTTGTCCTGTGAATGATGAACCACAGCAAGGTGTCACACTATCCACTGGGTCAATAGCCTTGTGTCTCTACCAGAGTGTAGGGTGCTGGGAGTGGGAGCAGAGGGTCCCTGGATCTTACCCTGTGCAGGTGGTGGTTATAGGAGTAGGAGCTACTGACTGCATTTCTCACTCCCTGCAGCTGCAAGTTGGCCCAGGAGAATGGATGGGGTGTGATGGTGAGCCACCGATCTGGGGAGACCGAAGACACCTTCATTGCTGATCTGGTTGTAGGACTGTGCACTGGGCAGGTAGGTGAACCCCAGGCCATGCACAGGCCTGGAGAAAAGCAAAGGGGTGCCAAAACAGAATCCCCTGCCCTGCTGTGGGAAACTGGTACAAGTCATAACAGTGTCTTACAATGTTTGCTTTGGGGAATGCTTTACAGATAAAGACGGGTGCTCCCTGCAGGTCTGAACGCCTGGCTAAATACAACCAGCTCATGAGGTAAGGGGCTCCAGCGATGGGAACGCAGAAGAGAGAACAGGGGAGTGACCAATTGGGTGGGAGAAGCTGAAAGCCCAAGGGTAGACGGGGCTCGTGGGTGAAATGCTATAAAGACAAGGCACAGAGATGACAGTAGGATCCCAGGGAGGCCTCTGGGGCAGACTCTTTTCCTCCTCCTTGGCATGAGGGTGCAGCCCTGCAGGCACAGCAGCTGGCAGGAGCTGAGCTCCTCGGGCACATGTCAGCTTCCTGCTGATGAGCTGCCTCTCCGGCGCCCTGGTGCCTCCAACGCTCCCTCACTACAAGGGCCTGATGTGTGCTGTCTCTCTCCTGCAGGATTGAGGAAGAGCTTGGCGATGAAGCACGCTTCGCTGGACACAACTTTCGCAACCCAAGTGTTCTTTGAACATTGTCCCCAGGGCACAGACACCCTGCTGCTCTTTCCCACCTCACAGACTCTGAACCCCCCTTTCCTTCCACCGCTCCCTTTTTTGCTCTTTCTCCCCACTCTGTCACCTGGTTTCCTCTCACCTCGAAACCCCTCGAGTTCAGGTGTCCCCAGCTAGATGTACCCAGGTGAAGGATGAGAGAGCGGCCTACACCCTGTCCCTTGCTGTGGGGTCATAAGCATTCCTGGATCTAGGCATTGTGTGTCTCTGTTGTTTGTGCAGGGCCACGCCTGGGCCACTCTGCTCACGTGTCAGACCACGGGAGCGTCTGCCCGGCGTGTTCCCTCGTACGCCGAAGCATGTGCGGTGACCATCTGTGCGTCGGCCGGTGTGCTCGGACACTGCTGCAGCCGGAGCTGTGTCCAGCCGGGTGTTGCCAGCGGCTCGCTCTCGTTGTGCATGTGTGTAGGTGTGTGTACGTGTCCCGGCCTACGGCGTCCCCGTGCCCCAGGCGTGTGTCTGCACCCAGCCCTGGTGGGGCCCGCGCGTCCCTCGCCTCCGCCCCGGCAGTGTCGTGTTGGGCTGTGCTGTGTTGGGCTGTGCTTGCCGGCAGCTTCGCGTTGAAGTGCACTGCTGTCCCACACCGGGTGTGCGTGCGTGTGCGTGTGTGTGTGTGCTGTCAGTCTCTGGCTCAGCACATAGTGCTGTGGGGCAATATATTAAAGCACATCCGTGAACAAACCCATGCTCTCATTTGCTTCTTGTGACCTTTTTCTCTCTGTTCCCTTCCCTCTTGCACCCCTTCACCCTCCCCTCTGCCCATGATGTCTGCTTCACCTCCTGGACAGCCCATGCTCAGCTGAGCAACAGACAAACTACAGATCCCTAAACTCTATTAAAATGTATTTCACACCTGAGTTGCCTGGCTTGGCCTGATGTTTATCTCTAGATGCCAGTGTTTGGGAAATGGGGACATTTTGCCTTCAGAGCAGGAGATGCTCACACAGAAAGGTAACAAAAAAAGCAGAGGGGACCGGCAAGGGGAAGAAAAGGCCCGGGTACCCTCACCTGCTTTCACAGCTTTGTCCCACAGCCAGACTTCTCTGACGGCCACCAGCTGGGAAACACCAAAGGGAAGGCATGTGGGATGGCTTGCCCCTGTCATCTCCACCAAACCATGTTGCATCTGCTGTGCAGGGGTTTTTTAATCGTGCCTTCCACTGATGTAAAGACCTCAGGGTGGGCCGCCAGCTGTCAGTCTGCTGGACTCAGGTGATGGTAGACTGAAATGGCAAGTCTTTGAGAGAGAAAAAGCTGATTGTCCTCCCCCAAAAGGGACTAGTAGAGCAGTGACTAGAGGCGTAGGTGGGGTGTTAGTCTCTCTCAGTTCCATCTGGTTTCACAGGGGCAACTCAGCAGTACTTGGGGAAAGCCGGTGCTTCAGCCGGTGCCCCAGCAGGCTGGGTGCCAGCAAACCCCAGCACTCGCTCAACAAACAGCTTTGTTCTGGACTGACTCCAAGGAAGGCGGGAGGCTGACTGTGCTACTGTGAGAAATCCAGCTGGAGAATAAATGATAAAACCACCTTGTCCACCACTATATTTACATCAGTAGCCCTACTATGTTCTTGGGCACACTCAGCTCCTGCCCCACTTCCCTACAGAAAGTTTCCAGACCCTTGCTTAACTCCTGTCATTTGTGATGAGCAACGACAAGGGTAAAGACTGAGGTTGCTCAGCAAGTCTCAATCCCCCTTGACTATATCCTAATGCAGACTTTAAAATCCAAAGATAAAACTTTAAAACACTGGCATTTCACTGCTGATCCTTCACTAAATAGCACAGATTAACGACTAAGTCCAAGAAAGGAAGACAAAGACTTTGGCACACATGCCCAGAACTGAGAAGCGGGTGGGAGGGAGAACGCGAGGGTAGAGACAGGATTGGTTTCCAGGGCATCACCAGTGCACACAACACACATCTCAGTGGCAGGGAACAGCTCGTGCCCCGGCTGCAGGCCGGCTCTCGCCCGTGCTCTCTGGGAGCTGTAGTCCGGGAAGGCTCCGCTCCATCTTCCCCCGCCTGCGCGTCCCCCTCGGCGGCACCCGGCACCCCGCGGGGTCCTGTGGGCCCCCCCAGCCCTGCCCCACAGTAACGTCCCCCCCAAAAGCGCTTGTGTGCCTGACGGCGCTGTTTTCCTGAAGGAATGTGCATTTTGGGTACCGGCAGTGGGCTGTCTTTTCCCGTTGTACACCTCACTGCTCCTTTGTTTTAGATACTGGGATTTTGTGAACAGTATGGCTACTGCTTAGCAATCGGGGCAGGTTTTTTGGAAAAAAATAAACT
>VZRS01003510.1:2862-19372 GCA_013398055.1 Ifrita kowaldi
GGTGGGGCCGGGGGCGGGAGGGAGGAGGGAGGGCACGCCGAGAGCAGGTTTCCTTGCGGGAGCCCCGCTGAGTCAGCCGGGCCGGGGTGGGGCCTTGCTCCCGAAGCGCCCGGACCAGGATAACGGAGGAAAAAGCGTTTTGCACGTTTGATTAAACCCCACAGGTCGCCACCGGGCCGGTTGCGAAATGTGGGAATGCTGCGGGGGCCCCCGCCGGGAAGGGAGGCGGGGGAGCGCCTGCCGGGGGGCAGGTGAGGGGGTCGGCAGCGGGACGGGAGCTGCGGCACGGCCGGGACGGCAGAGTGGGGGGTCTGGGGACTTCCAGCCGAGCTGGACACACACCCAAGTGGGATGAGTCTCGCCTCCAGCTGGACACTCTCCCTTTGGGTGCCTGGAACTGCGGTCATGCTCGGTGGATGCTCTGCATCAGCAGCAACGCGGTCCCCATGGGCCACCACCGCCTCGTCCCGGTGCCCACCGTGACGCCGGCCTCTCTCCCCACACAGGCGTCGTGCCCTTCGTGGCCCTGCTCCTGCTGCAGCGGCGGCCGGTGGCCGGCCGGGCGCTGCTGGTGACCGGCTCCGGCTGCCCCAGCCACGGCTTGTGCCGCTCCAACGTCCAGGAGCAGACCCGCAGGCAGGTGGCCGTGCTCAACGCCACTGCCCAGGAGCTCTTCAACCTCTACGTAAGTGGTGCTTGGGGACGGCCAGGGACCGCGGCGGGGTTTGAGCCACAAGTGCGTGGAGGGGAGGGCTGGCGGCACCGCAGGGACGGTGGCAGGAGGTGGCCGGGGGGGACACAGGGGACGTGGGGTGACGCTCGCCTCTCCTCCCAGCTGAAGTGCCAGGGAGAACCGTTCAGCAGCGAGGCTGACAAGCTCTGCAACCCCGCTGGCATCTTCTTCCCCGCTTTCCGCGTCAACCGGACGAGCGAGAGGAAGGAGGTGATGGTGGCCATGTACAAGCTCTTCGCCTTCCTCAACGCCTCGCTGGGGAACATCACGCGCGACCAGGAGGAGCTCAACCCCATGGCCAAAGAGCTCCTCGAGCGGCTCCACAACACCACCAAGACCACCCGAGGCCTCATCTCCAACCTCACCTGCCTCCTCTGCAAGAACTACAACATCTTCCAGGTGGACGTCAGGTACGGGGACAGCTCCAAGGGCAAGAGCGCCTTCAAGAAGAAGCAGCAGGGCTGCCAGGTGCTCAGGAAGTACGTGCAGGTCATCGGCCAGGCGGCACGTGTCCTCCTACCTCATCTCAGCCCCTCATGAGCACCCGCCCCGGCTACGCTGCCTCTGCTGCTGGCCGGGCCCCGCTGCTGCCTCGCCAATTCCCGCCTTCCTATTTATTACCCGGACCCTGCGCTGGCCCCATCTGCCCTCCGGTAATTTATTGCCCCTTGAGGGGGAGAACGTTGCAGCCCGGAGTGTCCCGGGTGGAGCAGAGCCAGCATCCAGCGGGACGAGGCAGCGCATCCCCGAGGAGATGCTGGGGCGTGGGCTGGTCCTGGGATGTGCTCAGCCCTTCCTGTGCTCCCATGGGGTGCAGGCAGTTGCAGGGACTGGCGGCAGGGCCGGACTCTGTCCCCCACAGACGGTGTCCATCATGGAGAGCAACCGGACAGACACCCTTGAGCACCGTCTGAAGATGCCACTTCCCTGGAAAAAGGATTGTGAGGAAGGACGTTGGGACGCAGTGGCTGGCAGGGACATGGGGACACGGGGACACGCTCCCCCTGCACATTTTAAGACTGGACTCCCCTGCAAGGAGCCGTACTGAGGGTACCCAGTGGCTGTGGTGGCTGGGGCTGGGTCCCGCCATCTGGGACAAGGCCACCTGTGTGGGACAGCCACCCCAGTGTGGAGGATCATCCCCCCGCGCGGGCACGGCGGGGCACGGAGTGTTCTCTCCTTTAAAAAAGCGGTTTTCCTATTGGAAGAGCTCTGAATGTACTAACGGCCAAGAGCTGGGCTTTGCACAGCTGAATGCAGCCCTGGCACGGGGGCATGGGACAAGGGGACATGGGGACGTGGGACACGGGGACATGGGGACGTGGGACACAGGGACATGGGGACATAGGGATGTGGGACATGGGGACGTGGGGACGCAGGGACGGGCCCCAGGCCGGTGGCAGGCAGCGCTGGCTCGCTCCTGGCACCAGAGCGGGCTGTGAGGGTTATTTATTGCCTCCGTGGAAAGCCCAGCATGCACTGAGAGCTGACTTTTAATAATTTTATTGTTAATAATAATTAATAATTATTAATAAGATTTGTGGTAATATATTCATGGAATTCTATTTAAATATTTATTTTTTTATACTTCTTGCCCTCCTTTTTAAAAATAAACCTACAGAAACAGGCTGTATCTGGCTGCTCTTCGTTGGGTCCCTTTTGTGCTCACCCTCAGACACATCTGCTCCCCCAAAGTACCCTCGGGGCTGCCCCAAAACCCCTCAGGCACTGCTGTGCATCAGAGTCCCCTGCCACCTTGTTCCTTCCTCCCTTCCCACCTGCTATGGGAGGGCCAATTGGAAATATATTTTTCCAGGAGAAAATGCTTAAATTGACACCAGCTGCTCAAAAGTGCTGGGATGATGTGGGGACCATCGTGGTGTGGGGACCATCATGGTGCAGGGAGCATCGTGGTGTGGGTACCATGGCAGTGTGGGGAGCACCATGGCATGGGCACCACCCCCATGAGGGGACCATCCCAGTGTGTGGAGCACCGTGGTGTGGGGAGCCCCACTTTGGCAACCCTGGAAGCTCCTGAGGAAACAGGGAAAGGCTGGGAAGAGGCTGAGGGAGCCGAGTGAGCATGTGCGAGGTGGAGGGGACACACCAGATAAAATCCCAGCCGCTTCCCAGGCTGTGCTGGGAGAGGTTCAGCAGAGCTTTGCCGGGGCCAAGACCACCTAAGGCTGCACCAGTGCCCCGGTCCTCAGCGAGCGCCTCGCATGGGGCTGTATCGGTTAACAAGAGGCTGATTATACAGGAGACGTTGGAGCAGGATGATGAAATTTTCCTCCTCCTCCGGAGCCCTTGGGCCACTGGCCAAACCTTGCAGGCATGAGACAGCAAGCGGATGAGCTAAGATCCTGTGTGATCATCTCTCGTGTCTCAGAGGAGCCCCGACCTAAAGATCATCGCAGAAATTCAGAAGTTGCCCCCCAAACCCCTCTTCCTCTGCCCTGCAGGGTCGTGCTGCCCAGTTGTGTCCCCCGGCTCCTAGGGGAGGTTTCACGGCGTGGGTTTGACCCCAGACTGGCACTGCCTTGTGCCAGTGGCAGCCTCGTGCTGCACCAGTGGTGACAGCAGGGACAGTAGTGCCCATTTCCAGCCTGGCCCTGCTGTCCCTTCATGGAAGGGGCGAATGCCAAAACGGAACTGGCTCCTCTATCCCACGGCCGAGGCACCCAGGGACATCCCTGGATGCCACGGTGAGTCCCCATGCGTGATGTGGCTTTTTTCCATCATCCAGCCTGCCACCAGGGAAGGGGCCCTGGGTGTCCCCTGTGCCCATGCCTTGGAGGATGCCCATTTTGGGGTTGCAGCCCATTTGTGAGGCCCTTTTCCTTCCTGCACTGTGGGATACTCACATGTCCTCAGAGCAATACAACCCACCAAAAACACAGGCACGGGGCAGGGCATCATCCTTTTAGGATAGGCATTATGCTCAGGGCTAGCTCCTGCAGCACTTGTCACCATGGCACCCTGATGGCTGCCAGCGTCAACCTGACCCTGCAGCTGGGGACACACAGGTGTCCCCATGGCACTCTGATGGATGCCAGGGTCACCCTGACCCTGCAGCTGGGGACACACAGGTGTCCCCATGGCTATTGTTACTACGTCACTGTATGGCCAACATTTCCTACGCTGGAAGTCCAGGGCTGGACATCAAGCTTAGCCCTTCCTTGTGTCAACACGCACAGTTCATCCCCGGCAGGGGTGTGGCAGGTGCCCAGGGGTGCCACCAACCCGCCCCGAGGAGCTCGAGGGGTGTCAGAGAGCGGGGGCAGGGTCGGGCTCGGCGGGGCTGGGACGATGTCCTGCGCGGGAGCGAGGAGTTGTGCACATCTGGATTTCTCACGCTTGCGTTCAACATCCCTCCTCAACCAGATGGCAAAAATAAATAAATAGAATAAATCACAGCCTCCTGACATAAATCGGGAACTCACGCCCCGGCTCTGCGTTTCATGAGTCTCCCTGGAAGACAGTCAAACACAGGCGAGGACAATGGGTTCACTTCTCCCCTGTGTCGGGTCATTCCCAGTTAAGGCTCATTAGCAGCAGGCGGGGGATTAACTCTTCCTTCCCTGGAAACGCGTGGAAAAGACCCTAAAATTGCCCAAATCCCGTCCTCTACCCTCCCCTGAGATTTTGGAGTCGGGGCCGCCGGCGGCCCCCGGCTCGTGCCATGGCCCCAGCGAGCCAGGACGCGCTGCCCTGCTCATCCCAGACTCGGGAGAGATGGAAAGGGCTTTCAATTACCTCAGCCAGCGGCTGATCCCACCCAGCCGGCGCCCCGGGGAAGCGGGCCAGCCCCGCGGGCCGGACCGGGAGCACCGCGAAGGAACCGGGGCTGCGGCTTCCCCAGCGGCACCGGCAGGACCCTGTCAGTTACTTTCCTTCTGCCCCAGGACCAGAGAAACTATTTTGGCTGGGACGAGAGCCAGGAGAGGCTCCGGGGAGCCATCCGTAGCGATGGGAGCGATGCCCGCGCCCCGATAACGGAGCGGCCTGACCATGGGCCCCGAGCGGCGGGTCAGCGCTGCCTTCGGGGAGCGGGATACGTGAGGAGCTGCTCCTGCCCGCGGTGAAGTCAGTGCCGCTGCCTGGGTGTGACTGACTGACCTCAGCCCTTGGCCCCGCGGCGCGGATCATGTGCTGCCTGACGCCGCGCGAACCCGGCCGGACGGGCCCTGCGCTGCCCCGGGGCCACCGGCCAGACGGGACTTGCCATCCGCGGGGGCAGGTGTGGGGCCGGGGCACGGCCGGCTGCGCCTCCGCTCCGCGGGGTGACCCGCGCTGCATCCCCGGACTGAGCCGGCCGGAGCATCCCAATCGCGGCTGACCTCACCGGCAAAGCCGGGGAAGGCGGTCAGGTCGTCCCCTGAGAGATCCCAGGTAGAGCACTCCGCCTTCCCCGTGTGCACCCAGGCTGGGGTCGGACCCGTCGGTGCCCCCCGCAGAGCCCCTTCCCCATCCAGGGGTCCCCCCCTGGGCTCGGTGCTGGCCAGACGCGTTTGGCTGGTGACGATCTCCCCAGCAGGTCCCCAAGCCTCGTCCCCGAGGACGGGAACATCGCATCCCGAGGGCCGGCTGGAGGCTCCATCCCAGTCTGGCCGCCGGCCCGAGCACGGAAAGCAGAGTCGAGCCCATCTGAAACGCATTCGGGCACTGTTGCTGCAATAGCAGATGCTCCTGCGGGTCGCCGGCCACATCACAGCCCGGCGGAGCGGGAACCGCACGTTCACATGGGAAGAAACAGTCCTTGTCCCAAGCGGCTCAAACTCCTAATTGGGGACCAACCGTGACAAATAAACAAGACAATGGGCTGGAGGCGAGACGAACGCAACCTCTGTCGCAGGACGCGGCTCCGAGAGCCGCCCCCGTGCCCAGCGGGGGACCTGGCACTGGCCCGCGAGAGCCAGGGGGAGGACAGGGGCCAGGATCCGGACCCCCCGGCAGAGCCACTCTCTGTGTGACACCGCTGGAGCTCGGGGCTGGCTCGGGAGCAGGATGACACATCCCCAGTGGTCCCCCGAGACCCTTGTCGGCAGCTTTGCTCAGCAAGTGTTTAGTCTCATGGTGAGTGAGCTCTGGAGCGGGGTCAAATCCAGCCCTGTGGAGCTGCTGGAGAGGCCTCTCCTTGCTGCACCCCACCTTGGGGCTGGCGGGGGAACCCTCGCACGGGGCTCAGGGGACCCTTCTCCCTCCAGGAGGGGATGCTTTGGGCTGCCTTGGAGCGATGGGCGGGGCCGGCCCCGGGGTTCTGATAGCGGGGTTATCTCGGTACAGCTATTGCCCTCCGACAGAGGCCGGGGCGCTCCCGCAGCCACGGCTGTGCTTGGCACGGATGGAGGAGCCTCGATAAAGTGCTCGGTGGCCTGAGCAGCCCCTCAGCATGCAGAGCACCCGGTCATCAATGTCCAAAAGAGAGTGAACAACACCCCGGCTCTTCCATCCCCGCTCTGCTCGGGTCTCATGGGATGTGGAATCTGCCTTGCAGATTGAGCCCAAAACTCAGCAGGACCTGTGGGGTTGAAGCTGTTTGAGACTTAACAAGGCGTTTCAGATGGCCTGAACATCCATAATTCCTGGCCATGAGGGGAAAATCAGGGCTCAAGGGAAGATCTCACCTAAGGAAAGGGAGAGCACATTGGGATGAGGCAGAAGGGCTGGCAAGCGTGAAGAGGTGGGAAGAAAAGCATTTGGAAGCAAATCCCAAGCAGGCTCCCAAAAGAGCAGGCAACACTGGGAGAGACCCACCAGGATGGTGGGGATGGTGGGGAAGGATCAGCCCTGGGAATAAGCAGGAGCTGTGGCATGTCCCCAGGGTCCCTGGAGCCAGGGCTGCAGAGTGGGCACGCACCACTGAAGCCCTCTGTGCCCCTCCTCCTGCTTCAGTTGGTGGCCCCCGGCCCTGCAGGGCACAGGGGGTTGTGCCACCTTTGGCTGCACATCAGCGCAGCTCCGGGGGAAGGTGAGCCCCTGCTGTCCCTTTTCCCACTAACTCAGAAGCAGCAAAAGGAGTGGAGATTCCTGAAGAAACAGAGAAAAGGAAAGCAGAGATTTCTCTCGATATTAAGGGGATTGACTGAGACCGATGGGTCTGTCCCTGCAGTGCCCACCTGCTCTTTGCTCTCCCCACGCTCTCCGACCCCAGAGAACAGCAGCACTTCAGCCCAGTGGCACCACAGGGGAAGACGAGGACACTCCCAGCTAAAACTGGGGGATGTCCCACCCTTTATTTCCCTGTTCAGGGCTTCACTCAACCCCAGCAGAACCCCTCTGCTGGAGACCCCCAGCCCATGGCCACAGCAAAAGCAGGGATTGAGCCCTGATGGACACTTTGGGCGTTTCCATTGAACTTGGCTGCACCTCCCTCACCCGGCTGAGCTCACCACGAGGATGCCAAGCTTCCCCCCGGGCTTTCACTGCATCTGGGACAGGTTTTAGGACCAGAACAGTTGACATGTTAATTTATTGCAGCAGAACGAAGCGCTACCCGGCCTGGGTCACGCTCCCCTCTCGTTTCCTAAGAAAACAAGGTGTGCGTGCAATCCTGCCAGGCGAGCGTGTGCGTGCCTGTGGCTGCCAACCAAATTTCACTAAGGGCCCAAGGCTCCAGAGATAGGAAGTTCCTACACGTCTTGTGAAGACAGGAGTGGGAGAGCAGCGAGCTCCAAAGGAGGCCCCACGGCAGCAGCATGAACCCAGCCCTTAAAAGCCACTGGAGATTCTCCTCCTGTGCAGCTGGGCGCTGTGAGGCACAAACCTGCTCCTAGAAAGATTTCTGTTTGCTTTTTTCCCAGCCAGGCATTTCCCACATGGGTTGTGCTGTTGGGGCAGGAAGGACAGCGATGGGTGGGTGAAGTCTGTCTCTTCCTGGCAGCCCTGGTGAGATGCCTGCCAGGCTCCGGGATGGGGTTTTCCATGCGGAAGCTGCGGTCACCCCACCTTGGTGTTGCCAAATTCTGCTGGCAAACACCCCACCTCGGTGCTGCTGTTTGTCAGCCTGCTGTGGGGCAGCACTGGCTCTCTGAGGTGCTCATCATCCTGGGCTCACAGGTCACCCTGACACCTTTGGTCCCATCACCCCGGCACCACCGATCACCATTATCCTGACATCACTGGCCCCCATCACCCTGACACACTGGTCCGAATCATCCCAGCAACCTCCAGCACCAGACTCCATCACCCCAGTACCATCGGTTCCCATCACCCCAACAAGACCAGTCCCCACCACTCCATCACCCCAGTACCCTGGGCCCCCATCACTCCGGTGCCATGGGCCCCCATCACCCCAGCACCACCAGTCCCCAGGGCACCAGGAGCTGCAGCCCCTCAGGACCAGGATTTCCCATTCCCTGGGGTCAAACTGAAAGGCTCTCTCCTTTCCTAACCCCGCTGTAATTAATATGAAAGCTTCCTTTGCCCCTTCCAGCACACCCGGGCAGAGTGGCCCAGCTCAGCTCCTGGTGCTGGCGGGGAGAGCTCCACAGTCCCATCCCCGGGCGCGTCCACATCCTTGCATGCTCGCCTTGCAGCCAAGCCCGGGAGGAAACAAGCCCCAGCTGTGCCTCTTCACAGCTACTGTGACCGGGCTCTTCCCCCAGAAGGTCTCGGCCGAGCAGCGGGAGGGATCTGCCCCGCCGTGCCGGAGCCGGGGCAGAACGAGCCGCACTTCGTGCATTGGAGGTGCAGGGTGCAACCGGCTCCTCGCTCCCCGCGCGGCAGCCCCGTCCTGCCACACCGCGACATGTGAAAAGCTGGGATAAGACAGGTCCCATCCCGCGTTCCCGGGGCTGGTTCCGCACAGGGCTGTGTTTACATGTCCCCGTGCCGGCCCACATCTGTGTTTATGTGTGTGTTTCCGTACGGGTGCGTGTGGCTCCGTGTGTGTGGCGGGGTTTCTGGGTGTGTTCGGGTGTCTCTCCGCGTCGGGCTCTCAGTTAACCTCTTAGAAAATGAAAACAAGCCTGGAAGCCTGGCAGCTGTTCCCGAGCCCCGCTCCAGCGCCGCTTCCAGACAGACGGTAACCGCAGGTCTGATGACCGAGCACACACACGCTTCCCTTCGGGCCTTCTTAATTGTGCCGTCGCATATTCTGAAACAAAGGAAATTAAAGACTGAACTGATAGCAGTGAATATGTCATGGGAGCAACGGGAGGCAGGCGGCTCCCCGGGCGGCTGGGAACTGGCAGCGGGGAGGGAGAAGGGGATCGGGAGCCACTGGAGCCGTGGGCAGCCGACCAGGCTTGGTCAAGGCTCTGCTGAAAGTTGGGTGGGCATTGGCAGCGCCGCTGACCCCGGGAGAGGCCTGGGAACGCTCCAGCACAGACGGGCTGGATGGCCACGTTGGATTTCTCACGGAAACTTGCGTAGGATCTTGCCAGGTCTCAGGATTTTTTTTTTTCCCTTGTCTTTGCCCAGATTTTCTCCAAGCGGCTCCTCTGATTCCCTCCAGCTGCCTGCACGCGAGTGCTGCAGCAAACGCCTGGAGAGAGGTGGGAGGAGAGATGCCACCCTCTCCCAGTGGGCACATGGCTGGTGGCATCCGGCCGGAGGGGAGTGCTGGGCACAGGTCTGGTTACCTGCAAAGGTGTCGGCATCAGTTTAGGGGCTGAGCTGGGTGGGGACCACCAAAATGGTGCTCGAGGATGGGATGGGAGAGCACCGGGAAGCAGAGCTGGTGCAGGCGGGCTTCAGAGCAGGGATGAGCAGGATCTGGCAGCAACTGTGGCAGCGGCTGGCAGAACATGGGAACCACTTTTCCCATGGCCGCCAGCTCGTGGGATGAGGTGATCACTTTGAGAAAGCCCTGACCCAGCAGGGAAAACAGCCTGGCAGAGGGGCTGGAAAAGCCCAGTGCCTGCTTAGCCTGGAAAAGGTGGAGTGGGAGGTGCAGGGGATGTGCTGGAGCGGGGCAGAGCGATCTGTTGTCCGTCGCTGGAGGGTGGGACAAGGCACCCCGGGCTTTGACCACAGTGAGAGACATTTGGGAGAGATTTTCTTTCCCATGGGATCGCTGCCTGTGGAAGAGCCCCAGGAAGAGGCAGGACAGGGATGCAGAGCAGGCAGCTCACTCCCACGCAGGAGCTGCTCACCGCAGCATCTCCAAGCTTCACTCCCCAATTCCACAGACTTTCTCCCAACCTCAGCTTCCCAGCTGGGATGTGCAACCAGCTCGGCTGAAAGAAGATGGAAGCAAGAGCGGCTCGGACACGGCCAGGATGAGGGGTTGAATTCAGGCAGCAGAAAGGCTTTGCTGGGCTAAATCCCTTCTGGAGCCAGAAGGGTTTTTGGCATCCTCACAGCAGTGTCCGGCCTACTGTGGGAAAGCACTGAGCGCCGATCCCAGCGCTGGAGGCAGTGACACACGGCTTGCGGGGAGTGCTGCGGAACCAAGGCACTTTTGGCTGAAAAACATCTTTCCATAACCACAGGGGAGGAGAGAGCCAGCTGGGCAGAAAACACGGGCAGGGCAGTTCCCTAGTAATATCCAAACACCTCCAAAAAATAACCTGAGGTAGCAACTGTCCCCAGCCCCGTGGCTGGATTCATCCCGTTTATATCTCCCAAATCCCCTGGCTCTCCCAGCTCTGCTATTCCACTCTTCTGGCGCAGTTCCTGCCGAGTTCCTTGGGCGCCGATCCAAAAGGCAGCTGGGTGTCCCTGCGGCACCCGCAGCCTTTTTGCTGATGGGCACTTTGCTGGGGCAGCTTCCCTTCCCGGGAGACGGAGGGGAAGGAAGCGCGGCCGGCGGGGCTGGCAGTGACCCGTGGCGCTGCCAGGAGTGGCTCGACCCGTGGCTGCCACTTCCGCTGCTCCGAATTGCGAAGCCGCTGCCTCGGGGCACTGCAGGCAGCTGGCAGGGAGGGACAGGCCAGGGCGCTCCCTGCCAGCCTGAAATCCTGGCCCGTGGCCACCTGCCATTCCCGCCGGGATGTGTTGGGTGCCAGAGGCAGGCGCAGCCCTGCGGGGTGAGCCCGCAGCTCCCGATGCCATGGGCTGGGACAGAGCCAGCAGCTGGTGCTGGCACAGGGAACCTTCAGGTGCTCAGCCTTGTCTGGAGCCCAGGAATTTGGTCCAAGTGTGGAGCACGGGGCAGCCCTGAGGAGCAGGGCAGGAGGGAGGCACTGTATGGAATCCTGCAGTTCCCTGGAGCTTGAGCATCTCTCAGCCTCAACTGCAGCTGCTTTTGGGGTCCATGCTGGGACCAGTGTTATTTAGTATCTTCATTAATTATGCAGAGGAAGGGATCGAGGGCACCCTCAGCAGGTTTGCGGATGACACCGAGCTGAGGGTGCAGTGACACACCCAAAGGACAGGGCCATCCAGAGGGACCTGGGCAAGCTCAAGCAGCAGATCCATGGGAATCTCATGTGGTTTAACAGGACCAAGTGCTGGTGCTGCACCTGGGCTGGGGCAACCCCCGGGATCAGTCCAGGCTGGGGATGAAGGGATCGAGAGCAGCCCTGGGAGGAAGGAGTCAGGGGTGCTGGTGGGTGAGGCCTGGCCATGGCCCGGCCAAGAACCCTCCATGTGCTGGGCTGATCCCCAGCGTGGGCAGCAGGGGAGGGGGGATTCTGCCCCTCTGCCCCGCTCAGGTGAGACCCCCCCTGCAGAGCTGCCCCAGCCCTGGGGCCCAGCACAGGAAGGACCTGGAGCTGCTGGAGCCAGTCCAGAGGAGGCCACAGAGATGCTCCAAGGGCTGGAGCTCCTCTGCTGTGAGGAAAGGATGAGAGAATTGGGATTGTTCATCCTGGAAAAGAGAAAGCTTTGGGGTGACCTAACTGTGGCCTTGCAGTGCCTAAACGGAAGCTACAAGAAAGACTTTTACAAGGACACAGGGAATGGCTTCCCACTGCCAGAGGGCAGGGATGGATGGGATATTGGGAAGGAATTGTTACCTGGGAGGGTGGGGAGGCCCTGGCACAGGGTGCCCAGAGAAGCTGTGGCTGCCCCTGGATCCCTGGCAGTGTCCATGGTCAGGTTGGACAGGGCTTGGAGCAGCCTCGGATAGTGGAAGGTGTCCCTGCCCATGGCAGGGGTGGGATGGGATGGGCTTTAAGGTCACTTTCAACCCAAACCATTCTGTGATCCTATGTAAAGAGTGGAGGAGGCTGTTTCACGCTGCCCATCCTCGATGCAGGACACAGCCAAGACCCTGGATCCATGAGGATCCTTCCTGGCTGTGTGCCACACTGGGAAGCGAATGGAGAGGGGCAAGGCAGCTTCTCTTTGAGTCTAGATGGGAGAGCACCAGGAATCAGAACACCTTGGGCAAGGGGAAACCCGAGGTCCTCCCCCACCTTTGTTCATTCACATCCACGGGTGAGACATCCCGACATTCCAGGGAAATCACTCCACTGCTCCCTGTCCCATCACGGCGCAGGCTGCGGCCCCGCAGTCCCACGCAGGCCGGATGTTCCCATATCCCCCTCCTTCTTCCCCAGCTGAGCCTCCGAGAAGGAACTTCCCACCAAGAACAGACTTGCCTTGCTCCCAGCGAAGGGAATCTGCACCCTCGCTTGGCTTAGGAATTCAGGTTACTCAGAAGGGATCCGGCTTTCTCCGTAAGCTCCTGTCTGGCGAGGGGCAGCTGCCGTGCCTGGCCTCCTCTTCCTCCCGGCCCACGCAGGCGGGGAGAGTGCCTGGCACAGAGCTCCTGCTTTCCTGAGCAAAGGAATGTTCCTTGGCTGCGGGAGCAGCAGCAGGAGAGCAGGTGGGCTCCCAGGAATGAAGTGTTTTTCCCTCCTGCCTTGGCTTGAGGAGGCCAGCGCTGCCCTCGCCGTGTCCTGGAAGCAGAGGCTGGAGCCAGGGGAATTTTATCACCTTCCTTCACCTGTTGTCTTCTTCAGAAAATACCACAGATAAGGCTCAAAAATCAGTCCCCCAAGTGCAGTGTGGCTCCTGAGTGTCCTCACAGAAATCCTCCTGAGTCAGCTTTTTCAGAAGAAAACCAAATTTCAGAGGAACTGGAAACAGACACCAAAACCATGTGAACATGACCCAAAACTCAGCCCCACAATGACTCCCATCTCATTCCATCTTTGCTGTGCTGTCATACACCAAACCATCTTCTCTCACATCCACCCTGTGAGCCTGCCCAAGGCAGGCTGTGCTCACCCAGGGAGTCCACACACAGCTCCCAGGAATGCTGCACACACCGCAGGATTCATGGGGATCAGTGCTAATCTCACTAAACCCAATGAAAGTGACTCTTTGTTTCTCAAAAAAATCTGCACAAATACTGAAATCAGCAAAATCCTCGTCCTTCCTGCACCGTTAAGCGATGGCTAAACATTATTCTAGATCAAAGGAAGACGGATCAGACCTAAAGCCCATCCAGCCCATCTCTGTAACTCCCAACAGATGCTGCAGAGGATGGTGCAAAGCCTCCCCAGTGCACAGACACAAAAGGATGTCCCTGAGCAGGACTTCTGATCATCCCCCACAAGGGCACAGGAGCAAGGCCAGTGGCTTTGCTGGTCAAGACCAGTGGGATGCAGGTGGGATCCACACCAGCTCATTCAAAGAGCAGTGGTAGGGGGAGATGTCCCTCTGCAGGTAACAGACAGAGAGATGAAAGGCTTCCTTCAGTGATTCAAAAGGAGAGTCTGTCTCCACTCTGAATCACCTTGGGAGCGAGCTGATCTCTCTTCATCGACCAAATACGGAGTTTAGGGCCGTTGGCCTTCAGCCAGAGCTCTCAAACACCTCAAACTGGAGTGGGTGAACCAACAGAAAGGGTTTCAGCTTCAGCAACATCCCTCTATGTGCACCTGTCTTTGATGCCTCCCTGAAACACCAAATGTGGCCACTAAGGTGCAGCTCACAGGAGAAAGTGAGACAGCACCCAGCAGAGCGCTGAATTTAGGGAAAATTAATTTCCCAAAGCCTTGCTTCAAAAAGCTCTCCAGGAATATTCCAGACTAACAAAGGAAATTCCTCACAGAAATCTAAACAGCATCAGAAATGGCAGAGAAGCCTCTGTTGAGAACACCTTGAAGAACTGAGCTCTGTCAAATCACTCCTGGCAGAGCTGTGACCTCAGGAGAGTCACTTCCACTTTGAATTTCAGCTTCTCCCTCTTTATAGTGGACATAAAGATCATACAATTGTAGAATAGTTTAGGTTGGAAGGGACCTCAAAGCTCATCCCGTTCCACCCCTGCCATAGCAGGGGCTCCAAGCCTCATCCAGCCTGGCCTTGGACACTGCCAGGGATCCAGGGGCAGCCAGAGCTTCTCTGGGCACCCTGTGCCAGGGCCTCCCCACCCTCCCAGGGAACAATTCCTTCCCAATATCCCATCCATCCCTGCCCTCTGGCAGTGGGAAGCCATTCCCTGTGTCCTGTCCCTCCCTACATGAGATGTTCAACCTCTTTTGCAAAGCATCCAGTGACCTGCGGATGCAATAGGTGCTGATGGATTCATGGAATTACTAATGGAAAACAGAGGAAATACCAGCTGAAAAACCCAAGCCTGCCCACGGGCAGTGCTTCCTGCCACAGTGATGCACACGGGGCTGGTGGTGACACCAGCAGAGCCCCTGTGACGCAACACATCCAACGCTGGCGGCAGCTCCGTGCGATCCCGGCACGTCTGAACAGGAGCCACGGCGCGCGCGGTCCCACACGGCGGCCTCGGCCCGGCAACGCGAGCGACGAGAGGCTCGTGGGGTGACTTCAAAGGCGCCCTGACATCAGCAAAGGCACCGGCACGGCCGCAGGTCTGGCCGGGCCCACGCGCCGAGCTCCTCCTGGAGCGATTATCAAAGCCCTTGAGTCACGGAGCCGCGCTGACCGTTACTGAGCGCTGCCTTTGTCCGGCGTGGAAGGACGCCCAGGCAGACACATCTGACTCTCACATCTCGCTCTCCTTCCGAACAGAGCTTCTTACACAGCACGCTCTGTTGCTGGGCTATAGGGAATTTTTGTCCTGGTTTTCTTGACGTGATCCTTTTCAGACAGAAAATCCTGACTCATGAAGCCGTGACGTTGAATGTACTGCTGTGTAAGGCCTGACACAATGAGACACTTGGCACCCGCTTGCTCTGAGCCCAGCCAAGGGGAATTTATGCTTTTTTGAGAACTGAATATCCTAATTTTTCACTTTTAAGGAATAGGGCAGCCTTAGCAATGCTGTAGCAACGAGGGTCACCCAAACACAGTCAATGTCTCCCACTGGATAGTTAAAAAAGCGAGATGAAAAAAGAATGGTTTTCCCTTTTCTTTTGCAATCAGTGGCCAAATATGCTGCTGCTCTTCCGGAACGAGCAGCTGCCAATTCCAGAGGAGAAAATCTCATGTAGCCAAGTAGCTCAGCTCTTACATTCTCTCCAACAGCCTGGGAAAAAGGAAAGGCGGCCAGCCAGTCGGCTAAATAATTTTTGGAAATAAGTAGGTAATGGCCCTCCAACACACCACTGCCATGGCAAGTTTTCTTGCAGGCTGATGTCTTTCTTTAAAGCAGAAAATTGACACATCCATGTCAAATCCTTGGATATCCTTTGCAGAAACGCTGTAAGTTGATCGTGGGTCAGATTTCCAAGTCACCAAAAGCTTTAAAGCACACAAAGCTTCCCCAAAATTAACACATGCAGTGAAATGTCTATGGATGAGCCCATCTAGCCTTAAAAATGTACAGAAATACTGGGAGTTGGGGTTTTTTTTTTGGATATTCCTGCTCCAAAGCTTCCAGTTCAACTCTCTGTGCAGCACTTTGAAAATAGAAAGAACACGGTGTCAGGCAGCTGGCCTGATTCCTTTTTTATTTCAGTGGAATTCCAGTGCTTCAGCAGGGAAACCAGGTAACAACCACCAGGAATGGGAACTATTTGATTGTGTACAGGCAACTCAGCTGTGCCTGATGTCCTGCTTGCCAGCATCTTCCAGGTGCTGGAGNCAAAGCTTCCAGTTCAACTCTCTGTGCAGCACTTTGAAAATAGAAAGAACACGGTGTCAGGCAGCTGGCCTGATTCCTTTTTTATTTCAGTGGAATTCCAGTGCTTCAGCAGGGAAACCAGGTAACAACCACCAGGAATGGGAACTATTTGATTGTGTACAGGCAACTCAGCTGTGCCTGATGTCCTGCTTGCCAGCATCTTCCAGGTGCTGGAGCATGCACTGATTTGCCATGGAATAACACCAAATTGTTTCCAGGGAGTTTTTGTGCTGTGCTGCAGGCTCTGGCTCCTCTTGAACTTGGTCAACGTGGAGGTTTGTGCCAAAACAAGAGGTCCTTCTCCCTGCCCCAGGGATAATTCCCCTTCCACCCTTGTCAGCTGTTGGCAGTGGGGGGAGTCAGGTCAGGAAAAGGTTCTGGATGAAAACTAACCCCACCCAAGGGAAGTTGATCCAGGCTTTCAGGAGAACACACAGGTAATGCCACGGCTGTAACTACTTGTGCCGGCCCTTCCCAGCTCTTTGCCTGGGGGACACAGCTGGGAGTCACCAGAGCCCTGCTGGTGTGGGACTGTGTGGGATTTCTCCTAATTCCTATCTCACAGAAGGAAAATAAGTAAGTAATGGATTTTGAACCAAAACCACTACAGATTGTGTGCTCCAGGAGGAACAAACCACGGCAAGGAATTGCCTCCAATGGATAAGGCCCGGTCTTGAGTTAATGGCAGGGAGGATGCCGGGACTGGAAGATGGGGATTAACTCTTCTGCCCCGCTCAGGTGAGACCCCATCTGCAGAGCTGCCTCCAGCACAAGGAGAACATGGAGCTGCTGGAGCCAGTCCAGAGGAAACCATGGAGAAGCTCTGAGGGCTGGAG
>VZRS01003522.1:323-12223 GCA_013398055.1 Ifrita kowaldi
ACGCAGCTGAGGCAGTGTCATAATCCATCAAAGACCCCCCGAAGTGCCGCCCCCCCTCCCCCCCCCGAGTCATTCCTGAAGCCTTGCACCAGAGGACTGCATGTGATACCACAAACCTGGAGTCCGTTGTAGGAGACAATGGCAAACTACCCCAATCCAGGGAGGTGCCTGGATTTTCCTACCTAGCCTGAGCGTATATTAACCCATTGGATTCTATGCCTTCTGGGGGGACCTTCACCACCAAGACCACCAGCTCAAGAGGATCAATGGATCCACGGATGGTGATATTTTCCTTATTCTGTCCCTGTCACTCTCTTTCTGTTCCCTCTACCTATTTTCTACTTCTTTCTCTCTCTCTCTCTCCTCCACAATATTGTCACTGGCATATGGTCTCATTTGCACCTTAATTTGGGCAGAGGCATTTCTAAGAACTTCAGTAACCGGAACGTAATAGCCCCCCACATACACACCCCTGCAAGAAGGGAGCCAAAGGCTTTACAAGCCAAGAGCTGTGCTCTAAACTTCCCAAGTCTGCAGGCTGGGTGAATAATACAGCAGAGGATGGCCCACTCCACCTGAAGAAACAACCCCTTGGAGAGGGAAATTAAGATTACAGAATCAGAGAATCAATTACAAAAAGACCTCTGAGATCATCAAATCCAACCTATGACCAAACAGCATCATGTCAACCAGACCATGGCACTCAGTCTTTCCAGTCTCTCCTTAAACACCTCCAGGAATGGTGAATCCACCACCTCTCTGAGCAGTCCATTCCAATGTCTAATCACCCTTTCTGTAAGAAAATTCCTCCTGATGTCCAACTTAAACACAGAAAACTTGTATTTGATCTGAGTGGAGCAGGAAAGGGAACCCAGAGATGGCTGTGCAAGAGGGACGGAGGGAAGATCACAGAATCTCAGAATGGTTTGGATAGGAAGGGACCTTAAAGACCATCTAGTTCCAACCTCCCTGCCATGGGCAGGGACATGAGCTCAGCATCACCACAGTGGAGATAGTGGCACATAAAGAGGAGCAGGGAAGGGCTGAGGAGATAGCAAAGGCTGCTGGAGAAAGGGAGTAGGGAGTGGAAAAGGTTGACTGTATAAAGGACATCCAGATCATGTTCTTCTGCAGCACGGAAGTTGTCCTGAAGACTTTCGGCTCCTGTGGCATTCTGGATAAATATAGCTGCTGGCCCTGTGGATAAAAATAGCTGCTGCACACACTGCGGTGCTGTGAGCTGGCAGAGCTGCCCCCACGCTCCCCTGCTCCCCCCCTGCCCCTCATCCCTCCCTCAGCCAAACACAGCCCGGTGCCAAAACCCCTTCCCAGCAAAACTCCCTCCAGCCTTGTGGGTGGGAGACGACGAAGGAATTTTCCTGGAAAAGCAGGGCCTGGACTCAGGATTGCCGCCAGAGGGTGCAGCCAGCTCGGCCGTGGCGACACGGGGCACGGTGCCCAAGGCCAGCGCAGCCTTGCCTCGGCCCCAGGAGGGGCTCGGGACCTGGGAAAGGAGGGTGACAAAGGGGTCGAAAGCAGAGGGGGGGACATTCCTGCACCCGACGCTCTTCAGCCTGGAAGAGAGCTAGGAGAGGAGGGAGGGAGGGAGGGAACAGCCAACAGTGAAGCCAGAGTGGCGAAGGTCCTTGATGGGAAAGGCCGTGGCTCCACTGAAATACAACCAGGGTAGGTTGGTGCTATTTGTTACACAGGACTCAGATGGAAATGCTAAAATTTTCAATAGGAGAAAAATAATTTAGAATAATCTGTGTAATATAAACCCTTCACAGCTGGTAAACAGAGACACCTGTCCTGGCCAGGAGATCCAGGAGCTATGAATGTCCAGAGACTGGGAAATATCCCCAGGATAACAGTGCTCCAGGTCTGCTTTCTGCCTTTTTTCCTGGTGCTGGCATGGTACCACTGTGAGGAGTCTGCTGGAAGAGCCTGGCAATGACTGGTTTTGGGAAAGCACAATTCAGAGCAAAATTTTTAAAAAACCAAACACACCTCCACTTCTAAAGGGATGAACTCTGCAAGTTAAATCCAGTTTAAGCTCTTCCCTCAAATTATATTGACAGGCTTGCTTGGCACCCCTTGTGGCACCCATCCCAGTCCTGGCAGGGTTGTCTTTACCTGTATAACTTCCTTGGCATTTCATCCTGCTGGAACAAAGCTGGATCAAAGGCCCATTCCTAGCAGATGAGGATGCTGAGCATGAATTGCCACTTCCCAAGTGATGCTGCCCTGTCCCCATTCCTCTGCACTTTCGTGCCCAACTCTGTCTTTTCCAGAGGCAGTTTTGGGCTTTTCATGCCAGGCATTTGCCTGTATTTTACAGCACATACCCGGGAGCAATCCATTACTCCAGGAGTACTCTGCTAACGTCACCTGGTGTTTTCCCCCTCCAGGTATATGAGGGCTTCCATCAGGTGTATCCGGTTGGACAACAGAAGACAAGGGCAACCTTTCAAAAAGAAGGGGAAAACTCTTCTGGGCCAGTGAGTTGGAGATGCATGAGCAAACAAGACAAAGTCAATAGCAAAAAGAGTGCCCACAGCAAACAGGGAGGGTAAAAGGAGCGTCTGTGAAAACCTCACATCCAACCCCAGGCAAACAGGAAGAAACTCGGAATGCCCAAAGCTGTGGGCAGAGGGAGCATTCCATGCACAGGTGAGGTCTCAGGTTTGGCAAATGGGATGTTTTGATGATACTTCTCCAGCTGGCTGCAGGCAGGTGCTGAAAGCTGGTCAGCCCTCAGAGAGGAGTTTGTCTCCTGCTGGTGGTCGGTGGGGCAGAGGCAGGTGGGCAGGCCCAGGGCAGTGATTGGCCTGCCCTGCCCTGTTCCAGGCTCCCTGGACTTTTCCTCACAGCTGCCCCATGGACCAAATGCTCCCTGTGGGATGGCAGGGGTCCAGTGGGAAGGAAGAGGTGTAGAGAAGGGGATCTATGAGATGGTCCTGCCCCAGTTCGCCATGCTGAGACAGGCAGCATGGGTATACATACCTGTCCGTGAGTCCTCTCCTCATCAGGTTTAATCCATCATCATCCAGAGCTGAGAGATCCCTCTAAGTATGATTAATCCAAGGATGGGTACAATGGTGCTGCCTGGGGAGACTTTAGGATGCCACAAGTGCCCCTGCTCTGCACTCGCCCAAACCCCTGTAAGCCTGTGCATCTTTGTCCTGCCCACCCCGATCATCAGGGCAGTTTGGCCTCTGTAACTTTGCAATTGCCCAGACAGGCTGGAAGAGGGATAACATTACTCCCTTCACCCTCCTCTAGAGAGCAGCTCTTCCACCTGGGCCAGGCTGAAGGCCCCATCCTTCTTTGCTAAGCCTGAGCTGCTGGAGACTCTGTTTCTGGCTCACGGCCATCTCTGCAAAACCCCAAATCCTCTCCTGTCTCAGCAGCCTCACGCACCACGTTCCCTTTGCCCATAGAAATGTCCTGCACATCACCCTGTGACAGCCTCAGTGGCACCAGTGTGGCTGCAGCTCTCTAGCTATGTCCCTGGAGGCTCTGCTTCAGGCAAAGAAAGATTTTGAGTCTCCTAGGGATGAGGGATTGCTCTAGACAAACTTCCTGGCCCATCCTTGCCCCATAGCTCCCCATTTTGCCTGGGTGAGTTGGTTGCCCCCACATGCCAGGGAGCTCTGCTTCAGCCGAGGTGGAACCGTGTCAGTTCAGGCCAAAGAATCACCTAGAAAAGCCAATTCAGACAGTTCCTGGCTGCTTTTAAACATCAACACTGGCTATTTTATACCTTATACATAAAAATCTACTTTTAGCAGAAATCAACAAGGTCCCATTTACATTTATTCTCTCCGCAACAAACCTCATTTTTCTTTTCCAGTTTTTCAGTGGCTTGAGAAGACAAGCTGCTTCCCATGGATGGCAGCACCAAAATCACCCTATTTTGGTCAGGCTGGACCAGTCACGTGTATTTATAGGCAGCATATCTGTACATGCCAGCCCATAAATTGGTCATAGATCCCACCCAGAAAAGGGTGGGAAAACCCCAAGGGTGAAATGCAGTGGTCTCTGCAATTAAAGTGATCTTTGTATCCATGAGAAAAGCCATGGGGAGCTGTATCTCCCTCCACTCCACCCCAGGGCTGTGCCACAATGTCGTTCTTTTTCCTGGGATCGCAGCGTGCTCTGTGCCAAGGTGCTCCCCAGCTCCTCTTTTCCTGCCCAATGCAGCAGGATGAGTTAGCCAGGCTCAGTGTGCTGTGGTGACAGGCTTCATCTCACCTCCCATCGCCATCTACAAATTGGGGCTCATCCCAAGGCAAGTTTTGGGGAACCGGGAGTGGCCAAGCTCATGTGAGCCCCCGGCATGGCGTGAGCAGGCACCAAGCATGGGTTGTCCTTGCCCATGGAGGAAACCCCAGCTCAAACAGCTCCTGCAACTGCCTTTGGGTTTTATGCCATGCAGATCTTCCCTACCCCTCCAGAGCCAAGCATACAGCAGACATTGGGAATTTTACAAGAATGCCATTTTGTGGGAGTTCATCCCTTACTGTGCTGTGATCCAGGCAGGTGCAACAAGAAGCTTTATCAGCTTTATTCATGTCAGCTGCCTGGCTATAAGGATCACAGGGATCTCCTCGGAAATTCTCTGGCTCCTGCAGCTGTGGAGCCCACAGACTGACAGTGTGGTGGCACCTCTATTTACGGGATAACGTGGTTTGTGACATTAATCCTTGTGGAGTGGGAGAGAAGCATAAAGGATGTCAGTGGCTGGGGTTTCTTTAGGAAAAGGGAGAGGGCTTGAGCAAGCTTCTTTGCTTTTGGGGCAGCTTTTGAGAAAGAGCAGCTTTCACTCCCGATATGGGGAGTTTTCTTCCCCTTGCCCTCCAGATTTCATTACAGTGAAAGCAGAGCATAGAATAAAACTGTGTCCTTAAAAAAATGGGCCTCACAGACAGGCAGCCTTTGTCCGAAGGTGTAATTACAGGATAAATATGGGATGCAGACCAAGAAATGCAGTCTGGTCAGGCATGCAGTCTCTTAGAAAAACACAACAGAAAACAAGGTTGTCATTTAATGCTGAAATGTCCACATGTGCTGCAGCCCTCGTGGGTCCCTCGCTGGCCCATGGGTCTCCCCACTGACCCGGTGTTTGGATGTTTGGATGGTGCAGCTGTAGCCATGGACCAGCTCCCTGCAGGAACAACACCAAGCCCCATGATGGAGAGACGGGCAAGGGCGGATCTGGCCTCCAGCAGAAGCCAGCAGGGCGGGGTGAGGGCGGGCAATTGCTGGGATGATGGGTTTCCTTCCCTCCAGCCCCTGTGCAGAAATCCCATCTGATAGTGCTGTGAGGAGACACGTGGGATTAGCTCATCCGATCCCATTAAATGGAGCTGGAACAAGTGAGGGGAAGGGAATGGGGGGTTAGGGCAGCTGGCAGAGCAGCCAACACTTCTGCTGTTCGGGACAAACCTCATGCCAGGCTGGAAAAAGGCCTTTTTATGGATTTCTATGGACCAACCTGGCAGCTTGGCTTCATGGCCCAGCAGGGCTACCTGGATGTTAAACTGCAGGGCTTCTAAGGTGGCATTTCAGAGACTTGCCCACCTTGACTGCTCTCTTACTTGGCACCAGCAGCTTCTGCCTCAAGTGAGAACTGCCTCTTCACAGCAAGCCCAGCCACGCCAGCATGGCCCCAGCCAGCCCTGAGTGCTCCGAGAGGGAGGCAGAGAAACAGCGGGATGTACCTCCCGTCCAAAGTCAACTCTGGATTAGACTGGCAGGAGGGAATCATTTCCCAGAAAGGTCCCATTTAGAGGGACATCCATCATTTATTGAAGTTCTCACTGGTGCTACACCATCTCGTGTCACCTGCAATGACCCCAAGGAGAAGCAGTTGTGGCTGGTGGCCCTGTCCCACAGGACACCTTGCTGCTCTGGACTACTTGTGGAAAAGGTCTCTCTGGTGACAATTAGCAACACCACAATGTTCCCAAATTCCCCCCAAAGCACAGCTGTAGCAGGCTGGGAGGTGAGCCTGGAAGCAGTACAGCTGCAGGTTGGGGTTCTTTTATTTGCTTATTTTAAACCAAGCTTGAGTACTCTTTTATTTCTGAAAGCTTAGATCTTTTGAAAAGAGGATTGATTTTTCGTTTGGTTGAGTGTTTTTTTTTTTGCATTGGTGTCTATGAGAAAGGGTGAGGCTGCATCCATTGCAGCTCCTGGTGTGGGCTTCCTGCGTGGTCCGTCTGGATGCAGGTATGTCCTTGCTTCTAAGGCATAGTCTCTTGCTATGATTTTCCCAATGCGTGCTTTTCCTCCCAAATCCATGCCTTTTGTCCTCTAGGGAAAGAGCCAGGCAAGGCCTGGCAGCAGCCAGGGCAGAGTGAGCAGGAGGCCCCTCTTGTGGGGGGACAAACCTTCCCCCAGCCAGCTCAGGGGGAATTCAGCTGCTCCGGTCTCGGTAGGAGCCGTGTTCCCTACGGCTTCCCGATGCGCCTGGCACCGGGCGGGAGTCCGTGGGTTTAATGGGAGCAATTAGCCCCGCGGAAATCTGCATGGGTCGGGGGCATGTTTTCTCTCTGTCCTGTGACGTTTTTGACGGGAAGCTGGAGGATGTCCAGGAACAAATGCTTATGCTGGGCTAGCAGTGGCAGGCTGGAGCCCGCCGGGGCTGAGGCAGCGCAGGTGAGAACGCACGGCTGTCGCCGTCCCCTCTGGCCTCGGCTCAGCCCAGCTCCCAGTCCCCTCGCCGCTTGTTTTCCTTGTTCCTGGATTCGCCAGACCTTGCCCCCTGCAGCCGGCTTTCCAAGCCCCGAAGCGCCTCTACCCCTGGTGGGATGGGAGTGGGATACTGGGCACTCCCCAGTGTCCCCTCTTCGGCTGTGGCAGCTCAGTAGCTGCTCACCGCTCACGCTGGTTCACAAGCAATTACGCTAAAATTTCTTTTCTCTGCAAAAGCGAACCTAATGGTGCTTTTCCAGAGGCATTTACTAGTAACCTGCGTCCGGCTGTGTTCCCCCTCATGCTGGCTGATCTCTGTGGGCTTTTCCCAGCGCGCAGCTGCGGAATATCCATCTGACCTCAGTGACCCTGCTGCTTTCCCAGCAGGAAGCCTCCAAACAAAACCCGATTCACTCAGCAGCTCCAGGGCTGCTTGTGATGCCGAGAGCTGCGTGTGAGGCGGGGAGGGGACTGACGCTGTCCATCGCCTGTGAGCGATGAGAGTATGCCAAAAAATCCCCACTTTCGTGCCCTTTCCCCATCCAGCTGGCACCGAGCACCCTGAAATCACACCTTGAAGCCAGATGCCGCCCGGCCCTGCTCGGAAAACCTCCGCAGCCGGGGCGGGCGGGCGGATGGCTGCCCAGGGCTCCGGCGTGGCTGCTCCCCGCCGGCCGGCCCCGCGCTCCTCAATGCCGCCTCTGTTCTCCCTCTTAGGTCAAAAACGCAGCTTTTGTGAGCTCAGCCCAGCCGCAGTCCGTCGCCGAAGCCCCAGCGCGTTCCTCCCGGCCGGCAAAGCGCAGCCCAGCTGCGGCCAGCCGCCGCCTCGTTTTATTTATTTATTTATTTTTGCTTTTGGTCAACAGCTCTAGTTGGGGAGAAGGGGACATGCGGCTGCTGGGACCCCTCAGGACTCCTCGGTAAGCCTTAGGTGGAGACAGCCACTCTCCACCTAAATGCTTGGCTTCTCCCTCAGGTGGCTGCCATAACCCAAAATACTTGGGGGAGAAAAAGAATGAGCTACAAAGAGAGCTAAAAATAGGCATTTTAATTAACGAAATGTGAATTGGAGGGGGCAGCTCGGCACTGGGTCAACATCTGCACATGGCAAACACCCTGAAACTCCCTGGGCCTCTACCAGGTTTGGTCACCCACCAGTGCTGTTGGCAGGTATTTCTGGCAGAGAACACCCACCAATACTAAGAGACAGGAGATGCTTTTGACTCTGTGCTGGTGGTTTTGTTTTTAATTAAATAAGTCTGACCATCCTTCAGCACTGCCGAAGTTCGCAGTCGCTGCTGCATGGGGGCTGGGGGGTTACAGCCCATCAGTCCCCGGGGGCTCTCCAGGGATCATACAGAAGGACAAGTGGTGGTCTCCTGCCAAAATGTGACCTCTCTCCTTGGTGTCTCCCTTTGTGCTATGTTGTGCTGCTCTGATGTTTGGGCTTAGCTCCTTGACCGGCCTCCCCCTCCTTTTCACATCATAAATAAATAAATTCACCTGGTATGCAAATACACAGGAAAAAAGGAAAAAAACCCAAACCTCCAAAACCAAGTTTGAAGAGCACCAAACCATAAAGTCACCTCATTTTGTTGCAGCCCAAGTGCCGTCCAGGGCTCTGTGGGCAGTTTCCAGTCTGTGCTGGTGTATGAAGGCACTAAACCAGTAAGGTCTCTGGGGTCTGGGTGCTTGCTGGCACCACAGGGATTTTGTCCTTGCCCCATCCCAGATGGCATGGGGGTAGCAAGGCAGAGGTGCTCGATCCTGTTCCCCTCTGCTTGGCCTCACCCTCTTCTTCCTCAGTGCAGCTCCCGAGCTGGGGAGGTGGCCCTGGTGCCGACCGCACCGCCCCTCACCCTTACCACTTCCCCATTCCCAGAGAAATTGTGTAATTGAGGCTCTGCAGGACCCTGCGGCCAGCTCTGCCAGGATGCTCCGGCTCCTGGGACTGCCATCTGGCAGCAGCGAGGAGCGATTTCGGGAGCAGGGACCCCCAGGTCGTCTCCGGACCGGCCGGGAGCACGGCCGCAGCCCCTCATTCTGCCCCGCCGCCATCCCCCCGCGCCGTTACGTGACCCAGGCGGGCTGTGCCTCCTCCAGCAGGCTGAAGGAGCGGTTGGCCAGCGCCGCGGGGCTGCTGGCCAGCTTGTAGCCGAAGAGCTGCATGGCTGGGGCGCAGGCATCTTGCACCACCTGCGCCAGCTTGAAGGGCATGCTGAACCGCCACTTGTCGAACTGCTCTGAGGAGTTCTTGCACGTGGAGTAGACGCCGTTGCCGTCGCGGGGCGCCTGCGTGTTTTTGCCGATCCACTCCTCCACCTGCGGGGTGAGGGGCAGCCCGGCGAAGCGGTACATCTCCCGCGCCTTCTGCAGCGGCGCCCGCGCCACGTCCTCGTAGCGCACCAGCATGTAGCGGCCCCGCAGCCAGCCCGGCCGCCGCAGCCCCAGCTCTGCCGACACCCGGATGCTCTCGCAGTTGCCCCGCAGCCGCTGCACCTCCTCCTCACGCAGGGGAGCCTCCCCTTCGGACGCCCACTTCTTCCAGGTCTCGTACTTGCCGGAGAAGGCCACCATGCGTGAGGCCAGGACGGCGCGGGGGTCCCGCACCAGCTGGATGATGCGCAGGTCCAGCCGAGGGTCCTCCACCAGCGGCTGCAGGAACTCCAGCTGCCGGATGCGCACCGTCTTGAGGGCCACGTGCTGCTTGCGCCGGCACGCCTCGGCCGCCAGCGTGATGTTGAGGGGGCCGCAGCGGCGGTTCTTGCAGTAATACTTCTCGAAGACCTTCTTGGTGCTGGGTGTGCAGACAGGCTCCTCGCAGAGCGAGTGGCTGGAGCCCCGCCGAAACAAGAAGGGTGTCAGGTGGCCCTCAGGGGCTGGTGAGATGAAGTTCTCTAAAATGTAGAGGTCGCAGAGGAGGAGTTGCTTGAGGACATCTCGGTAAACCAGGGCTGAGCCCACCGCGCTGGCTCCCCCCGGCAGGAAGGTCACTGTCTTCTCAACATGCCAGAGGGGCTCGAAGAGGTAGAAGATGCTGCCTTGCTGGTTGAAGAACTCCCCAACGAAAGAGGAGCCAGTGCGGGTGGTAGCCATCAGCAGAACATGCCTCCGTGGCCCGGGGTCCCCGTCACCTGCCAGCTGCAGGGTGATGTTGTACAGGTGGGACCTCAGCTGGGAGAAGGCAGCGTCCAACTCCTGCAGTGAGGCCAGGGAGCCGTTCTCGGCCGGTGCTGGGCTGACCTCTGTGCTGTTGGCCTCTGCCAGTGCCTGCGGGGACTGCTTCAGCTTGTCTGACACCCTGCGGGGAGATCCAGCCCAACCTGGAGGACAGCAGGACCACCCTGCACCCCGGCGGGGGATTTGGGGGGTTCCCGCTGCATAGGAGCTCGGGATTGGGGGAGAGAGGCTGCAAAGCATGGGGTGGCTCAGGTACTCGCTCCCTACCTGGAGATGAAGTTGTTCTCCTTCTCGATGATGACGAGGCTGATGACGAAGACCAACAGGACGGCGTACTTACTCCTCATCTTCAAGCAGTGCAGCAGCTCCCGGATATCCTGGGGTAAAGCGCGTCGGATCTCCATGGGGAACACACACAGGTCCTTCCTGCACCCCGGGAAGGTGTCTTGGGCTAGGGCCTTGCCAGCCCTGCCTGTGGGGAGAAGAAGGGTCAGCATGGCAACGGTTCCCTGCGGGGAGGGTCAGAGGCTGACAAAGACTTGACAAGAGCAGTAAAAAAGGTGAAGCTCCTCCCTACTGCTCCATCCCACCCCCGAGGAGCAGCTGCCTGAATGTCCCACCAGCTGCTCCCCCTCCTTCCCAAAATATATCTGCCCGACAGGACCCCTTCCCATGCGTTCACCAGCCGCCCCTGCCCACCCTGAAACCCAATCCCTGCCACCCGACAGCTGCCTGCTCCACGCTGGCAAAAACCTGCTGCTGGCAGCGAGGGAGCCCCTGGATCATCCCGATCTTTGGCGCATTGTGGCTCCCAGGCTCTGGAAAGGGGAGGGTTGGAGGCTCCGCTGTAGGGCCCCAGTGTGGGTCTGAGCGGCTTCCGCCTTCCCCCGGCATGGCAACAGCAGCTGCTGAGCCTTGAAAATGAAACCCAGAGAGTTTTCAGGAAAGACAGCGGGCTGGAAAATGCTGCTGCTGCCAGTCCCTCTTGGGTAGTAGAATGCTCCAGGGAAGGTTTTTGCCAAAAAAGAAAAAAAAAACCCAAATGATGCAGCTGCTGGGTGTGGGATGCAAAACCAGGAGACTTGGCATCCCCGCCCAGCAGAAAAGACCCGCCCCCCCAGTCTTTCCTTCCGTGCTTGAATCGGGGTGTTGGTGGAAACCGCTCTGAGTTGCACCAAACCCACATCCCAGATGGAGATTTTGGGGGCTAAAGCTGCTGATTCGGGCTCTGGGGCAGGTCCCCAGTGTGCAGATTTACACCCCTAGGCCTTGCTGGCACCTGCTACCTGCCCGCTGGTTCGCGTGCCTGGTGCCCAGCCGGCCGCGTGGGTGATGCCATTTGCTCGTCCTGCTTTCTTGGCCAGGCTTTCGGTGACTCAGGGAAAGTCTATTTAGCTTTGGCTTGACTCCACCAGTGCAACCCCGGCAGTCCGTCCCACCCCTGCTTTTGGGGTGAAGGAGAGGAGCCAGGCAGAGCCCCATTATTTGAGGGGCCCCGGGGTTTGCTGGAGGGGAGATGCCCTGGCCAAGCCTCGGTATTTGCAGCCCTCGGCAGAGTGTGGAGTGGGGAAGCCCTGCCAGGCATTGCGTCACGTCCCAACCTCTTCAGCATCGTGCTCGGTCAAAATGTGCATTTTTTAGCGTTGCTGCTGTATGGCCCTCCCGCTGGGAAGGCGGGAGCATGGGCAGGAGGGGTGGGATGTACCCTGTGCCCAGGGCAGCACCCCAGCCTGTCAGGTTCCCAGTCGTCTCTGTGTGAAGACCACGAATTCCCCAGTTTCAGCAAACAACTCGGCTCCCGAGGCTTGGCTTCCAGCCATCTTCTTTCCAGCAAAACCTTCTAAAAAGAGACATCCATACCCACGCACCCAGGAAACTCAGGATTTAGTAGGATGCAGGGACTCCGGAGAGCCCTGGCAGCCCCAGAGCCCTCCCACTCTGGTACCCCAGCTCCCCCTTTCAGCAAGCAGCGCCGAGATCCCCAGCACATTACAAGTGTGTGTGTTTCCGTGTGTGTG
>VZRS01003525.1:7997-72313 GCA_013398055.1 Ifrita kowaldi
TGTCCTAGTCCAGGTGGTTTTCTGATTTTTTCTGGCTTTAACTTTCCAAAACTCTTGGTTTCAAGATAACAAAGGGGATTTTGTTCCCTGGTTTGAGTGGCACCAGGGCCTTGAAAGAAGAAGATCATGGGGAGGTTGGGAGGTGGCTTGGAGGGGTTGAAGTCACCTGTCTATGAAATGAGAGCTGCTTTGCCATGGACAAGAATCACCCAGACCTGGGGATGTCTCACAGATCCCAGGAGAGCCTTGCTGGGTTCCTGCTTGAGAGGGATTTGTTTCCATGCTAAGTCATCTGTGGTTGAAAAACAGAACCATTGTGAGTCGATGGAAAATAGATTATGCGAAATTGAATAAACATCGTTTCTTGGCCAGGGTACAAATGAGCCTGCACCACTGTGCCAAAGCTGCTGCCAGAGGGGACGAGGCACTGCTGCTTGGGAGGGGTGAGGGTCGTGTTTGCTCTCCTCCACAGCCTTTGTCAGCTGTGGTCCCTCCCCAGCAGCATGAGGGATTTGCCATGAGGGTGGCTGTGGAAATGTCCATGGGAAAGGCCAGGCCGGGGAGGCCCCCGCTTACACACCGCCCAGCGCCGGGGCACCTGGATTTGGAGATCTGGCCTTTTATGGGGCCCTGAGCGAAACAGTGAGAAGGGGACGGGTGCCAAAAGTGGAGCGATAACATCTTAGAGCAGAACGCTCCCCCTTCAGGTGCAGGGAGGAAGGAGATAGGCTTGCTTCCCTGCCCCTCCGTTTGGTTGGGATTTTTTAATTCAGTGCCTTATAAAGTCATGTGTGACCCCGGGCAGGGCAGCAGTGAGGGATGCTCAGCACCAGGATGCGTCCAGCACTGGGTGTGAGGGGCTGTTTAGCAGGGCCCACTCTGCCCCTAGGCAGCCGCAGCTCACGCCTGCATCTCCTCATCCAAGCGACTGAAGCAAGTCCTTAAAGAGCAAGAGTCTGTGGGTTTATTCCTACTAAAAAAAATCCTCTCTGTGCAGCGTCTGAAGGGCTGGAGCTGCCAAAGTGCTGCAGCCAGGACTCTGCAAGCTGCTCGCTGGACGGGATGCATTGTATAGTGCATCCCGATGCCTTACTGAGCTGTGGGGTGTGTGGCTCCTGCGTGTCCAGAGATGTGTCCTCCAGCTTCTCCTGGGTCTGTGCGGGCAGGTTGGGCTGCAGTGACAGCACCTTCTGCTACATGCAACCCCAAGGCATCCTCAAGCTGTACATTAGCATAACTACTAGGAGAGCAATGACTTTAATTGCCTAATGCCACAAGGGTTTGGGATAACCAGCAGTGGTGGCACTGGTCACACTCCTGTGTGCTGTTTTGACTCCTGCCTTCCATTATGACAGTCCTGGTGGAAAAACTCATTCCTGGGATGAACAAGAGAGGGATATGAAATAATAAATATATTTGAATTTGACCCATACATACAGAAGACTTAGCAGAAACGTGAGCTCATGTCCCAGGTCAGAACCTTGTTGTTGAGTCACCTCTGGTCAATGATGAGTTAAAGGCTTTCCACAGAGCTTCTTGCAGGTTTAAGTGGGATGCTGCCAAGACCAAACAGCTCCCGAGTTCTTGATGCTGTTGCTAGCATCTGAGTTTATTAAACATGAATTTTAAAACTGTGAGGAGCCTGTCACCATTTCCTATTTGCACTTCACTCTTCTTGGAAACAGAGAGGAGACAGGTTTGTTTCTCACAGTCGGACGGCTCAGTGTTTTATAGTCTCAGTCTCCCTGTCTGATTTTCCAGCACCAGCTCTGTTTAGGTTTTCAGCATTGTGATGTTTAAAACTCAGGCATACTGTTTTCCCTGAAACAATACTGGGTTTTGTAACTTTCTTTCTAAACAAATCTGAGATGCTTTTGGCACAGATGCCCTGCCAGGCTCCTTCTAAACAAGCCCCAAGACAGGAATATATGGGTACGCCTGCAAAAGGCACCATGAAAGCATCTGGAAATGGTGGGGCTTGTCTTCTCTTCCTCCTGCTGCCTTTTGTGCCTGAACCCATCCTGTTTCCAAGCGCTCCGAGGGGGTCGATTAAGAGGAGAGGAAGGAAAATGCCATGAATTTTAAGTAGTGTGAGCCTGGGTTCACCCAGCAAGACTCCAAATTGGCAGGGGCAGAGCAGTGTCTGCGACATTCAGCTATGGCCATGTGCTTTTTGCACAGCTGCTTTCAAGTCTGCTCCAGGGAAGCCACACTGCCCCAGGGAACAGACGTTGTGTGTGGGGGGGAAGAAATAGGATCTGAATTTTCTTTGCCTTCCTCCGCCTTGCCAGGAAGCACCAGGGCTGCGGCTGAGCCCGGCAAAGGCCCTGCAGCCTCTGGCTTGGCCTCTGCCTGGGCAACACAGGGAGGGGGGGAAGGGGAGGCGGGGGCTCGCTGGCATCCCCGCACCTGCTGTGCCGGTTTTTCTCCTCCACCTCTTGTTCTCTCTCAGCGGGCCGTGGTGGGGAACGGGCTCCCAGGGCTGGGCAGAGCTGCACAGACGTCAAGAAAGAGGTTTTTTGGCTCCCACTTCTTTCCGGAGGCACAGGGACAGGGACAAGTGCCTCACCCGTCACTGCAGCAGCACTAGGGATGGTGGATGGCCTCTGGCTGTGCTGCAGGGTGGGTCACGGCACTGGTCCCGCTGTAACCTGGGTGCAGTGGTTGTGCCGGTGCTGGGTTTCCCCAAGCCCATAAAGGAGGGAAAGGAAGAGAGCAAGCAGAGTTTTGTGCTGGTAGAGCTCAGTCTGGATGCAGCACCCAGTAACTCACACAGCACAGAGCTTAGAATGTCAAACCCTAGGCATTAAAAGCCCCATTGCATCTCCCCCCACATTAAGGTTGGAAAAGCATCAGTGCTTATGAATATGTCCCATTCTTCCACACCATGGTTTCCCCCCATGATCATTCATCTAAAGGCTGGATGCTCTTTCGCTTTTGGGCTTAAATTGGGGCAGATCCTGCTGATTTCTTTGGCTTTGATGCATGAGAGATGGGTCATGTGAGAGGGTCACGTCTGGCGAGTGAGGCCCCGTCACGCGGCCGGGCCGGGGTCATGAGTTTGGGCTGCGGGAGGAGGACACGGCCTCTGGGTTGGGGGTAGAGTTGGGCATCCCGCATGTGGGTGAGCCAGCGCTGACCCCCTTGTGTTCTCCCCTGCCGCAGTGACATCTCCATGCAAGATCCTCAAGTGCAACTCTGAGTTCTGGGCGGCCACGTCGGGCTCGCACCACCTGGGCGCGGAGGAGGCGCCGGAGTTCTGCACGGCGCTGCGGGCCTACGCGCACTGCACCCGCCGCACCGCGCGCACCTGCAGGGGCGACCTGGCCTACCACTCGGCCGTGCATGGCATAGACGATCTCATGGTGCAGCACAACTGCTCCAAGGATGGCCCCACGTCCCAGCCCCGCCTCCGGACATTGCCCCCCGGGGACAGCCAGGAGCGCTCCGACAGCCCCGAGATCTGCCACTACGAGAAGAGCTTTCACAAACACTCGGCGGCCCCCAACTACACCCACTGCGGGCTCTTCGGGGACCCCCACCTCAGGACTTTCACGGACACTTTCCAGACCTGCAAGGTGCAGGGGGCTTGGCCGCTCATAGACAATAACTACCTGAACGTGCAGGTCACCAACACGCCGGTGCTGCCTGGCTCCTCGGCCACCGCCACCAGCAAGGTGAGCCTTGGGCACATCCCCCTGGACCGAGGTGGGCGAGGGCAGAAGGGCTTCAGAGCAGCCTTTCTTTCCTCCACATCTTCCCCCATTTGCACATCTCCTTGGGGAGGGTAAGACAGAGCATGAGCTCCTCTGAATGTGAATGTTTGGCCCTAAATATCAGATGTTCATCCTTGTTTTGTCCCCAGCCTTCACTGAAATGGCGTGTGGTTTCTTGTTGAGCACATCCAGCCCCATCACAGTGAGCAGGCTGAGGTGCTGCATCTCAGGGGGCCTTCATGGCCAAGACAGGGACTGCAAATTAAGAGGGCTCCCACCTTGGGACTCCAGATTGCCGTGAACAGCCGGATCAGGAATGATGCTGTTACCTTTTGGGGGAACCCCAAGGCCCAGGCAAACCCAGGACTGCCCTCCAGGGAGGCTCCAGCTTGCAGGAAAAAGCCTGGAGGGAGCTGAGCTCCTCACACCGCCTTCCCCTCTACCCAGGCTTGTGATTGTCTCTGTGGTTTGCAGCCAAGTCAAGACATTTTGTGGGGAACAGTCTGTTCTGGAGGTGCTTTGACAGATTAAATAAACATCCCCAAGGTACAAGGTAAACAGAAAGCCCAAGTGCAAATGTGCTGCTGTGACACTGCAGGACTTGTGTGTCACAGTCTCTGCTTCAGGAGGGACCTGGAGCTGAGGAACTGCTGTGCTGCCCCTGGTGCACAAACTCTAAAGCTAACAGGGCACTTTTTGTGCCAAAGAAAAAGGGAGGCTCAGCAGGAGGCATCCTCTTGCTTTTGGAAAATGTCCTGTCCCACAGTGTCTGGGAGTTCTGCTTCTCCCTTTATGTGGGGGGAGCAGAGAAGCCACGTGTAGGATAGGGGCTGCTTCTCTGCTCTGGATGTCACCCCTTTATCCTGAGCTAGAACTGGCAGTGAGGTTCTGACCTGGCCCTGATAAATCCCCTAAAAGATACTCTGAAGTCCTTACCCCCTAAAAGACATCAAAACCTGCTGAAGCCTGTGAGGAAGTCTAGCTTGAGGAGGGTGGTCCTTAAGGATCCCAGGACCTGCTGAGATTGTGGGATCACCATCTTAATTGAGCCTTTTCTGTCCTTATCTGCCTCACGGGCTTGTGGTGAGGAGGGATTAGTCATGAGATCTGCAGCATGAGCTGTGGAAAGCGCTGCTGTGGGCACTGTGCTGCTGGGAAGGATGGGAGCGCTCGATCCTTGGGGCTCTTTGTGTTCTCTGCTCTCTTCTCCAGCCCTGCCCCACTCTGGCCAGGTCTCAGTCTCCCCCTTCATGGGGGCCACGTGGTGGGAGGTCCCCTTTGCCACTTCTCCCTCATGGGCAGAAAGGTGCAAGAGCAGCTCTGCAAGCGCTGAAAGAGGAAATGTAGTGTGTACTGTTTGTACATGCAAATTCTACTCATTTTCCTCCCCAAGTCTTCCCTCCAACAGCCAGGTCAGCAAGGGAACAGCAAGCACTGTGAGATCCTTCCTCTGGCAAGGGGCATGTGTTTGAGCCCAGCCAGGGGTGAGGGGGCGTGCTGGGCTCTGTTTGTATCACAGAATCACGGAATCATTAAGGTTGGAAAAGCCCTCTTAAGATCATCGAGTCCAGCCATTTACCCAGCACTGCCAAGGCCACCACAAAGTCACCCCTAGAAGGCCCACCCCTCTGGAACAGGCTGAACACGTGTGTGCCTGTGGGGCTGAGGTGGAGCAGGACATGTTTGAGGGCCCGTGGGAGAAATCCCTGTTGGTCTGCAGTTGGTTAGGCAAACAAATTGGTCCAGCCCTTGGGATGTAAATGTCATGGGAGTCAGAGGAGAAGCTCCACTGCCTCCAGGGGAGTCAGGGCTCGTCCCTGCTGCCATCTGCCAGCCCTGGAGGCAAGGCAGTGCAGCGTGCACGGGCATGCTGCCACAGGCCTGTGAGCAGGGATGCTCCACCCAGCTCCAGCTGCAAGGAAGCTCCTGTGTGGGGCCTGGAGATAACAGGCAGATCCAGGTGGTGCATTCAGTCAAGCCTCTGGGTCTTGGATCTGTACAAGCTCTGGGTCTTGTCCTCAGCCTTTTGCTGGAGCAGGATGACTGTGTCTGGGTGGCTAAAAGTCAGGGCCACTTCTTAGGATGTAGGAACTGCCCATGAGCTGAAGGTCACGCTCCTGTCCAGACTGAGCATCCAGCCCTTCCACCTCCCACCCCACTGCTGGTGGTGGCTGTGTGCTCTCAGGTGGTCATCACTGGCTGTAACCATGCTCCTTTCCTCCCCCATCACAGCTCACCATCATCTTCAAGAGCTTCCAGGAGTGTGTGGATCAGAAAGTGTACCAGGCAGAGATGGATGAGCTCCCCGCTGCCTTTGTCGACGGCTCCAAGAACGGAGGGGACAAGCACGGAGCCAACAGCCTGAAGATCACGGAGAAGGTGTCGGGCCAGCACATCGAGATCCAGGCCAAGTACATCGGCACCACCATCGTGGTGAGGCAGGTGGGGCGCTACCTCACCTTCGCCGTGCGCATGCCGGAGGAGGTGGTCAACGCCGTGGAGGACCGGGACAGTCAGGGCCTCTACCTGTGCCTCCGTGGTTGTCCACTCAACCAACAGATTGACTTCCAGACCATCCGCTCGGCTCAGGCCACGGAGGGTCGTGCCCGTAGGAAGGGGCCCAGCCTGCCAGCCCCGCCCGAGGCCTTCACCTATGAAACGGCCACGGCCAAGTGCAGGGAAAAGCTGCCCGTGGAGGACCTCTACTTCCAGTCCTGTGTCTTCGACCTCCTCACCACGGGGGATGTCAACTTCATGCTGGCTGCTTACTATGCCTTTGAGGACGTGAAGATGCTTCACTCCAACAAAGACAAGCTGCACCTCTATGAAAGGACACGGGACCTGACCCCAGGCAACACGGCTCCCATGGGAACACATCCCACCCTCTGGGTAGCACTGCTGTGTTTGTGTTGGTTGTGCTTGTTATAGAGGTTTGCTCCTTCACACCTTGGAGAGAAGGGAAAGGGGAGCAGGAGGCAACCAGGGATGAGATATGCAGGTGCTGGAAAACAAGAGGTTGGACATCAGAGCCACATGGGTTGTCCTCAGACCTCAATCTCTCTCTTGGTGCAAGTCCTCCACCTTCCCAGCTCTTGTCTGGGAGGAACGAGCTGCCAGTGGGACCAGTCAGGAGTTTTTGCTGGACTGTACCTTGTCTGGACCTTCCTCACCTCCCTCTCCTCCTGCTCCCGGCCGAGTGGGTGCTGGGGAACCCTTGTAGCTACTTCCTCTGTAGCACTCCCCCAGTCCCAGCAACGCACGTGGTGATTGTGACACTGGCGTGTGTGAACATGGCTTTGTCTTCAGAGAGCAGAGCCCACGAGGAGGGCACGGAGCAGTGAGACAGGACCAAGCCTGGCCAGCACAGCAGGGCAGGATGTCCTGCTCACCGGGGCTGGGCTCTGCTTTTCGGCACGTCCTGCCCATAGCCCTGTTGTTGCAGAAAGTGGTGCAAGGGGCCGAAATGGTGGGCAATGATCCCACACTTGCTTGGCTGCTGGTGCCAGGCATCTTCTGGGTGGAAGGAGGACATGTTCCTCAAGCCTTGGCCTGCATTTTTTGTGGTTCGAAGGCGTCCCCTATTTTAGCCAGTTCACCTGGCTGATTCACTCAGTAGTTCTAGTCCCGTCTCCCTTGTCTCTGCCTGGACCCACCGTGGACTCTTGATGGCAACGGGAGAAACCTGGCCAGTATTCAAGCGGTTTCTGCAACTTCTGCCCAGCATTGGATGAGTTCCTCACAACATTCACTCTCTGGTCCCCTAAAACTGGCAGCAGGGTGGCTGCTCAGTGGGAGACCCGACTTGCACCTCCCTCCAGCCCCTCCCTGCCCGTGGCTTGGCCTGGCCCAGCCCTGGGATGGAGCAGGAGCATGGTGCTCTTTTTTTTGCTGCTAGGTCTCTGCTCTGCTCCCCATCCTGGGGCCGCGACTTGCAACCCCATTGCAGACCAGTTGCACCTTAAGCCCTTTTGGGCTTGAATCAGAAATGGGGCAATGTCAGAAATTCAGCCAGGAGACGGGATGCAGCAGAGGACCCCCCCCAGCTGCCTCCAGATGTCTGTTCCCTGCCTCGAAACCATCAATAATCTCCTTCCCCCAGCACGTGGTGCTGCCCATCTCCTCCACTCCGTGTTCCTCTGTGGTTCACCCCATCGCTCACTGAACAAACAAGACCACCTTTGGTCTGCGCCTTCAAGACCTCCTGGTGGGTTCCCCCCACCTTTCCTCAGGGGGAAGTTCCCAGAAACAAGCCCCAAAATGTGTCACACTTGGGGGCACCTCCTGCTCTCAAGGGAGGTCTCTGGGCGTGATGAGACAAGCTAGCACCAAAAGAGGTGGGAACAGGCTTGGTTTGGCAGTCTGAACTGGTGCCAAGAGGCAGCCTGGTGTAAATACTGAACATGACTATTCATTGTGTCCTTACAGCTCTAGAGCTCCATTTGTAAAGCAGCAGAGAAATGCAAACTTGTGTCAATGGATGTAATTTATATTGTCTCTTTAATATATAGAGCCCTGGCATTGATCTCGTGTGACTGTACAGATGAAAAGATGTAATTGGTTTTTAAATGTTTAAGGAAAGAAAAGAAACAAAAAGATGTGTTTACTACTTTGCTCCTTGCTTTGTTTGCTGATGCCCCAGATTCTCTGTTTAGGGAGATTTTGAAATAAGGATATCACAGCTTGGAGGTGCTGAGGAGAGCAGCCACTGGACCACCGCACTGGACAGTTTCATTTCCCAATGCACTAATGCTCAGCCAGGCTGATTTGGACTTTCTGTTTCCTTTGTTCTAGAGAAAACAAATTTTTATCTTCCCTAGAAATTCAAAACAAGACCTTTTAAAAGCCAAAATCTGTCTCTGGGCAAAGAGGGGATTTACCCCACAGCTAAATGCAGCTGTGCGCAGCCTCCCTCTGAGCACACGGTGCTGCTCGAAAGCTGCCTGAGCTGGCCCATCCACAGCGTGCCAACTAAGGTCACTAATTCCCTTAAGACCTCCCTTTCCTATAAAACAATTACCCCATGGCACAAGATGCTGTGGTTTAGGGGTGGTTTGCATCCAAGGAATGTCTGGTTACAGCGTGGCTCATTCCCTCTGTCCAGGTGGGCGTTCCAGTGGTGGCCACTGGCGTGAGGTGGTTGGGGTATCCCTATTTTAGAAGCAAACAGTGAAGCACTTTATTTTGGTTGTGTTTGACCCAGTTCTGGTTAAAGGTGAAGTGTGGCCAAGAAGGACCCGATACTTGGAAACAAACAAAACAAAAAAACCATAGGCAAAGGGGGGGTGTTCTGAAAAGGCCCCCCCCACGTCCTCCCTGCGCTGAGACCCACGGGAGTGTCACCGCGTGTAAATACTGTAAATTATTTATTGAGAGAAACGCAAGTAAAGTTTGAGGTTTTTTTGACAATAAATGAGTGGGTCTCCGTTTGTTCCCCATGTGTTGCCTGGTGCTGTTCCCCACTCGGGATGTGAGTGCTGCCCCATTTCTGCACTCACTCTAAAGCAGCTTTCTTCCACCTGAGGGACCCTCTGAGAGCTCGTTTCTGTCTTGATTTGTCCTGAGAGTTTCACTCTGGAGTTCGATTTATCTACAGCCAAGTGAGAAAATTAAAAAGGGGATGGGGGGAAAATATAGGTAATAAACCATTAGAGCCTTGACTTGCTGGGAGAAGAGATGTGCAGCAGTGGAGCCCAAGTGGGTACCATCACCCTTCCCCTGCTCACCCCAGCAGATTGGGGTGTGCATCCCAGTAATGGTAATTCCTCCTTTCCGTGATCTTCCTTTTGTTGGGCAGCTCTCCTGTCTGTCACGGTTGGGTTTGTTGCTGCCCTCTAATGAGGAAAAACAAAATTGCATATTTTTTTTTTCTGTTTATTTTCCATTTTTGAAATCTGAAGGGACCCCTTGTTACAGCAGCTGGGGGACAAGGAGATGGTGAGGGCGGGTGGGACACCAGCACTAACTCAAAACACGTGTTTTTGGGCAAGACCATGCAATGATGCCCAGCACCAGAGATGTGACACCTGACCTTCCCCCCTTTCAGAGCCTGGAGAACTGGCAGCGTTTGGAAAGAGCCAAATCCACTCTGTCTGCCACTCCTTGCACCAGAGCTCACCAGCTGACAATTCATGTCCAAAGTGCCCAGAGTGCAGCGCCCAGGGGTCTCCCTCACTGACTGTTCTGCCAGGAGGTCACCAATGGTCCCCTGCTCTGCAGCCTGGGACAGTGAGCAGGCAGCACCTGCATGTTCCAGTGGCACAAAGTGCTGATGTGAGGGCATGGTGACACCCGAGCCACGAGGGTGCCCTGTCCCCATTAACCACACAAGGCATTAAAGCATGCCCAGGACGTGAGTGGGGAAGGCACAGGCTGTGCAGGGCCATCGGTGGTGGCAGTGGTGGCCCTGTGGTGCCTGGCAGAGGTTCAAATTGCTCTCCAGACCGTGCTCAGGGCCAGTGACGGGGCAGCCCCTGGGGGATCCAGGGTGCCATCCCATCACTCTGTGATGTACAACAACTCAAGTGCCACCACCTGGGCCTGGGGTGGGTTTCCAGCCCCACTTCGGCTGTGCCTGCCCATCCCTGGCCTTGCCCACTGCCTTGGGATCTGAGCTTCACATCTGAGTGCTCGGGGTGAGCCAGGACCGGGCGGCCACCGGCTGTCCGGGAGCAGGCACAACTGCAGAATGTTGTTCTTCACCAAAAACCAGCTTTTTGCTGGGAACCGGCTGCCCTCTAGAGGGTCTGCTCCGGTGTGAAGCACAGCCCTGTCCCCTCACTGGGGTGGTGGGTGCGAGGCAGGGCTGGGGGTCCTGCTCCCTATGCCAGCAAACGGCTTTGCATGGACCATGTCCTTATGGATGATACATTCCTGTGGGAATGACCACACCTGCCAGACACGGACAGGTGGGAAGGGGTCATCTCCTCATCAGCTTTGTGAAGGCCTTAGGATTTAACTGTTCCCAGTGGTGCTGTGGACATGGGTGGGCAAGGGTATGCTGAGCTCAGCTGTGCTGGGGAGACACCCGGCATCACGGTGCCCACATCCTTACCTGCCTGCTTAAATAAAAAAAAATTTGAAAAGCCACTGGCCTCAGGTAGATTCACCCCACTGTGCCCAGGCACGTACACCCAGCCCAGCTCCCTGCAGCCCCTGTGCCTCTCTGCAGCCGAGCCCCTCTCCCTGTCGAGCCCCATGGCTCTCAGCCAGTCACTCTTTCCATTAGGAAATCCATTTTTCAGGAGCATATAACTCAGCTGTGAAATTTCACTCTTGGCTGAAACTTGGCTCAGCAGCAGAGAGACTGGGAAGGGCTGGACCCAGTGGCTACAGGTGTGAAAAGTGCTTTTTACAATGAGCTTTTATAACTTGGGAGAAATGGCTCCAATCCCTGCTCTGTGTCTTGCCGTGTGGGCCTCAGTGTGAGCAGTGGAGGGTAAAGACCAAACCAAAGCAGCCACTGGATGCCATCACATCCCACCTGGGGAGAGGCACATCCTGCCCAGGAGGGGCTGGGGACAGAGAGGAGAACTCAACGATGCTGCAGGAGCATCTTACCTTTCTCCCCAGAAAAGGTAAAAAGGAAATTCACACATCCTCAGAGATCCATAAAACATAGAGGTGGGATAAACACATAAACATCAGTATCATCCCAGTGAAATCTTGGTGGATCTGGGTGGGAGAATGTACAGCTCCTTCTGATCAGGTGGAAATTCCCATCTGAAGAGGCTTCCAAGTCTCTATCACCACAGACTGTGGAACTGTGTAAAAATAGCCAAGCAGAACATGCTTATTCCTGCACAGTGAAAAAAAATATCCATGGTGGTTTGCCTGTGGCATCCCCCAGACCTGCCACGGGACACCCCAGAGACACCACGCTGGGGCCCTTCTGAAAATCTCAGTAACACTTTTTAATATACAAGAATCAAAAGTACAGCAGTTTTACAATGTAGGAAAATTTCATACATACTATATAAACAACATATTTACATCAGAAATCACTAGGACAGTGGCATTTCTTTCACAAATATAAATTAATATTAATTACTGTTTTTAGTCAACAGGTTTAAAAGTCCGTATTTTTACAGTAAGAGTCCTTCTCTCCCCGGAGGGGAGGCAGAGGTGGGGAGGAAAGGGGTGAAAGCAGAATATTTTTGTGTGGATCACAAACCATTCACACAAGGACTTCAGCACTCGGTTCCGTGTCCATTTTGGTTGGGACCACATTGCCTGTCCCCACAGCAGGTTTTGGTCTGCAAGACTTCCACTGTGTGAACTCATAACTTTACACCATTTCCAAAGAGGTCAGGCTGAAATACTCTTTTTTTTTTTTTTTTTTAATAGAACCCCAGCAAGTTACTGCTTTTTCCTGCGAAGAGGCTGGAGGGAATCCCACAGCCTGTTTGGAAGGAAGAGCTGTACCAGATGCTGACACAAACACCACAGGGAACTTTATGGCTGTGGATGTGTCCCCTCTGATCCCACTCACGTCCCCATGATTGTGTCTGGTCCCTACGCTGAGGGGACATAAAATGCATGATTATGTGTGTGTGCTCAGGGAAGACTTTCTCCCAAATCTCATTCTCCAGCTTACTAAAGCCAAACCCAGCAAAGACCCACCCACCACGAGTGGACAACATGATGTGACTTCAACACCAGGCTAAAGTGACAGTGGGGACAGCTCTCCAGTGGGTATGGGTAAAGCTTTTGCTGTTGCAGAAGAAGGAAATCCCAACCAACCTCGTGCCTGGAACCTGGGACAAGCAGAAACCCCCACATCTTGACACAGAAAATGCCTCTTGCTGGGATCCAAAGTTTTCCTGCACCAACCCTAACACGGGTTGGCCAGTATTGCCTTTGCTACATGAGCATGGCACGAACTTCCCACCGTGACAGCACCACGTGGTGACAAAAAGAGCAATTCTCTTTGCCCCTCCGAGGTTTCTTCCATTTTCACATTAAAAGCTAATACCTCTGAAAAGAAAGGACCTCTTTGTTGAATACCACAGCCTGCAATCACAGCTGAGTGGGAAACACCACAGAAACGTGCTCTCTCCACACCTCCCACCCCTCTGAGAGGGACTGTGGAAGACTTGCCTTCACCTCACCCTGCACAGGTAAACACAAGTGTAACACTTTTATCAGGGCAGCAAGTGCCCCTAAGGAAACAAAACTGCCCTGAATTTGGTGGAAATCTTGCAATATAAAAACAAAAGGGGAACAAAACATTTCCCGTGTGTCCCGTTAGAGCAGCGGGATCGCGAGGAGATGGCAGCAGATTTGCAGGGATACACTGCATGGAGGAGTATTAGTGTCAGTTTGCATGCGGCCTTCCAAGGCACTGGCTGGAGTCAGGAAGCCAGCCCTGAACACCCATCTGCCCTCAGTCTTTTGGGGAAAGGACATCACAGCTTATTAGGGTCAAATACTGGCATCTTAACAGGAGGCCCAGCTTCTGTGCCCCGCCAAAGAGGAGCCTGGAACAGCCTGGTCTTTAATACTGAGCTCTGGGAGCTGACACTGCCCCACACACCGCGCTCGGGGCAGCCTGGCTCTTGGGAGAGCTGTGTGGTCTCCAGGGAACTCCAACCCAAACAATAAACACCCAAGGTGCTTCTGGCCAGCAATATGTGCACAGCCAGCCCCTCTCACCACACCAGTGTCCAGGCCGGACCCTGGTTTGCACCAAATGCTGTGGTTTGAACATTTGGAGTGTTTGCCCACTGAACTGGGCTGCACATTCCTCTTTTCCCTCTGTCATGCTGGGCTCCAAGACATTGGCTCCAAGGATTTTTACGGACCAGTTCTGAATTCCTCATTCTCTCCCTGCTCACTGAGGTGCTCAGTCCTCGGGCTCATTTCCAACTTAGACAGACAGAAGGTCTGTAAGTGCAGGTACTTCTAGCAATTCAGAGTCACTGCTGGAAAGGTGGCAGGAAGGTGACCATTCCCTGAACAGTGATCACTTCACTGGATTTCCATTTCACTTTGTTCTACTATCCTTTATCATATATTAAAGGTTTGTGATCACTGCTTTGAGAAGCACAGAGAGAAATGATTTGCCCAAAGACCAGAGACTTTAGTGGCAGGAAGATTAGGAGTTCCACAATCCCCGGAGCCATCTTTTGATCTTGCACCTCCCAGCCAGCATCTGTTAGTTCCTGGACCACCCAAGCTGCCCATGCCAGAAGAGAAGAGTTTTGTTATGAATTCCTGAGCCCTGTCCACTGGGAAATACTGTTCTCACCCCAATTTCTTTCCTACTGGTTAGAAGTGAACTAAGCCTTTGCTAAGGAAGTCGGCCTTTTTTTCCCATATCCCAGCTCCCGCTTACCCCCGGAGTCAAGATTTGCCAGTTCCAGCTCTGGAGATGGGAGGAAGTTCCCCCCCACCTCTTCTGTTGTAGGGGACACAACAGCAATCAAAGCAGAGCCAGTTTCTTGAAATGGATAAAGACATGGAAATGATAACATGGCCAGGAAAGTGATGGACTGTCACCAGCATGGCTCCAGCTCCTTTGGAGCCATCCTGCAGGGACATCAAGTCCCTCTGTCAACCCAACTTGGCTGCTGAGGGACCTTCCTGTCCCTCCTTGAATATATCCTCCCATCGCCCCGTGCTGGTGACACACAAATCCCAGCCCAAGCAGTTTATCCCCAACCCCAAAGCAGCATCTGTCACGTAACATCAAGTCGGAGCAGGCACACAGCCTTGTGCACCATCCTAAGCAGCATCGATCTGCCTTCTCCTTCTGAGGAAACACTGGCTGGGGAAAATTCCCTTGGGTCCATCGGACTGAGGAAAACAAAACCAAAACAAAGAACGAGGCAGCAAGGCTGGTTCCATGATAGAACAGTTCAATGGTAAAAAAGGGGAAAGGAAATGGGAATCTAAACCAGAATCAAGAATTAGGGAAAATCTTCCTCCACCCACTCCCCCAAAATTCTCCTTGACCCAGCCAGATGATAGCAGCATGTTCAGAGTTTCTCGTTGCTGGCTTGGAGAAAGCAGCCACCGTCGCATCAATCCAAGTGTTTCAGACGTGCGCTTCCCCCTCTCAGTCCCTTTATGCTTTCCGAATGTTCCAGTTATAATCTGGATTGTTTTTCTGTTCCAATGATCTATCCAGAGGTGACCTGTGATCAAGAGGTGACTTGGAATCATGGGGGGATTTCTGAGAGGGGGGCGAGCGAGGGTCCGACACTGCAGGGTGAGATGGAGGGAGGGGCTGTTTGTAATCTCCCAGTTTGTCTGTGTGGAAGGACCGGTAGTGGTCCGAAGGTCCTTGGCCATGGTATCCCATGGGCGGCCTGTGGTCAGACATCCGCCGGAAATCCTGCTGGTGGTAGTTCTGAGGCCTGAAGTCGTCGGACCGCCGCCGTTTGGAGTCGTGGTGGTGCCTGCGGAGAGAAAACAAACGGACGGACATCAGTTCCCCAAGCCCGGCCTCTGCGGTCAGTGCATCCTCACAAACACCCCCAGCCCCTCGGAGGTGAGGGGAACCAGGCACCTGTCGTAGTAGTCTCGGTGGCCTCTGTGGTCTCGGTCGCTGTTGTACTGCTCGTACGGCCTCTTGCGGGAGAGGTTGTTTGGTCTGTAGTTCCCGGAGCTCCGGTGGGGGTCCCCCCGCGACCGCCGGTCCCCGTAGTGGTGGTCCTTGTACCAGTGCTGCTCGTACTGGTGGTGCCGCTCCCCGCCCCACATCTGGTTGCTGTTGCCACCGTAGTTGAACTTTCGATCTCTCTGCCAGTCTCCTCGGTCTGCCATGAGCAAAGAGCACCTCTGAGTCTCTTTCATACTTTCGTTTAAGCCCATTTACTTCCCTGAATTCCCCAAGAAATTATAACTACTGATGCCCCTTTAACTTTCTCCTCCCTAAACTACGTGGGCTCAATTTTATTCTTTGAATTTCTTTATCATTATTTCTTTATCATCCTCGCAAATCTTATTCTGTCCCATTCTTACATTCTTTTCTCACTACATCACCATGTTTCCTAGGCCAGCAGTAAGTACAGTGGTAATGTATGTTCTATGCCATCACCTTTAACCCTGACCAGTCACAAGTCCCAGAAGGATTTGTGTTCAGGAGCACTAGGTCAGAAGGGAAGGTTTCTCCTGGCTTGCTAGCGCTCACCTGTGTTGCTGAAATGCCTCTTGTTTGGATGGCCGTAGTTGTCTCGTGGGTGCCCGTGCATCTGCTGCTGGGTGTGGGAAGGGGGCATGTGGATCTTCTGGGAATGAGGATTGTGAGGCACGTGAGACTGGGACATGACGGAATCGCGGCTGGAGCCTGAAGGCTCTGGGCGGAACGGCTTCTTCATGCTGGACATGTCCTCCTTCTTCTTCTGCTCCTGCAAGGTGCAACACAGGGATACAGCTCAGCTGCTCTCCCACACAAAGGTCCGGACTATGTGAGCAATGGCCTTGTCTGCCAGACTCTTGATTTTCCTGCCTCTTTGAGGGCTTGGTGATCCAACTGTGTGCCCAAGAACGGCAAAAACGTGGTGGAGGACAGGCACAGTTTGGGAGCTGTGCTTCTACACCTCATCTCTACAGGGCAGCACGCCCAGGCTTTTCACTCTACAGGGCAACTGAACATCGTGTGCCACACCAAACAATGCTTTTGCTTGGTCAGAACACCCAGGACAAAGTGACCAGAAATGCCATGTGAAAAAGAAGGCAAATGCAATCAGACTGTTTAGATGTTGAGAAAATCACACACTGCCAACAACAACAAAGAGCACCCATGGTAAGAGGCAGAAAGTATTGACACTTCCAGTGCAGCAACTTTTTAAGGACAGAAATCAAAGGGAAAGCACTTCAGCTCTCACCTCCTCTTCCTGTGATCTTTTCTTATGAGCCATCTTGTAGAGTTTGTGTAGTTTTCTGGCATCAAATTCTGTGAATTTTGACACAAATATCCATAGGTTCCTAGAAGGATATGAACATCTGTTAAGTGCTACAGCAGCAGTTCAACTGCCAACCACTTCCAAACCAACATCAAATTCATTCTACCCTCTCTGGAAAACAGTCTCAGCTCAGGACAGGATGACCAGGAGGGCTGGAACCAAGTTCTTCAAAGTAAAATAAAGAGGTTTGCCGTGGTGGAAGACCATCCCTGGAAGTGTTCAAGGTTCAGGCTGAATGGAGCTCTGAGCAATCTGGTCTAGTGAACTGTGTCCCTGCCCACGGCTGGGGGTTGGAACTGGGTGATTTTTAAGGTCCCTCCCAACCCAAACCATTTCATGATTCTGTAGACTGAGTGGACCAGAAAACACAAGATTTCACAGGTTAAATAAGAGGCAAATGGCACATCCATCCACAAAAAGCCCAGCAGCCTCTGAGTACCATTTCAAAATATCCTAGACCAGCCAAGGAAAAGAAAATGATCGCTCACCTTCTCCACAGCTTGATGTGATCCTGGTCAGTGTAGGCTTTAAGGCACTCAGAGATGCGATCACCGATTTTTAGGAGGCAGTTGCGCGTGTGCTCCAGCTGTTCTTGAACTGTCAGTCCCTTATCAGGCTTATCAAGCTGCTTCAGTGCTTTTTTGACTGGTCTCATCCTTTCCTTGCACTTGAAGGAGCAATAGAGAGGAGAAAGTGATTAATTTGGCAGAGGGCTCTACATCATTGCCCTGTTAATCGAAATGAAGCTCATTTAACTTTATCTGGCCATTAGGTAAGGAGAAATCAGCTATAAAATAGCAAATTGTTAGACAAGCTGCAGACAATAATCAGGAAAAGACAAGAGTCTCCCCACCTCCACTGCCTCTGCCTTTTAGGGGGGAACAATTTGCTTTGCAAGCTGTAACCACACATGGTCATCCTCTGCACGGGTCCCATGGCAGGCAGGGAAGCGTATCAAAGGCTCCACACACTGACCCAGCCACCCCAGCTGAAGGACTGCCCAACTCAATCCTGTCCAATCTCATCTTTGGTCACTTTAATGCTTGCTTTTACCAAACTGGCAGACATGAGATGAAAGCACCATGTTTTTCGGCCTGGGCACATCAACACCGTGCACAGATAGAAAATCAGACAGGTTTTTTGACTGCCTGCCTGGATCTTTTGGGCATCACAGAAGGAAAGTTAAAGAAAAAGACAAAAAACCCCACAGGACCTGCAGCAAATACAGAGATTTACATTGAGAGAACTGTTTTTAAGAAGTGGTATTTCAGCCAAGGAGAATCTGCCATGACAACTTTTAGCAAAGGACAATTTTTACAACAAGCCTTGTGGGCATGTTCGCTGTGAGAGCATTTACACAGCTCCACACCTCCCACAAGGTCACCCTCAAAACTCTCCTGCATATCCCTGCCTGAAAGAGCTTCAATGGCTCCTTGGCTTCTACAGGAGAGGTAATGTAAGGCTGCAGGGTCTTCTGTAACCCAGGGCTGCCAGCTGAGCAGTGGGAAGTCACCAGCTGGAGCAGAGAGCCCTTGTGCATGCTCTGCTGACAGGCTACCAGCTGGTGGGCAGCTCTTGTCCAGGGTTGTCCTGCCCTGCTCTCAGATCAGGAAATCTCTGTGGGGCAGTAGGGTGGGGGTTCACACCCCAACATCTAAAACACATCCTTGGATGACATCTGAGCAAACCTTGGCTGCCTCACTGGGCTCTCAGCACCACCCTCCAGTGTCCCAAGGGAAATACTCACTATGCTGAATGTTTCTTGGTCCAGATCATCATCCTCATCTTCTCCGATGGGGATTGGCTCGCTCCCTGCAGTAATGTGGACGGGACCTTGCGATCTCTTCCCTTTACTTCCAGATTTGGCCTCGCCACTTTTAGGCTTTACAAGGACAAATCACACACATCACGCCATGAGCCACAATGGAGGATCCCAAGCGACCCAGCTCACAACCTCCACGCTATTGTTACTGGCAGTTGCTAAACCTGGGCACTGTTCCTACAACTTTCCTCCCAGAATCTCCAACTGTTGAGCTGCAATGGCTCTGTTTAGCTTTACATCATCCCTGAGGGAGCAGAGAGAAGTCAGAGCCAACAGTTTGGACAGGAATACAATATTCACACTCATGGGGAGAAACCGGTGTTGAAGACTTGGAAGAGAGGTTAAAATAAAGACTATCTCTCCCTTGAAAAGGACAGAACTCAGGGTAGTCTCACATCTACAAGGATCTGCAACTTTATGTGATATCACTAGTTCTCAAATCATGGCCTGTTTGTGTAAATTTTTACTTATATGACTTATCTGCAGTCAAAGCCATACCAAAAATCACTGGAAAGCAAACTTTCCCCTACATAGGCAACAAAACTTGTTAGTTTGCACTTATGACCTCAGTGTCAAAACACACTGGGCATGCAGTACATACCTGTTCCTTGGACAGGTACTTCAGGTCATTATTATGGAAGCTTTTACCCCCCTTTCCAATTTGCACCCAGCCTCAGGGCAGTTGTACCCAAAATTCAAGAGACATTTTAGTCTCCAGCATACCAGTGATGTTGAAACACTCATTCTGGTGAGTCCTGAACAGTGACAATGACAACTTACAGTCTTGATGGTGTGGACACTTGGGTCATTTGGGTGAGCTTAAATTAAAGGGGAATACAGACAAGGAGCTGCCAATCCTGTGATAAATCACAGCTGGACACAACTTTGATCTGAGTGCTCCAGGCTCTTTCCCTGTTCTTCCTTAACATCAGCTCTGTGGCCATATCCATGTCACAGGGACAGCTGTACTTTAAAGGCAGTCTGACAAAACCTCTTCCGTTTTGGTCACATTCCATGAGGCTTTAGGACATAACTGCCTTTTCTACTTTTTATGGCAATTCAGAAGGGCTGAAAAAGGGATACCCCCTCACCCCACGGTGCTTCACTGATGGCTTTTCACACAGGGCCTTTAATGAATCCTTAGTCTCACAGTTCGTCCTGCTCAGGGACTTCCCTATCAAGCTGCTCCTGAGAGTACCACATACCTTCTCTTTCTTGTCTTTTGTCTTCTTTTTCTCTTTATCGCTTTCCTTTTCTTTCTTAGAGGATGTCTGTTTTTCCTTGTTCTCTTTGTTCTCTTTCTTCTTCTGTTTCTTTTTCACTGGGCTCTTGTCCAAGCCATCCTCCTAGAACATCAGTCACAGCACAAAGTTGAAGTCCCTCACTTCATGTACATTTTCTTCCATAAAACATCCTTAAAACACAGGCAACTTTTGAGGTCCATCCAGATTTACCCTCACACCTCTTTATGTAGACAAGCAAGCCCTGCTCAAGCAGCTGCCATCCCTCCAGCTTGACAAGAGGGTATGAAAACCAGACCAGCCCCACGCTGTGAGAAGCTGGCAAGCTGCAGAGCAGCTCTCCTGTGCCAGCTGCGCTCCAGATCGCTCAGCCCCTGAGGTAGATACTGATCAGCACACGAACAAAAAGCCTCAGACTCCAAGCCAAACCACTCAAAGACTGAACGTTTTCTAAGCAACAGCATGACCTTGGTAAACTCCAGCTCCACCACGGGCTGACGTGCCCAAAAGGAGAGGGAAACAGTTCTTCTTTCTCTCCTTTATAAGGGCAACAGGCTTTGTCCTGAGACAACCTTTCCCTCGAGTCAATATGTGGATGTTTGTGGCCACTCTGGGATGCCCCAAGTCACTTAAAGAATAGGTGGGAAAGGTCCTTCTTTCACACCGACCGCTGTATGGGTGTTTGTGTGAGTTTGCCAATCCTGTGGGAATTCCCTCTCAGTGCCCCTGACTCCCTGGGGCTTTGCTGGGAGTGCTTCCCAAGGGGAGGTTGGGCAATAACAGCACAGCCCAAGGAAACCTGGAAAAGCCACTACCCACCAGGCTGACTCACCTTGACTTCACCTTCTTCTGACTGGTTGTCTGAGTGCCGAGGAGAGGAGAGTTCATTCCCATGCTCATCTTTGACTTTGGGAGCCTTGTTCTCTTTCTTTACCCGTGGTTTCCTCTTCTTTAGCTTGCCCTGGTAAAAACATAGAATAAGTCAGGGAAAGCAAATAGCCACAGCTACTTCCAGGGGACATATCCCATCTCCTGAACATTGTGCAAATGGCTGCAGGTCCTGCAGAACGGCAGGAAGCCCAAATCCTTCAATAAGTGCAGTGATAACCTGCCCCTTATGAATTATCATTTAAATTATAAATATCGCAATCAAACAATAGACAAGTCCATCTTCCTTCACAGAGATGATGTTTGATGACTTGGGAACACAGGGTGTCTCCTGCCATCAGCCAACCACTTCCCCCTGAAGCCCCCAGAATCAACCAGCCACATCTCACCTCTTCCCCATCTTTCATGTTTTCTTTCTTGTCCAGATCTTTTTTCAGCAGTTTCAGTAGATAATCAACTCGGGTCTGGAGCTGTTTTCCCTGAGGTTTCTTATCTGTCTCAACAGGTAGGATCTTTGATAAAGCAGAAAAAAAGAAATATATATACCCACATGCACAAAGCTTGACAAAAGATACACACTAGCAGCACCCCTTCCAGGCCCAGCAAAGGGCAGCAGATGCTGCACCCTCTGGGGAAACAAGAAGGCTCAAGCCTTCCTTCCCCCTCTCACACAGCTCTCCCTGTCTGGCCAAAGGCAAAGCTCCTAGCAAGTAAGCATCTCTCCCCTTGGAATCCTGCAGAAGTTAAAGGATCCCAAGGCTTGCTAAGCCTTGCAAGCTTCCTAAGTTCTCTCGAAGGAAAAAAACCCTTTACAAGCTATATTTGGGACCTTGAGTTGCAAAACTGAGTCCACTCCCCTTCACACATCAGATTTGTTGGTGACAGCTTGGTCACAGCAGCCCAGTCACTCTGGTAACCTAAGACATTGCTACAGCAGGGGCACAGATACACAATTTTTAGTGGAAAACAAGGCTGAAAGGTGACACTCTGTGGAGGAAATATCTCAGCTTGTCAGCTAAGTTTGCTTCATCCTTCACTGGAAAATGGGTGGCGTGTCTCAGGCAGCTGTTTCCATTGCAAAATGCCTTTCTGAGCTCCAAACATGGAGGGCTCCCAGGCAGAGCCTGATCTTTGCTAGAAGCACCAGCAGGGATGTCAGGGGAATGCTGCATGCTGGCAGCAAAGCTGGTGTGGAGATTCCTGGTGCTCCTCAGTCCTGTGCTTGCTGCAGTTTCCACCCTCTTTCCACCACACTGACACAACGGATGGTGGCTTAATTTTAACCCAGATCATTTCAACATGGTCCCTGTAAACTGTTCTTGTGGGGATGACTGCGGAACAGAGGAACAAGATGGAGGCTTTCCAGCTGGCTGGGCTGCCATTCCCAGTCGTGTAACCGTACCCTCAAAGCTAACACAGACCAGCCTTGACATAAGCAGTGTCAAATCTGTGAAAAATTATTTCCACTCAGAAATTCACACTCAGCTTCTTGTGAGATGCTCAAGGAAACATCAAATCACGGCTGTGCAATGCAGCCTCTTCCATCCTGTGCGTGGAACCACACATGTCAGCACTGCCATTTTCTGCCTGCATCATGTCAGTGTGGTTCACCTGGTACTGCCCACCAAATAACATAACTCTGCTTTCCATCGAGCATGCAACATCCATGAAGGTCACCGTTTTCCTCATTATTATTTAGCATGATTTTTTTGGAGTAGTTACAAACACAAACATCTGTTCCTGGAGTAAATGAGGCACGTTCTCTATGAGCACTGCAATGGACCCAATGGAAGCACCAAGCAAAGCGACCTACCTTATCAGATAACTTCAACTCCGGATCTGTTTTAATTAGCTCCCAGTTTCCATAACCATGCTCGTAAATTCCCACTAACAAGCGAGAATCCTCCTCCACTCCCCAGTCTACATCAAAATGAGCAGCTTTGACACGGCACGTCAGGCGGTACCTAAAGGCATTTCAAACACGAGCTACTTTTAATGCTGTGGAGGATAAAGCAAATCCACACATCCAGGCTATTCTCTTTCCACTACAAAATCCAAATTCCCTGAGCCTCTTTCTGCATTGCCTACTTAGCCAAACTCACTTCTTCCTTTCCTCTGGGTCCGAGGGAATGGATTTGTGCAGCATTTCAAACTCCTCTTCATGCTGGATGATGGATTTCACGTTGACTTGGACACCAGAAATCTTGATAGTAGGACCTCGTCTCTTTCCAGGTCCTTTCCCTGCTCAGCAATAAAACACAGCAATTAAGAGAAGTCTTACAGAAGGAAGCGTCTCTGTAAAATGGCTTCACAGACAGTGATAAAGACATTGCTTGCAACCTCTTATTTAAACATTAGGCCCAAAATATAAGTTTTCTTCCACTAACTCACTCAGATTTGCAATTTAAATACCTCCCAGTATCATTTTCTTAAAAATACTTCTAAGTACACTGGAGCTGTTTCTTCTGCAGTCTTGGTCAGCTGCAACAGGCAGAGACCCAGCAGGAAATCCATCCCTGACTCTGTATGTCCAAACCAACAGCACAGAACAGCCAGCCAGAGAGTGGGTGGTGATTCCAGCTCCAGGAATTGCTAACTGTGGATCCAGCTTCAGCATGGAGTACAGAGAACCACTTTGATTTCTAGTCCCAGAAGCAGTTAAAATAAGATCTGCTTTGCTTTGTGGCCCAGCATTCAATCAGCTGGTCACTTCAGCCTCTCCCCACAAAAAACTCATGTCCAACAGAAGCCAACAAACCCAAGTGGCACTTTCCAGTCTGAGCAGAAAGCTCAGGGGCTTCTCTCTGTGGGTGAGAGTTGCCTAGCAGAGATGGGGTGGTTTAAGTGTGTTCTTGTTAATTGCTTCTGAGTCACAATGTGGCCTCCCTGTCCAGCATGGCAATGGTTTCCTCACCAGCTCCATGGAACGCTCCCCAAACCATCCTAACAGCAGAACACAACCCTCTTGCCTACCTTCCCCTGGATTTTCCTTCAGCTGCTCCTCATATTCCTGCATTGCTGACACACAGCTGTTGTGGATGAGCTCCCCTAACCGCTTCAGGTCAGCCACAGACTTATCCACCAGCTCAGCGTCCCGGGCAATGCACTCCAGCCTGGGAAACAGGAAGAGTTTTGTGTTTGATACAGCAGATTTCTTCTCAGCCACTTCCTAATCAATTGTTTCACAGCTCAGTGCTGTACAGATATGAATGTATGAAACATGCACAAGTTGAGTTTGTGCAGCAAACAACCCAATTTTTGTCTTTTTTTGGTCTAACAGCTGCAATGCAGATGTAGAAAAACTGATCCAATCCTTTGGATTTTTTAGTACCAAAGCAAAGGTGAGAACTATGTATCTTGGGGACAACAGGGACCCTCTGTGACTGTCCAGTACTCCCTCAGGCTTTTCCAGTTCTACATTAACTCCATTTGATGGTCCAAAGCTGCCATCTGCTGTCTCTTTTGCCTGCCTGAAGTCAGTAACATCAAGGCTCACACGCAAGCCTTGTGTTTCACAAGAGAAGAGTACAACCAGCTGAAAAAACACTGCATTTCTCCCACAATACATTCAGGGAACTCTGCCTCAGCCCTGAGACCTTTCCAGACCCAGCACAGGATCAGGGCCCTGCAGATCCACATTCGAGGATGGTGCCTCTCCTTCTCCCCCTTCAGGAGCTCCAGAGCACGGAAAGACGCTCCAAATTCAGTCCTGAGGCTAACGTGCATAGAGAAGCTCAGCAAGTGTTTTGGGTAGCATTTGCTGTTCTGACAGCTGCTCTCTCTCCCTTCTGGGCAGAGTGGGAATGCCCCAAGGGCCAGGCTCTGCCAGCAGGACTCTGCTGTGTTACAGCCCAGCACCACGGCTGCTCCAGCCGGTTTTTGGCCAGCGTTCATCAGTGCCCATCAACAGAGACACCAGGGACTGTACAGCAGTGCTTGGGGTGCTGATGGCAGCACAGCAAGGCTTGTGCTGTCCGTGGAGGTTGTGTCACACCCCCAGAGCAATGTGTGTGTCTGGCTGTGCTCACAAGTACAATGTGCCTCCATGTTTCCCCTCTGGAGCGGGGCCAGGCTGGGACTCACCGTTCAAGAGGCAATCCAAACTTCTTGTAAGCCTTGATAAACCTAAGGAGAAAAAAAAAATCAAAAACTAAACTAACTGCCATAAAAAGTAGGTCCAATATCACAAATATGCTTGACTATATTAATTACAGCCTGTCACATTATCACCCTTGCATTCCCCACTGATCAGCTCAGCATCCCTCAGAACTGGGAAGCCTCATCCATTAGCCCCCACAAAGAGTTTTGTGACCTTGGCTGGAGAAGAACACATTATTATAAATGTTGAGTGTTTGGCAGATGAGGGAAAAAAAGAAAAAGAGGAGAGTGGTAACTGCAGGGCAAAAAAAAAAAACAAAAAACAGAAGAAAGCATTGGCTCACACCACACTGGTAATTATTAACTTCATTTTTCCAGGAAGAAAAGAGGCATTAAATCAATGTCATTAGTAATTTTAAAGCTCAGGCTGTAAATGTAGCAACCCATCACAGAAGAGCCAAATGTGGTTCAATCCATCACAGAGGTTTGCAGACAAGGTTTGCTATTTATTTTCATGTCTTATTTTTATTGTGAAAATCCCTGCTGTGGCTAACACAACTTTAGGGCAAGAGTTGCTGCAACCAAACATTGCCTTGAGCTGGGAGGAGACACAATAGCTACAACTACAGGTTATTTTTAAAATGAGTTAATTTTTTGCCTTCTTTTTTTCATTTTGTATTCTTTCAGCCTCTTTCTGCTGCATCACAATAACCTAAATGGCTGTTATATTGCATATTGCAACATGTCCTTCCTGCTCCACGGTTTCAAGATGGTTATGGGGCAGCTATCACAGCCCAAAAACTCTGATATCTCCTGCTTAAAAATACACCAGCTCAGAGACAGAGAGAGTTAAGAAAAACTCATAACCCCCTCTTTTCCATCTTTGGCTGAACATCTGGGCAGAGTTGTAAGACAAAGATCTCTGGGAAAGACTCAAGAATTAGAAGAAAATAATGTTCTGGAATTCAGTCCCCAGCTGACATCAGGGACTGACACACAACCCCTCGGATCAATGGGACCAGTGCTTCTCATGGGGTCATTTTGCCAGAGCCTGCCTTTCACTTAGAGCTTAAATCAGCAGGATGACTGCCAGAAAAATGTCAGGAAAACCAGAGCCCTTGGCTTCTCCAGCTCTGCAGCTCGTAGCACCTAAGACCTCACATGTTAAACAGCATTAGCTTGATCCACTTGGCCCAGGAAGGGCTGTTAGACATGGATTAATTTTAGGAAGGTACCAGCTTCACTGTAGCCTGACTAAAGACAACCCAGTCCATTTTGCACTGACCTGAATGTTAAGGTCAGCAGCTGGGATCAAACTGAATTATATAAAGGTGCAGAAGCTGTCCCAGTGAACCAGCTCCGCCTAACCACTGACATGCTTACAGGTGAACACTTCCTGGATTAGTCTGGGATTTTCTCCACCTGCATGGGATTTCTATATTTGTTTTCTGAAGTGTCTCTTGTGCCCAGCACTGACCTCCTGATTTCAGCATCAGTAAATCCTTCCACAGTGTCTTTTCTAACGCTCCGAGGGCGTCCCCTGCGCTTCGGTCTCTTCTCGTCATCGGTGTCATCAGTCTCGCTTTCTGATCCAGATGATCTCTGAAGCCTTCTCTTGGTTTCTGCATCTGATTCACTGTCATTTGTCTGAGCCTGCACATACCAGAGAAACAGCAGTACAGTTATCAGCTGCTAATCTAATCAGCTCACAGCCTTTTCTGTGCCTCCGTGCACTGGCAGTATTTAATGGACTGTAAAACACCTCGGCATCCATTCCTGAAGATGCAGGAGCCCATGTCACCAACCCAGAGAGGCAGCACACCCTTGCAGTTCCCAGCTGGCTGAGGCTCTGGTGGTCATCCTCCCTTTACAGCCACCAGTTTCACAATTGCATTTTGACCTACTAAGAGATGTTGAAATATTGATTTCTGTGGGTTTGTGCCACAGTCCCTTAGACTATTTTGAAAACCAGGACACCTCAGAAATTAATCTGGACTCATACAACATGAATTATCCTTCTCTGTATTTTTCACTTCAATGTTTTTCCCCAGCTCACCCCAAAGAACAGTTCTACCCTCTAAAGTCCCATGTCCCAGCAGAGCATCCTTGCACAGTCAGCTTTCTTTTGGATTGGGGTGGATCCCATTACCTAAAGAAGAACTTGGGAAAACACCATCTCTTCGGCCCCTCAGGATCCACATTTAGGCAAGAGCCACCCAGGGAGCTAGAGAGCCCAAGGAAAAGAGATGGCCAAAAAATGGCAAAATCTGCAGCAAAACCCAGTACAATTGGATACTTCGCTTTGTGGTCACTACAGATTCTTTTTACTTTATCTGCCAAGATGAGATGAATCACACCAAGTCCAGTCTGGGCCCTCACACTGCATCCCAAACCACTGGTCCAATGCAGGATGCCAACAGGAGGTCACTGTGGTACCTCTGTGCTTCATTCCCAACCAACTCTGGAGGAGGGAAAGAAGCTCAGATGGCAAGGAGGCTTCCCTTGAGCATTCCCTTTGCCAGCTCTCGCCTCCTGCCTCTCATCCCCTCAAGATGAGCTGTACCTTTTTAGTTGAGCTCCGGATTCGAGGCAGCATGTAGATTTCTTCCAATTCTTTCTGCCTTTCTTCCTCCTCCACCTTTTTCCTCTGCTCTTCTGGAATGATATCATCCCAGTCCTTTTGGGACCGCTCATCCAGCTCTGTCTCTTCCTCCTCCATGGTTGCAAAGTTGGCAACCTTTTCACAAGCAAAGGAGAAGTTTCAGCAATTCCCTCCCCTGGCAGGAACACCCCAGAGCTGTCTGCTAAGCCTCAACTCCTTCTCCATAGGAATTCTGCCAACACTTCCATAACTACTTCATAATTGATCCCTATGTCACTACGTTCCTGGCTCCTTGCCACGTCTTTGGACTAACAGCATTTGAGGAAGTACATGCAGTTTAAGAAGTACTGCTGAGTATTTGTAAATTATTGGGTTTGTTTCCAAATTTGGTAAATTCTGCATTTTATTCGCAGCCTTCAAAACCACTTTATTGAAATTAAATTAATACCTACATCAGGGGGGTTGGAACTGAATGGTCTTTAAGTTCCCTTCCAACCCAAAGCATTCTGTGATTCTGTGATCTCTCCGAGGTGTTCCTGCCTGTTACTGACCTCAGCACCACGGCAGGGTGTGGGGAGCCACATTCCCACACCCCACTACAGAGCCTGGGGGTCCATACCTTGAACTGGGAGAGCAGCTCATCGGTGGCACTGGTGGACACTTCATTCTCCCGTGTTTCAGCCAGACGCAGAATCTCATCGATGTCCATCTCCTGCCAGTCAGGGAGAAGGAGGGATAAAGCGGAGGGTGCCGAGCACAGCAGGAAGTAAGAGGCTTTGAGAACAGACTCGTGTGCTGATATGAGCTAAATAAAGTGCAAATATCTGCAGGGTGTCATCCCAGAGAGCAAGGATGAACTGTCTCAAGTGGTACAACAAAGTACAAATAAGGTGACAGAACAGAAGGAAAGGATCATCGAGGCTGAACAGCGGGGAAAATTTCCAGGCAGTGAGATGTATGAACTGTGCACTGTTTCCCTGGGAGGAAGCTCTGATGCTTGGACCATTAAGAGAAGGGGGCAAAACACTCAATGCTGAACTGTCAAGCAATGCTGCACTGAGGCAGGAGAGAGCAACCTGTTCACTGCACTGTGCTGACTCCTGCCTCGCTCAGAGCCACCAAAAAAGGATGCTAAACAAGTGCTCAGAAGAGGCAGGGAGAGGAGCCTTCAGCAAGCTGTGCTGTCACTAGCTAATAATGCTCAGGAGCCAAGGGGCTCCCTAGGTGACCATTACTATTTAATTCCCAACAATTAGGCTCTCCTCAAGCCCCTGATCCCCCAGCACCAGACTCTGCCCTCAGCTACTCCAGAACCCCTATTCACCAACCTGCTCTTGTGCACAGGGCAAGAACAAAGCAGGAGCAACCACACACAGTCCCTCTTGCAGACCTGCAGAGCACTACAAACTGCTATGTGATTTCAATTTCAAACTACCTGAGGCTCTGACTCTTCCCCTTCAAGCTCCTTGAAAAGATCTTCAGCTCCAAACTTCAAAATAGCTGTCAGCTCCTCTTTGTTGAAGGGATTTGAGCTGCAAGAACAAACGAGAAGGAAAAGGTGTTTTGAGCTGTTCAGTCAGAACTGCTACAGCACAAAACCATACCAAAGTTTTTCCTAATTGAAGCAGGCAGTAAGTTGTCTACCCAGAACCATAAAAAGCTTTGTTATTAATCTCTTTCCTGCTCTAGCACAGACAAAGACTGCAATGGGAACCACCTCCATCTACTGGGGGAAATGAAGAGAATCTGAGGTCACTGCCAAAATGCAGCTGTTCCACAACCAGGTTCCCTCAGACCAGGATGACCTCTGGGTGGAAGACAGAAGGAAAAACAAGTAATACACAAGAACTCGTTTTTAATTTCTCATCATCTTTATCCTACATGTCCAAATTGATGGCTGCAGAAGCCAAATCAGTGGAGGCTGCCATCACTTATTAGCCTTCTGCCCTGTACTCTATCAAATAAATATTGGAAAATGCCAGCAGGTGAAGCTGGTTATGCCACGTGTTCCAGACATTTCTGCCTCCTGACACAGTCACGTACTTGGATCTCCCAGAGTTGTTGTCCAGAACAGTCCGGCCAGTGGTGTCCATACGCTGGATAACCAAATGATCCAGCACCATTTTCTTCTTGGCTCTCTCAATGATCTCCTCCTCCACTGTCCCCTTTGTGACCAGGCGGTAAATATTCACCTGAGTGGCAAAAAGAGAACACAGCTATTTCCTGGGCAGGCTCTGCTGATACAGCAATGCATCCCTCAGCTGTTTTCACTGGGCTGCTGACATTGTCTCTTCATGTACAGATGTGCTTTTTCAAAAGACAAACAAGCACATTCTCTTTGTATCTCAGGAGATCCAGTTAAAATCAGGATGGTTAACACAGATCTTGTAGCGTGCCTAAGCACAGAGTAAAAATGTGAAACAATCACTCCAAATTCAAACTAGCACCAAGCTTTTCACATATCTAATAACCCCTAGTAATGGTGGATGTTCTACTTTTTAAGTTTTGCCGGGCAAGAAAGAACAGAGTCCACTAGGACTAGGCTGAGAAGTGCAATGCCATGGGTTGGGCTCTGGGTTTGTTCAAAACCAACAGAAAGACTTGGCATCTGGCAAATCTGGGCTGGTTTTTTGTCTCCTACTTTTTAAATAAGAGTCCCTTGGGCAGCACTCTCTGGAGCAAGGACTGGGACAAAAAGCCCATGTTTTCAGAAGCTCTGGTGAGGTGAGAGCCTGTTTAGATGCACACACTGAAACCACAGTGAAAACAACCCAGGCAACTCTTCTGACCTGCTTCTTTTGTCCGATCCGGTGAGCTCGGGCCTGAGCCTGAAGATCATTTTGGGGGTTCCAGTCCGAGTCAAAGATAACAACAGTATCAGCAGAGGCCAAATTAATTCCCAGCCCCCCAGCTCGTGTTGACAACAAGAAACAGAAGTCCTGGGAAGGAAAAAACAGAGGTATCCATGAGTTAACCAGCTTGTAACTGTGGGCATAAAATAGCAATGGTGACTCAAAAGCTGTACAACGAAATGGAGGGAAGGCTCTGTTGCACTCATGCTTCTTAAAGTTGAAAAACTGTTTCCTTCCCATGTACCCTGTTCATGCAGGCTGAGCAGCACCAATCTTGGAGCCCAGACCCAGAGCGAGGCAGTGCTGGCCCAGGTGAAGGGTGTCCTACTCCAGACATTAATCAATACGGGAGAGCAACACAAGCAGCTCAAGGTAAGGGCACCTTGGAGTCACTTTTGAAGGTCAGACCACATTGCCCACCAGTCTCCTACAAAGGCAGCAGGCAAACACCTGCTTTTTATTGCCTGAATCCTGTTAGGAGTGAGATCAGCAATGAACAGACTGTGCCAGGTTAGAGCCAAGATGCCTGAGCCCCCATGGATGCCCTCAGGACAGGGGTTCTATGGGCATTCTTGCTCCTTCCCCCCTCACACTTCCTTTTGTTAACTTTCCCACTACCACGATCTCTCCCACCTCCTGTGTGAGCCAAGAATTCCGCTCCAGCTCAGGCTTCTGGAGTGAGGAAAGGTATTTCTCACAGCTGGGCTGACTGACACAAAAACAAGTGTCTTGCACCAGTCACTGTGAGTCAGCAAGCCCAGATGAGAGGCTTCAGATGCCCTCTCCTATTACACTGGAGACTTTCACCTCCAACAGCAGACTCCACTGCCTGCCAACACTTAAAATCCTCCTTTTGCCTCTGCCATTTCATATCCAAAACCAGCTTCAGACTGGAATCACTCAGCAACCATCTCATTCTCCAGACCAATAGGGAGAGAATTGCTAAATTTTGGCTTTTCCCAGCTTCTTCGGGACTTTCTGGAGATGTGGCTCTCAGCCCTGTTCCTTGGATGTGGGAGATTTAAAATAAGCAATATGGCTGGTTGCAAAAGCTGCCATATTTGTGTCTTTAAAAGCACCTGGGGTCCTGTAAAAAGAACTGAACTGAGCTAATCCCCTCTTGTCAGACACAACCTGTGGCTCAGCCACAAACCCTCTGCCCAGGCCTGCGGTACCTCGGAGCCGTCGGCGTTGAAGTGATCCAGCGCCTGCTTTCGGATCTCCCCCTTGATCGAGCCGTCCAAGCGCTGCAAAAATCAACAATAATGATAAAAGAAAGAAGGTAAAGGCGCCCTGAGGGACTGCTGCACCCGAGTGCTGTCAGCCCTACAGCCCCCTTTGCTGCCTGCAGCGTTTAATTGTTAAAAATAGCCACCAATTAAAAATAACTGCACTGCCTCAGCTGTGTCACAAGGGCTGGGGGATGCTCAGGGAACACGGCGGGTGACACCGCAGCTCCCGTTACAGGCTCCCAGCCAGGCTCTCTGTGCTCACTGTCCTCTCCTCAGGGTTTATCACAGGACACAGCCCAAAGGAGGGGCCTGTCAGAGGAGTTTGGCAGAGATGGGGCCACACTGAAATGAAGGGACATCCCAGTTCCCTCCAGTAAGTGCTACCTGTAATCCCAGCCACCAGCCTCTGGGGAGCTCAGTGACTCCAATTGCTCAAGCTCCCTCCTCTTTTTCCCACTTTCAAGGGGACCCACACTGTTTTCCATGCTGACGTTTCTCACCTGAAAAGGGTAGTGTTTAATAGTCAGGTACTCTGCCAGGATGTCCAGCATCCTCACCATCTGGGAGAAGATCAGCACTCTGTTGCCTCTCTCCCGCAGCCTGGTCAGCAGCTTATCCAAGAGAATCAGCTTTCCACTGCTCCTAACCAGAGACTGAAGAAATAACCATCATTTCCAATCTTACCCTCATGTACATCACACACAGACCTGCACAGACCTGCTCCTTTTGGGGTCATGCATCTCTTGTACATCTCTAATCTAATCATCTGGGTTTACACAGCAGAGCCCACATACACAATGAATCACACAAAATAGATCTTACACTGCCTGCAACTCCTGCTCTAGAAGGCCATAAAATGTTGCCTACAGTGGAAGTGCAGGGCTGGGGGTTCAAATGGCTTAGCTGTGAGGACTATTTTTAAAGGAGAAGCCACAGAAGCTAAAGTTTCACCAGATATTATCTTGCTGGGAGGACAAATGAATGAAATTTAAGGAAAAAAGGTGGTGACCAAGGGCACCACTCACCTGCAGGGTCTCAAGGCCATTCTCTCTCTCATTTTCCTCAGGAGGTTTGATAAGGTAGCAATGGTTGCAGCACTTTTTCAATTCCATCACAATGTTCAGGAAACCAGATGTGCTTCCCCTTGTTCCCTTTGAAAGAGCTTTGTAGTTTCTTGTCAAAATCCACCTGCAGGCAGGAAAATTAAAGCCCAGATCATTACTCAGTGCAGAGCAGAGTCTTGGAGGAACAAAACCTTCAAGAATAGCTCATTCAGGCATCAGTCTACTTCCCTCCCTCCATCTCTCCTCACTTCTCTTACAGAATATTGGTCTTTCCCCCCTAAAAGCCCTGACCTGACTTTCTTATTGATATTATCACAGTTTAGTATTCAACAGCCTCCCAATTTCATGCATATTTTCACTCCCCCAGGAAAGTCATAACCTCTGTCTTACAAAACTGGCCAGTTGAACTGCATCACTCTACAAAAGCATCTCCCAGAAGGAAAGATACCAACCAACCTACCTCATATTCCCACTGGGAAGCTCCCAGTACTACAGGTGATGGTGCCACATTGCATTCTGAAGGCCACAGTATGCACAGAATATTGGAACATATTGCCAAGGCCCACAGAAAGATGTGCCCATTTCTACTGGCACTCCCAGAAACTTATTCAGTGACTCACTTGTAATACTGTTTCTGCAGAGCAGACATTTCCACCCGGAGGATCTGCTCCACTTTGGCTGGCAAAGATTTCTCCACATCCTTCTTCACTCTGCGCAGGAGAAACGGCTCCAGGACTTTGTGAAGGCTCTGGTAGCCATTCTCTCTACCTTTCCCGTGGTCCTCTTCAAAATCCTCCCAGAATTCAAACCTGGCAACAGAAAGGAGGAGAAAGGAAGGGTCAGAATATCTCTTGTTTTATGGCATCAAACAGCATCTATTGGATACACTCCCGCTCCACCACGAGACAGGAGACCATCAGTTTCATGGAAACACAGTGGAAGACAAGAGGTTCACTCTGCTCAGGTTAACTAAACAGATGGCTGGCAAAGCTAGAAGCTCTCTGGGCTTAGATGCCTTCCTAACATCTTGTATTTGAGTTGCACACTGACTCCCAGGACCCAAAATCCCAAGTTTCCCACTATTTTACTCTGTAGGTGTTTACCTGGCAGCAGTTTCTGAATTTTCTACAGTGCCTCCCTGAGGCAGGGCTTTGACAGCTGGACTGTTTTACCCTGCTCTGAAGGCTCTTTTGGGATTGTTGCTTCCTCTGACAGCTCCTCTGAAATGGGGAGATCTGCTCTCCTCCACTTGGGAGACCTCAAGCCTCTCCTTCACTCTTTCTGTGATCCAACAAAAGGAATTTGGGGGACAGCTCTTCTTGCTCATTTTAGTGAGCTTTGGGGCATGCTTGCCTTAGCCTTAGAGATGCCCATAGCCCATTTTATTTTAAAGAACACAAAACATTTGTTACACTGTGGACACACTATCAGCCAGACAGCACCCTCAGAGCTGCCATGAAATGGTTGGCAGGGGTGCCTGAACCACAGTGTACTGGAAACCTCAGAAATGGCTGAGAAGATTTTCTTAAAACGAGTTTAGCTTTTTAGAGACGGCTGGAAGACAGCAGACAGATTTGAAAGCCACGTATCAGGTTTCTCCATTCAGTTTGCTGCCAGAAATGCTCCTTGTGTTAGTTATTTAACCTTTGATTTTTCCCAGCTAATGTCTGTTCTCCTATCATTGCTGTCACACCACTGAGTTCAATTCAGGGATTTAATTCAGGGATTTCTGCCATTCTGCACTCCCTTGAGCCTATTTAACAGATGAGAATGGAGCAAGGCATTTCTTGGAAGGCCTGAAAGGAGACTCACTTCTCTGGCATGATGAAGTGCAGCAGGGACCAGAGCTCCTTGAGTGAGTTTTGAAGCGGGGTGCCGGTGATCAGCAGCCTGTGGTTGGACTTGAAATCAATCAATGTTTTGTACAGCAAGGAGTCGTCATTTTTCAACCGATGGGCTTCGTCCACGCCTAGAAAGGCCCAGTTAATGCTTCCCAGAACAGTCTGGAGGAAGAGAAGGAAAAAAACACAGGCGCCGAGGAGACGCTGGGTCAGACAGGCCCCAGCACCCTGCACATGTGTCTCTCTCCAAGGCCAGGAAGCCCTGCAGTGAGGGCTGTCCAGCGGGTTCTGCCCCAGCCCTGCGCTGGACGCTCGCAGGGTTTTCTTGCTAACAAAATTTGGGGACCAAGGTGTCTTCCCAGAAAGGAAACGGTGGAAATTAGCCATGCTGTACCACACTCCTGCTGTACCTCAGTAGTCTTGCAGCAAGTACAGCTACTCTGATCCTCCTTTGCTTTACCCAGAAAGCACAGTCCTTTCCCAGATCTTTACTCCCCCTTTCTGCATACCCTTGGGGCCCTGGGTAGCACTAGTCCCACTAGAGCAAGAACAAGAGAGCAGATGAACAAACCTAAAAAGTTCAGGTAATCCAAGAATTTTGATTTTAATTTTTTTTCTTTTTTTAAGCTTTTTGTTTTCTGCTAGGACTCAGTGATACATTGACAGGGCTGATTAATATTTCCTAAGCCAACAGATTTCTTGTAGATGTTAAAATGTAAATTACTGCTAACACTGTGGCCAGAGGTTCAGTGTAATGTTTTGTCCTCTTAACAAGCCTAAATTAAACCAGGTAAAAATCCAGGTACTGCTGGATACTGCCAGATGTCTTATATGTAAAAAGAATAGCATAACTGTGCAGTACAAGAGTGAAGACACTGTAACGTGTCCCACATTCCCTGCGCATTACTGGCAAGCAAAAGCAAATAGTGCCTGTAGCTCTGCATCACCACAGAGGGAAGAGGTGAAACCCACTAGCTGAGGACTGGCTTTCCCCTTTGAAAATGAGAGAAAGTCTAAGTAAAAACATCCTTGGACCATTACTCACCTTATCCTTCAGGAGGATCTCGTATGTTGTGATAAGTGCATTGAATTTCAATCTTTTAGACTGAGAATGGATCCATTCATATTCACGTATCTGTGAGGGGAGACAAAAGTTGACTTCAACATATGTTATCAAAAGGAAAGAGTTAACAATTGTTCTTTNCCCAGCCCTGCGCTGGACGCTCGCAGGGTTTTCTTGCTAACAAAATTTGGGGACCAAGGTGTCTTCCCAGAAAGGAAACGGTGGAAATTAGCCATGCTGTACCACACTCCTGCTGTACCTCAGTAGTCTTGCAGCAAGTACAGCTACTCTGATCCTCCTTTGCTTTACCCAGAAAGCACAGTCCTTTCCCAGATCTTTACTCCCCCTTTCTCCATACCCTTGGGGCCCTGGGTAGCACTAGTCCCACTAGAGCAAGAACAAGAGAGCAGATGAACAAACCTAAAAAGTTCAGGTAATCCAAGAATTTTGATTTTAATTTTTTTTCTTTTTTTAAGCTTTTTGTTTTCTGATAGGACTCAGTGATACATTGACAGGGCTGATTAATATTTCCTAAGCCAACAGATTTCTTGTAGATGTTAAAATGTAAATTACTGCTAACACTGTGGCCAGAGGTTCAGTGTAATGTTTTGTCCTCTTAACAAGCCTAAATTAAACCAGGTAAAAATCCAGGTACTGCTGGATACTGCCAGATGTCTTATATGTAAAAAGAATAGCATAACTGTGCAGTACAAGAGTGAAGACACTGTAACGTGTCCCACATTCCCTGCGCATTACTGGCAAGCAAAAGCAAATAGTGCCTGTAGCTCTGCATCACCACAGAGGGAAGAGGTGAAACCCACTAGCTGAGGACTGGCTTTCCCCTTTGAAAATGAGAGAAAGTCTAAGTAAAAACATCCTTGGACCATTACTCACCTTATCCTTCAGGAGGATCTCGTATGTTGTGATAAGTGCATTGAATTTCAATCTTTTAGACTGAGAATGGATCCATTCATATTCACGTATCTGTGAGGGGAGACAAAAGTTGACTTCAACATATGTTATCAAAAGGAAAGAGTTAACAATTGTTCTTTTAGTGTAGCTGTAGCCAGAGACTCCAACCGAGTCCAAACCCCTGTTGTTCCAAGGTGCCATTTGATGTGCTCAAGGTGCCCGAGGAACAACTTGTTATAGTGCACACATTGTTCAGCTGCCCTTGCACAGGTGACACAATAAGGTCAGTTTGCTGTTGTGACATTAATGAACACATCACCTCACTGTGGACACCACTAGAGTCCCAACACTGGTGTTTTCCATTGTCTGAATAGCTCCAAACACTGAAGACAAGCACTTTTACACTGCTGGACTCCTCACTGCATGTTTCAGCCCAGAGCAGTACTGGCTTCCAGACTCTGAGAGAAGCCAGTACTCCTGCACTCACTCCAAGAGGGAAAATAAAGCAAAAAATTCCCTGCAGCAGGGAATTACACCCACATGCTCAGCTACACCAGCTCCAACTGCCTGCAGTGCTGCCAGCACTATCCACCAGCCTCTCCAGCTGACTGTGTGTCACACACATCACACATGAGCTGCTGCTTTGCACCCAGTGCTTCTCCCCAAGCCCTCACCCTTTGCTCTCTGATTACACACCATGTTCCTGCTCATGAGGTCTCCAATGTAAACCACCACGTTTATCTCAGGCGCCCACACTTCAAACTCCCTCTGCCAGGAGGTGAGGGTGGACAGGGGCACGACCACCAGGAAAGGGCCGTACAGCTGGTGCTGATGGAACAGGTAGGACAGGAATGATATTGTCTGAATCGTCTTGCCTAGTCCCATTTCATCAGCCAGGATCACGCTGTTGTTCCTGAGAAAGAGGAGAACAAGCAAAAATGCTGTCTGAGTGCATGTTTCTGCCACTACTAATTTACTGTGCTCCACATGAACAGCAATCCACAACAAGGGCAGAGAGGGGCAGTGCAAAAACAGTTATTTGAACAATTCCAAGTGGATCCCAGGGACAGTCAGACTGAACATGGCACAATAACGTGCAAAAATTAACTATGATTACTCCAAACTGGAGGAAAACAGGCAAAGGCAGAGAGGAATCAGTGGCCTAATTTTAGAAGGACATTTCTAAAGACTTCAATGAGTATAAAAGCACACTGAGCCAGAAACCTTTTTTTCCCATTAAGTCAATGGAAATCTAGGGCTGATATGTGCCAGACTCACACAAATTCAGCATGTGAACAGATCCAGACAGGGAAAATGCTTTTTGTTTTCATACAAGGTTTCTTAAATTCATGCTTTAGGTAGTGCCTGCAATGCAGCTGGGCATGATAACATTTGGAATCTTCCAAGTTGCAGAAGGAGGGTGGGTAAAGACCTCACTTGAAAACAGGAGTGCCAAATCCTTCTGGGACAAAAAAGCCCCAGAATGACCATCACAGCCTCTGCACATACTTGCACCAGGAGTGGGCGAGCCAGTTGAGGCCCTCCAGCTGGTAATCCCGCAGCTCCAGGTTCTCCCCACCGATGTACGAGGGCTGCTTCTTCAAGGCAACAAACCTCGGCCTCTGCTTCAACACCTGAAAGACATGCTGCCATAAGTCCATCGAAGAAAAAGACAAAATAGTCAGTAGCTGAAAGGCTGAAAATTCAGCAAGGAAATGTATGAATTCAGCAAAGAGTGCGTATCTCTTCACTGGTTCAAGTCCATCCACATTTTCCTAGCCAGTGCTTGTGTCTGCATTTCTTGTGATTTGCCTGCTGCCCTCTGGTTTATGATCAGGGCTGTGAGTCCCCCAGGAGTGTAGTAAGCTGCACAAAATGCACAGGAGCTGGAACAAGTTCCACTTCCTTCTTTGTCCTCTTTTGGTTTTTCTCCCATTATTTCTGTCCCTCTCCTTCACTGTATCAGCATCTTGCAGGCTTCCTCTTTTCCCAGGTGTGCTGTTTTTACATCCAACTGGTATTACAACTGCTGCAGCTCCTTCTGAGGAGGAAGCACTTTGCAAGGATTAATTAAGCCTCCCACTCCCCAGGGGGACATAACGTTCTCACTGTGCACAGAGTAAATGAAACTCAAAGGGGTTCACATCTCTGCTTGAAGTACAATACGAGAACAGCAAACAACCCTTCAAACGCAGGTGGGAGGATGGGAAAATGTTCTCTGACATTTATCCTGACAAAATTTCATGTTCCCACTGCTTGCATCTTCCCCCAGCCTGGAGGAACCCAGCAAAGGAGAGAAGAGAAGCCAGCAAACCTTGCAGTCCCGGGTGGGAATCGTCTTGGAGTTGTTACGACTGTTGAAGCTGTCGATGCAGTGCTGAAATTTCTTGCTGATCAGAGCCTCATCTTCCCAGCTGCACTCGGCATAGGGCAGCCCCATCCACTTACACAGGTATTCGGGGTCATTGGAGGATGTTTTGCGACTGTTTGCTGTAAAATACGCAAAAAAGCCCAAAGCTCAGCACCTGCGGCTGAGCGGCTGAACCACAGGCACGGTTCACAGGCTGAACTGCCCGGACAGCCACAAAACAGGTCTTGGCTCGTAGGAGAAGTGTAGAGAGACCCAAAAAATGCTCTTTTACCTGGGAAATCTGAATGTCCCGTGGCAGACTTGCTGGTCTTCACAGCTGTGTTTGGAGAGAAGGGAAGGGAGGGTTGGAATGCTGGTAGCCAGCAGAGGGAGCAGGGCAGGCGATCACTGCCTGACACCCACGTTTTCACAGGAATTCTACTGGAAATAGGTTAAACAGCTCTCCATGCCAATTCCCAAAGCAGCTGGGTGCTGGCACCTCTGACTGACAGGACTGTGATATTACCAAAGCCCTCAGTAAGTTCTGTTTTTATTTTTATTAATTAATCACGAAAATCTCACCCCTGAGCTGACTTGCAGCCTAACCACATCCTCAACCACACCACGGAAAGTGGTCCTCACAAAAGCCACGCCCATGCTGCTGCTTTGGAAACAAACACCTTGCATCCAAAGGGTTCAAGACAAAGAACTTCAGCAGCAACAATTTCAGCAACCCCTCGGAAACCAGTACTTCATCCCATAATCCAGGCAAGGAGAGTCACTTATTTGTATTGCTTTTAAATACAAATCTGTAAACCTGGGTTTCTACTGTCCAAATTCCTAAATTTCACACAATGAAATACACTAAATACCAGGGTTTTTTTCTTCAGAGATACTGGAGGACGGGGAAGAAGAGAGAGCTGCACACTCATTCTGCTGTCACATGGGTTAAAGTTCCCACTCCCACTTCACCCCTTTACCAAAGTCTTGGCTCCACTTACCAATTACCCTCTCCACTATTTGATACTGTTTGTTCAGCTCTGAAGCCAGCTCTTGTTGGCAGTTGAAATATTCTACATCTTCAGGTGATACCTTGCCCAGCCTAGATGCAAAATAACCCAAAAGAAAAAAACAACCCACTATAATGCTTCTGTCATAGTGCTCGTGGATGTTACATACACAAAATCTACTTTCCTACACAGCTCTGTCATTCAGACAAGTCACAGGAGCAAACTACTGGCATATGACATGTTTCTTAAATTTCCTATAATTATAAATTATTGCTGAGAAGCAAATGTAGATGTTCAGATTGTCTCCCTGTTAAATGCTGCCTTATTTTGATGCAAGAATCAGTCTCAAAACAGGAATCAAATAGAGAGAGAAACTGCTACTCCAGCTTTAGCACTTTGGAAACACACTGTAGCTCCCCTTATAGTTCCTGGGGAAGCTGGAGATAAACTGATGCAAAAACTTGCACACAGACAAGCCCACAATTAACAAGGGTTAGTAAGGCTGCAAGCCCTCACAGCACCTCCTGGGCCAGGTGAGTCTGTGCACCATTTATTTGTCATCAGCTCTCCCAGTTCTTAAGCCTAGGAAGCAGCAATACTGTGAATTTATGCCTTGCCCTCTCCATTTACAGCCATCCACATCGCAGACATCATTTCTGTGAGGGGGGACATTCCTCAGCAGGCAAAGAGAGACCAGAGTGCACATGAAACACACTTTGTAAGAAGAAATCAAACATTTTCAGTCATGACTCCTCAAACCTCGGGCTGAAAATTACTTGCCCAAGGCCAAATCACTGCTTGGAGTGAAGCCTACCATTGCTTGATCTCCTCCTCTTTTTTCTTGAAGTTTTCGAGCTTTTTCAGGCCCTTCACTTTCTGCTGCTGCAAGGACTCCTCGCTCTCCCACGTGCTGTGGATGTAAGACCAGCCTTTCCATTTGATCAGGTACTGAACTTCCCCCTCATCCTTCTCCGGGTCGAAGTCGGCGCTGGGGTTGCCGTTGGCCTCGGTCGCGTACACTGTGGTGGAAGCTCCAATGGCTGCAAGAGAGACCAGCCTGCATTTGGTACCTTCATTATCAACCACTGGGCATCAACTGCATCAGAGCAGGAAGTTACTCTTGTAATGCATCTTTGGTGGGAGCACAAAGAACATCCGACAGATTCTGCAACGCTGTAAGGCAGGCACACATAAGTTTTCCATACAGCAGAATCTTTTAAAATCTGTCATAAGTAGCTTTTCTGTAAGTATAATTCAAAAGCCCCTTGACAGTGTTCACAACCATTCAGTTTTACAAAAACACTTTTGTAAGGCTTTGAGAACGAAACATTGGTTATATTTTCATTATGGCTTTGTCAATGGGGCTATGAAAACTGACTCTCTTAGATCTGTTTTATATTTCAAAGCAGAGAAAAGCAGAAATAACAGAACAATGACTGCATCTCTAAAATGTGTGCAGGCTAAATGAAAGCTGCCGAGTACATAAACTATAGACATTTTAGGATTTTAAATATTATATGTTACAAAAGCTATTACATATTACAGGACATAAATAAGAGGCACAGAGGAAAAGATGAAAAGCGCTGAAACAACCCTTGGCCCCACTTTGAAGTTACAAAAGCATTGCACCAGCTCAAAAGAAACCGTGAGCACGTGTGATTGCCATCAGAAATAAAGGCTTCTTCCAGAGCCACGCACCTCCCTTTTTTCCAAGCCTGATGTCCAAGACTTTCTCAATAGTTTCACTGTTGTCTTGCTGTTCATCAGCGCCTTCCCCAGTCATCTCTATCAGGTCATCAGAATCCGTCTCAAAATCATCATCCTCTTTGTAGCTGAATAAGATCAAAACCAAACTGATATAAAACCCTTGACTCTTCCCAGCCCACCAACACAGAGAATGGCTCAGACTGGAGCACCTTCTCCAGCATTTATCCTGTAGTTCAGTGCATGTTCAGCACATGCACGTCTTAAGTCATCCATTCAGTATTTTTCTCCAAGACACTTCAACAGCTACACTTTATCAGACTAATCCTCTTTCCTGCCCGTATCATTTTTCTGACCGTGGCCAACATCAGATGATTCATAAGGTGGAACAATCTCTGCAGCAGAAGCAAGGCCATAACAGAGAAAGTCTCCACTGTTGAGGGAAAGATTATTCTATGGAGGTTGCAGAGCATCGAAAGGCTGCATGGGTGCCTACACTGCCCTAGGAACTGCACTTCTCATCTTTGATGAATGTTTAACCACCACAAAATACCATTTGGATGGCTTTTTGCAAGTCCCTTATTGGGACTGCCCGAAAGGTGAGAAGGTACATTGGGGAATGGATAAAGCTTTACCTCCACCCTGTCTCAACACTCTGTCCCAAGGCATTACCTATCAGCCACTCTCAGACAACTGGTCCACTCCAGCACAGCTGCTCCCTTTTGCTCATTTTCATCTATTATTTGCAATTATTAATTTCATCTGAGAGTGCTTTACAAATATTATGCAAACCTCCTCATGTTTCTCTAAGAGGGACTGGTAAACATTCCCTCCTTCACAGATGGCAAAACGAGGTAAACCCGGATGTTCCCAGCATGAACCTGTCAAAAGAGCCACACCTCAGCCACAGGTCTCTGCAGGGCAGAGCAGGGTCTCTGCAGGACCACACAGGGAGTCAGGGCCCCCAGTGCCCCCCCCTTCCCCAGCCAGCTCTCACCCCCAAGCAGCCCCACACTTCTTCACACCTGACATTTTTGGCTGCTCTTCGCCGAGTTTGTCTCTTGGGGGTCTCATCGTCTTCATCATCATCATCATCTTCAGATGAGTCTGGTTTCTTCCTCTTCCCACGCTGGATTTTGTGGGGCTTTTTAACACCAGTTTTGGCCACTGTTCTAAAATAAGAGTTAATAAAGCCATAATACAGCATGGTTTATGTAAATATCCACTTTAGTAAGTCTTGAAGGAAGCACGAGTCTCAAATATTAGACTCCTAAGGGATTTAATCTGCTCTAACTATCATGGAAAGCACTCGATTGCTCATTGGAGCATGAGATGGGGAGATGAGGGAGTAACTAGGCCCTAGGCTTACTAGGGCGTAAACAAGGGTAGTATTGAAGGAAAAATACACATTCGTTTGTGAAATAGGGATTTCCTCTCCCTGCAGCACAGGCAGAAAAAGAGACTGAACCAACCATTCCTTACCTCCTTTGGACAGGCCTTCTTGCTTTAATTTTCTTCGGTTCAGGCTCACTCTCTCCACTGGTGCCTTGCTCCCCTCCATCTTCATCCTCTTCTCCAGCAGAGACCTCTCTTTTCCATTTAATTCTGCGGTCAGAAATGCAGGTCATGAAGGGCAAAGATATTTCTACACAATCACCTGAACAAACACCTGGGGGGTCTCAGTCACCTGGGCTTTTGTTCCCACAGAGGCAGGATTGCCTTGAGTGAGAGCAGCTCTTACCACATGCAACCACGTGCTGGTGGCAGAGCTGTACTGCTCAAACCTGGGTGGGCAAGGGCTTTGATTGATGATTTTTTTTTTCTCTACCTCTGCATTTTTGAGATGGGCTGGAAGGATCTGAAGAGCAGTGCTCACTGTCACAGAGCATGAGCCACAATGTGCACAGGTACACGAGCACCTTGGAGCCCAGAAAACGGAACAACGATTCTCCTGGCATCTAAATTCTCCTGCCAATTCAAGTTTCCAAGTGTGAAGCCAAGTCACACTGCACCATCAGTGGAAGGAAGCACGTTCTCTGAGGGCAACTCAGAACAAAGCTGCAGCTCCAAAATGCCTTTTGCAGGAGCCCCTCCTCTCTCCAAGGGGATGTGGAGGGTCCACAAAGACCATTCTCCTTGACCAGGAGAGGTTCATATTACCACAGTCCTCCCTCTGCTTTATCACCTTCCCTCCTGCACTGATGGGTACAACTAAATGAAGAGTTAAAAGATGAGATGCAGGAGAAAGTGAGCAGGATCACGTGGCTGTGTTTAGATTTTCTCCATCAGGCAGCTCACGGTTCCCTACTTCACTTTAGTGTTTGGAAAAACTAAAAGGTACTTCTTAGATGGGAAAAAGGCAGTAAAACATGACTAAGTGAACTCAGTTACAGTGCTCAGACATCCAAGGCATTCTTTATGGAAGTTCCTTCTTTTTAACAGAGGGTTATAAAAGATAAATGAGGATAATAATTTGGCATTTTATTCTCAGCTAATCAAAAAGGTGGGAGGAGACGAGATTAAACTGTTTTAAGTATCTCTGAAGGAGAATCAGTAACCTGATGGAAGAGTGAAAGACTGACAACAGAAAGCAAACCTAACTCATTCAGATTCCATCACAGGCACAGTAGGAAAATACAAACAAAACCTGGAAAATTGCATCCATCAATAGATCCGTATTCACGCTTCAATTTTAGTAATCCAAAGTATTATTACGGGAAATATTAAAGTATTTATTTTACAAGCTCTCCATGTTGACAACTCCTATCAAACAATCCAATGCGTTACTGTTCTGAGAAATAAACCAAAGCATCACCACTCAAAACCCTTTCCTCAGAAACTTACTTTCTTTTCAACTGCTTCTGGCGTCTTCTTTTTGGGCTCTCATTTTCAGATTCGCTACTTGCCTTTAATTGAAAAGAAAGAAAATCAGGTTGTAGGCTTCACTCTGGACTGGCTGCTCAAGGATGCAAGTGAAACACGTGCCCGTGGGCTGAGCCCAGCTCCTTCTCCTGCAGCCTGAAGGACACTTCGGTGCCTCCCGGCACCACCACCTCAGCTGCACAGTCCTGCTGCTCTGCTCTCAGTGTGAGGAAGGAAACTCTCTGCAGGAAGCCTGGAGAGCTCTACAACATCACCTATCCTGGAGTCCCTAAGCTCAGGACCCATCCACCCCTCAGCATCAACCCCCAGTGCCCAACAGGCATCAGGGCAGCAGTGGCCAAGCAGACCTGCAGCGTGTGCAACACCCCAGGGACTGCAAACCCACGGGTGAATATATCCCAACAAATGCATTATGATCTCTGCCTTCATGGCACAAACTTCCTACAAGGAATGAAATAAAAATATTGTCATAAAAAGGCAATATTCTCATCAAAAGAGTGTCCCTGTCTTGTTGTTGCATTTTTCATCCCACAGCAAAAGGCACCAAGGACCCGACTGGGTCAGAGCCGTGTCCTGCTGCTTTCATTCCTCCTAGTCCTACAATCTCCACCAGTGAAGTCTCTCTGGCTAAATATATCTAGAGTTATTCTAACTACTTGCTGTACTATTTTAAAAGTGGGCGTCACTAATTCCCACAGACCAAGTTAGCAAAAATAATCTCTTTATGCTGGTTGTACACAACCCCATTTTCATAAAAACTAGTCAACCATGTAAACAGATCACCACACAGATAACATTACTTCTCCTTAGCTTCCCCCAGAAAACACAAATAGGCAGGGACAAAACTGAAGAAACCCATGTGAGATTTCTAAAGAAGTATTAAAATGAGAGAAGTAGCCTCCAAGCTCTACACACTTACTAGAAATCTTCTGCTTCTAGCTGCTTTTTGCTACAGTATTCAGCTTTGGCTCCAGGCACTGTCTGTCCATCACCATGGGTACCACAGTTTGCATCCACTGACACCCCTGCTGCCCTCCTGGACAGAGCTCACACAGCTGTGCACACAAGGATCTTGTGAAATGGTGTGAGCTGCAACGTGCATCCTTCATTCCCATTTTCCAGCTTTCCTTCCACCCATAGAAACGCCTCTCACTTGCATCAGTGCATCCATTAAAACACACTAAAGTACTGGACTCCATGTCTGACCGTGAGCTTTCCTGGATTTGGTGTCAGATTTGCATGTGGCACAATAACACCTTTTGCACCATATCTACAAACACGTGTTCATCCACCTGTTTCACAGGCCTGCATGAAACCCCCATCTCATTTACCAAGCATGAAGCAAGTGCCTGGCAAACACCATGGAGAGCCCTACCTACCCTTGCAACACAAGCCAAGCATTCCACAGATTTCAATTTTGACACACAAAATTCAAAAGTCCTCAGTTTTCCTTTTCTCTTTAAATCTCTTATCCATTTTCTGAAGCTTTTCCATTCTAATTGGGCATGATTCTAACAGCTGTCCCTCCGTGCACGTTTACTTTTGCTGTATCTTGGCAAGCCACAAGTAAAGAGAGGTGGATTTCTGTTCTGCTCTGCGTCAGAGGAGATCACATTGGGAGAAAACCAAATACAACCTTTAGCTCTTTGAAATTAACTCCACTTCTGTGCCAAAATCCCATTTTCCAAGTTTCTAGCATCCGTTTTCCTAATGCCTGTGCTCTCCCCCTGCTCTGTCGCTGTGTCTACAAAGCTGATGACAATCTCTTCATGACTCGACTTTTCCTCCCCTCTTCCACCTTGAAAAATGTAACTTGTGACTGCAGCTCAGCTGCCTTCTCTTACACTTTTCAAAGACACCATTGTCTGTTTTGGATGCGTGTCAAGCACAGCCAGTCCCCAGCCTGAGTCACCTGCCTGCCTTGTGCTCTCACATCTTCCCTGTCCCAGTATGGAGTGCTGGGAAGCGCCATACTGCAGCTCCTCAGCCTCTCCTCCCTGCTCCATCGTGTCTCCTGGTGATAAATTCCTTGTTCAAGGAGGCACAGAGGACAGCCAGAGAGCCAGGGCACGCCAGGCCCAGAGCGTGCACCCGAGGCTCTGTCTGCCCACCACCACCACCATCAGGAACAGACTGGTTGGGAAATCACAGGCAACTTGAATTTTGTCACCTCCTCGAATGACACAGGCTAGACTGACGAAGTCCATCCCCAGTTCCCAGTGGGATTTTTGTCAGCCTGGCAGGAGATGCTCGGGTCATGCTGCTCAGTCCAGAGTCCGAGTGCCAGTGCTGGGCTCAGGCTGCCCCGCTGGGGTGCTGCTGCTGTGGCAAGAGGGAAAGATGACCTGTCTTCCCTAGATCCCCCTCATCAAACACTATAAATGTGCCCAACTTATTCCTGCACCACTACTTCCAGCTGGACTAGGATCTGGCCTCTTACAATTTCCTCATCTCCAGCTTAAGGGATGAGCCTTCCCTCTCCATGCCTCACTGACTCCTCACATCAATTCTTTCCCTCTCCCAGCACATAAAGTGCACACACTTTTACTAGATTAATTACACTGCATTTTGCCGTGGAGCAGCACTGGACAAACATAATGATGCTGCACATGCAGTACCAAGAAGAGCAACACGGAACAATTCAAAGTTCTGCTCCTATAGATTATCCATGAGTGTCCTTGCCGCTAGCCCAGGGTAGGAGAAATGGAGATTCCAGGCTGTTGGAGAGGAGGTCCAGGTGAGCCTCTGGAGCTCACATTAGGAGAGATAATGACTTGCTTAAACAGAGCCAGTAAGTATTTCAGACTAAAGTCAAAGTGAGGACTTGCTCATTTCAGGCTTGACAGAGGCCAAATTCTAGTGCTTCAGAAAAGCTGGAGAGTCTCAGCTCATCAAGTTAGTTTTATATCTGCTGAACCTCTCTTTCCCAGTGAGACCAGTAGTGTTTGAATTTTCAGCAAATACATGAGGCAAAGCACTGACCAAAATGCAAATGAGCAGAATTTTTTTTTGCAATAGGAATATCAGCTGTATTTTTAGAACACATTGGTGCGTGACTTCTGGCCTCTCTTTGACAGAAAAAATGCACTGACATTTGTCACCAAATTCAATCTGAAACTATTCTTTTTATAGTAAAAATATTGTGTCTGGTTGGGGCACATTTATTTCTCAGCTGCCTCAGAATCACAGAATGATGGAATGATAAAATGGTTTGGGTTGGAAGGGACCTTAAAGATCATCCAGTTCCAACCCCCTGCCATAGGGCAGGGCCACCTTCCACTATCACAGGTTGCTCAGAGCTCCATCCAACCTCGCTTTGAACACTTCCAGAGATGGGGCAGCCACAGCTTCTCTGGGCAAGCTGTGCAAGGGTCCCACCACCCTCACAGGGAAAAATTTCCTTTATCTATCTAACCTAAATCTCCCCCCTTTCAATTTGAATACTCTAAAAGGCACCCGGTTCTGCATGACACATCCCCTGGCTGAAACCTGAAGCTGATTTATCAACTGCAAAGAAAATGCCTGGGGAAGTAGCGTTTTTACTAAAAAACTCACACGTTCTCTTGCTCCTGGAGCCAGCTCTGGGCCTCTGAGCAGCTCTGTGTTCCTATGCAAAGCTGCGCTTTCAGTTCCCCGATGGCTCAGCCCACGCCTGGGTATTGATCACGATATTATCACCCTCCCTGATTGCACCTCGGACACCTACACAATGAGCCCAAAAACCCCCAGAAGGGAGCCATTTCTAACGCACAAATAACCCTACCCAGAGTGCTGCTCTCAGAGGACACAGTGATTGAGAAGGGCCCCAAAACCTGAACCACCTCCACCTCTGCACCATCTCCCCCGCGCGGGTGAGTCATGGGGCAGCGCAGGGAGCTGGGATGGCTCATCCTTGCTCTGGTCTCTGAGCCACGCTGCCTGCACAATGCTCTTTGCTAATCTGCAGAGAAGCATTAGGGAAGAAGGCAATTACAAGCCCCCAGACACTGTGCTGGAAGTCCCAAGCAGCAAGCGACAGGCATAGGTCACTGGCGACAGGATTAACCCTGCGAAGGCAAAAAGCATCTTCAGATGGGCCTTGGATTTCTGCCAGCTCCAGCAGCAGCAAGGAGTGCTCAGCACCACGCAGGCTTGAGCTATGCTATTTCCTCTCTCGGTGTCTTCCAAAAGCAAGACTTTCCATCTCCTCCTGCTCTCTGCGAGGCCCCAGCACCGCGCTCCTGACAGGTCACACCCTCCATCGGATTCTGCTGCAGATGGGAGTTGCCCTATGGGGACCAGTCAGCGTTTCTTTGGGGAGAGGGGGTGAGGGGGTGCTCCAATTTTTTTAATTTCAGCTGTTTCACAAAAGTTGCAGTGGGAGTCATTTGGAGGACCTTTGGGGTTTTTTTGTTTTTTACAATATTTTGTGGTATAGCAAAGTTTTTGCATCTCAGATTTTAAATTATTTTTTTATCGTACCTTAAGTAGTAGGAAATAAGGATATTGAAAAATAAAACAACATTTGCAAAACCACGTAATATTGTAAAACAAAAAAAGAAGGGACTTACCTGGGCCCCTAAGAGGGCAGGGGGGTGTGCAGCGGAGCTCTGGGGTGGGTGTGAGGTCGCCGGCACAGTGCATGCCGGGGCATCGCACAGAGGGGCGGCCGGCCAGCCCAGCCTCTGCCAACTTGAAAAGGAAAACAAAAGCTCCGTCAATGGTGCACCCCGAGCCCCTTCCTGACCTCTGCTCTGCGGGACAGCCAGCACAGGAGTCTGGGGGGGCAGCTGGCGGCACTGGGGTGCCACAAGGCTCAGCAATAACGCACCAGAGCAAGGAGCTGGAGACCTGCATGTCACCCCTTGAGCATCCAAATGCACATCTTGGTGGTGAAACACAAACAGCCTGAGTCAGAGAGCACCACTGGGCTCCTGCTCTGCTCAAACTCTGCTGCTTATCTTCAGATTCCCAGCCCCAAGCCCCAAGCTCTCCACGGAAGCCTCTCTCTGGTTCTCCTTCCCCTCTGCTATAGCTACTCGACCTTCCTGAAGACCTGCAGATGAAATGCTCCATGCAGAAAACCTGTCAGATGCAAATAAGGTGGCACCTAACTCCTACATCTTCAGAAAAAAACCCAACAGTGTTCTGAAACAGGAACAATTAGAAGGTTTGGCTGCCAGGCTCTGACCACTGTCACCTCCAACTGAAGCATAAAAGACTCCCCAATATTCAACCAAAGAAAAGTGATGGGTCATAAAGCACCACACACACAAACGCATTTATTAGTGGGATCCATTCCAGGATAGGAAACGATTGTTTTGTTGCTATGAGGCGTGTCTGGGAACTTTCCTTTATTCCTGGTTGGATTTGTGTTGCATTTTGGTTTTGTTCTGGTTTTTTTATTACACAGACTCCTCTCCAGGATGTTCCTACAGCAGAGCATGGCTTGCATTACGCCCCATTCCAGCAATCAGATCAGTGCATGCAGATCTCAGCCCACACAGTGTCCTGCTCACTCCAGAGGTCTCAGGCCAAGCGGATCCAGATGCAGGACTGGCACCTCAACTGTGAGCTCCAACACTCATGCACCAAGCTGGGACTCAGTGTTTACAAGGCAATGCAGATGAGACCTCCCTTTGCTCTTTGGGTTTGGTTGGTTTTATATGCTGAGTAATCCCTCATCCTTTTTTTTTCCTTACCTCATCTTTTATATTAAATCGTGACGGCTCTTGTCTGCTTCGGTTTGACCTCCTAACCCCATAAACATCAGGATATTCTTCCCACATCTGCAAAATAAACAGACCATCAGAAGGCCTGCTTCACCCCAATTATTTCTGACACTTTAGAGAAGCTTGATGGTGTTTTAAAAAAAAATCAACATAAAACCATTAGGGAATTAGCAACCAGTAGATGGACACTTTAAAAAAACTGGCTGAAAGAGATTATTATTATTTTGGGGTATTTGGCACCACTCTAAAGCAGCATGTGTTTATCTCAGTGTTATCTTTACAGTGGTCCATCTTTCCACCAAGGTACAAATCACTCTCCAGCTCCCTCAGGCTGAAGGACAGAATGTTGAGGTAACCAGCCCACTGCAGCACTGGTACCAAAGGTATGGAGGCAACACCTTGGATGTGGAATGAACCAAGTCAACAGGGCAATTCTCTGTCACTAACAGCTTCCAGCACAATTCCTTTCCATAGGGAGTGCCCCACCAGTTGCCTGGAGACATTGCCAGCTGCAACTTCAAAAGTGAATTCTGTGGCCCAGCCTGGATGGCAAATGGAGCAAGACACCCTGTCCTTTGGCAAGGCAAGGCAGTGGCCGCTGGTTCCTCTCCCGAATGCACTGACGGGAATGTGGTTTGGCAGCACAGGGCACATGGATGTGCAGAGGTCACTGCTGGGAATGGTTGTGCTCTTTGCTGTTAAACTAGGCTCTCACCAGTTTAATACACTGTGTATCAGAGCATGCAATTGTTCTTGTGGATGGACAGGAGAAGGGGGAGACAAGAATGGATGCCCTGAGGGGGATGAATGCAGAGCTGCGTTGGTGACACAGGAAACAAGAGTTACACGGCAGACACAAACCACCACCATGCCCCTCAAAATCCTACACCAGCAATTCCTCTCTCCCTCAGCAGAGCTCACTCTCTTAGTTCTCTACATCTATTCATTTCCTTCTGATTCTCTCTGCCTCCAGTCCTCAAATATATCTGCAAGCCACTGGCAGGAAAAGGAAATCAAAATACACTGCCAGATGCAGCAGTGATTGGGATTGAGAGCGTGATGGATACAAGGCTGCAGCCCAGCAATTCTTCTACCTCTGTTAAAGGAGTAATGGGATAAGGGACAGACTGTGACAGCGTGTATCTGTTGGGCATGCAAGTACAGAGGTACACTCACATGAAAGAATAAATCAAAATGCTCCCCAAACCATTTGAAGAACTTGTCCTTTCATCTATTAAATGGCATGGGTTTTGAATGTGGGAGCAACTTCCAACTTGACAAATCTTAATAGCACCTAACACAGATTAACCTTGCCTTCATGGGTGTATCTAGACAAATACCAAATAAACAATAATATAATAATTAATTGCATTGGTTATTCAAGGGGAACAGGTATCAACACGCCTAGCTTAGACCTAGCTAAGGAAGACACCCATTAACAGAGAAATTAAGGAAGGGAGAGGCTTTCTTATTAGAGGGTGCCCTGACCTTTTCATGTTTCATCCATGCTAATTATCACTCTGTATATGGATGCACTTCCTCACAGGATAATGTTAACATTTATTGTTAGGGACGTGCTCTTGGAATCCTTCAGAGGGAGAGAAAATTTCCTTTGGTGCCCACCTATCAACAATAAACCACAAATTTTAATATAGTGTTACCACAACTGCCTTATAAATTCATCCTCCCTTGGTAGTCCGAACACTGGAGGATTTAGCCACAACCTGAGCCAGCAGCCTGGAGCTTTGTGAGAGGGAAAAGCTGGTAACAAAATCCTTCACTTCTCCCTAGCAGGTCCATGGGGAGCGCAGGCTGGAATCACTGTCCTTCCTCCTTATCCTTTACACACATAGCAACTTTCTCCATAAAACTCCCTCTCAGGAGCAAGCTGTGCCCAGTGCAACCCACGGCTAAGAACAACAGGATGGTTACACACCACAAACAAACAAACAAACACGCTGACCTAACCAGAATTTTCTCCTTCCAAACAAACTCAGTTCACTGAGTTCTTGTCTCCAAATGGTATTTGGGCTCCTCTTTCTCACCTCACACTACCCTGTGTTACTCAGGTGCCTCCGTCCCTCAGGTAAAGCAGGTACCTGAGGTGTAGCTTCTGCCCTGGGGGGTGCAGAGGGACACTATGTGCAGTAACACCCACAATCCCCTTTCCTGCTGGACAGCAAGTGGAGCGAAAACTTGGCTATCTGAGGGGTATTGCTAGAGAGGTGCTGGGAAGCTGCAGGGAAAAAAAAAAAAACACAACAAAGAAGCACTGTTCTGGACTTAATAAATAATGGAAGTTAAATAGCTTTTTCATTCTTCCTCTTTTTATTTTCCTATGCTTTTTTAAGAGGAAGAGTGATGTAAAAAAATCCAAAGTGATTCAAACTTCAAAACCTAGACAAAACTTCTCCCTGATTATTTTTCTCATGGGGAAGCTTTACTGCTTCTGAGGTAGAGGAGAGACAGGAGAGAGGAGTGGAAAGACAGAGGGAGAGGATGAAATGACGGGATCATGGACTGATGGCAGGCACCTGCCCCTCATTCACACCAGTCAGCCCTGTCATCATCTACCTGGTGCCTCAGGGGTTGTTCCACAAACACAGCAGCTCCTGCTGGAAAGGGTGACACCGGCAGGGCTCCAGCACACAGACCAAACAGCCTCTGGGGACACTGGAGGTCAGAGGCTGTTTGGTCCATGTGCAACGTGGCCAGGAAGTTGGACACAGCTTCACTGAGGTCCTGCTGTCTGACCTTTGGTGGTGGGTACAGGAGTAACGTGCCTGTGCAGAGCAGCGGGGGCAATACCTTTTTAACATCTGCTATCCTTTCCTTCTTAGAGGCTGGTTTTTCTTTGGTTTCAGGAGGGGTCTGTTGGGATTTGGAACCAGTTGATTCACTTTCGGATTCAGACTGACTCTCAGAGGACTCGGAGCTGCTGTTTGACTCGCTGCCCTGCTCACTTTCAGACTGGCTTGCAGAGTCAGAGCCAGAGGCTTCTTCGGATGCCGAGTGACTAGTGGTAGAGAAAGAAGAGGTTACATTTTAACTGTACTGACACAGCTGTGAAATATGCAGCGAGCAAACCTGAGACACATCCAAGCCACGACAACAGGCTTGGAAAAGCCTGAATGCAAGTGTGGACCCTGCAGCCCCGAACAGACACCCCGCACTGGCATTTTGCAGCAGAGGCAATTCCTTCGTAGGACTGACAATGAACACGGGTGAGAGTGCAGCCCCAGAAGTCCCTGTGCAGGATCTCCTGCTCATCACCAGAACAAAAGCAGTGGTGGTAGGTGAAGAGAAGCACTAGCAGTACCAGCAGCACAGGTACTGCTGGGAGGATCTGGCTGTCTCAGAGCGAGGAAGAGTAAGGTACAGTGGGAGCTGCAGCATCCAGAGACCATCCGGCTGTATTAAAGATAAGCAGTTGCTCCAGCACGGCTCTCCACTGCATCCTAGTGTGGCCAGTGGTTCAAAATAAATCTGATATCCATTTTCTGGAAGAGGCCAGTATCAAACACTATACCCGTAACACCATGAATGATATTAAATATAATGTTTCTTGCAAAAAGAATGAATTCAGCAACAGGACAGAAGAAAGCAGCTTATATGGGCTTGTGGCTGGGGCAGCTCCTGTTTAAAGGATTACACCAGTGCTGTGCAGACTGCATTTCTCAAGCCAATAATAGGAGAGCAGATGACCAAGCAGGTGTATTTCCCTCTTCTTTTTTTTTTGTTTTCTTTTTAGTACCTTTATATAAAAATGGGTTAACACACACAATACCGCCTTAAATAAAAGCTCCTCAACAGAACAATGAGAGGCCAAACTATTTTAGGGGGCCAAAACATTCAAGTAACTTTGCCCAATCGCTCCCAGCATCTACTCTTTTTATTGTAAAATCCAGAAAAGCAAACTGAAATCTCAGGACACCATATCATACACATGCTGGTAAGGTGGCATTCAAACCCCCCTGTCACAAAAATGCAGTGACAATGATGCTACAAACTTTTGGAACAAGGAGCACCCCTTTCCCAGTCAGCTTTTCACTGGCAGCTGGATGTGTTTGTGATATTTAAGGGTTTACTTACATAGGACACTATGAAAGAAGAGTCAGGAAAACTCCGCCGAGGGAAAACAGATCTTTATTATTTTTTTTCCTACTTTTGTACAAAAGTAACAAAGTACATCAAAGGCTTTGCTCAGATTTCACGATTCAAGGAAGAAACAACAAAAACGCAAAAAGAAAAACCCCAAACAAACAAAAAACCAAACAAACAAAACAAAAAAAACACCACCACAGCATGTGCACGTGTACACTTCCATCCGACTGCAGGGGGATTACCGGCTGGGGATGCCCGGGAGGAGCCGCGGCCCGCGCCGCTCCCGGCCAGGCCAAATCCCGGGCTCCGCGGCTGTGGGCCGGGAGGCGGGCAGGGGGCAGCACCCGCGCGCCCTCAGGCGCCGCCGCCATTTCGCGGCCGCCCTTCCGCCGCCATCTTGCGAGCGCGGGGCCGTGCCCGATCCCTGGGATGGAGGCTCCTGGCACTGCCCCGGGCAAGGGGAACCGCGGGGAGCGCGGCCGTGCGAGCCTGAGGGGACACAAACGGAGCCCCTTCTGCGAGGAGCGGGGGCAGCCGTCACCCATGGCTGCTGTTTCACTGTCCCAGCATGGGTCTGAGGGAACGGGGTTATTAACAACGCTTCCTCCAAGCAGGGCTGGAAATTCAAGTTGAACTACGGCCATTCCAGGCTGCCCAGTCCCTCCTGCCTGTCCCTGTCCGTGGATGGAGGTTATCCATGATAACCCAAGGCGCAGCCCCACACACAGTGTCCCACTACACCCCTTGTTCTGCAGGCTCTACAACAGTCCCCTGCCTTGTCCACCACAGCCCTCCATTGCCACAGCCATAACGTGTGGTGGTGCCACAGCCATAACCCGTGGTGGTGCCACAGCCATAACGTGTGGTGGTGCCACACACATAACCCGTGGTGGTGCCACACCCATAACCCGTGGTGGTGCCACACACATAACCCGTGGTGGTGCCACAGCCATAACGTGTGGTGGTGCCACAGCCATAACCCGTGGTGGGGCCACAGCCATAACGTGTGGTGGTGCCACAGCCATAACCCGTGGTGGTGCCACACACATAACCCGTGGTGGTGCCACAGCCATAACCCATGGTGGTGCCACACACATAACCTGCGGTGGTGCCACAGCCATAACGTGCGGTGGTGCCACACACATAACCCATGGTGGGGCCACAGCCATAACCCGTGGTGGTGCCACAGCCATAACGTGTGGTGGTGCCACACCACTCCCGGGAATGGCGCTCCAGCAGCTCTGGAGACAGATGGTGCCCATGGGCAGGGCTCGGCAGGACACCATCCCGCTGGGCCTCCACAAAGGAACGGGATCTGGAGGCATCCGAAGCTCTGCTGTCATGACAGAAGTGGCAACATCAGGCTCTGCCTGAGCCATGTTGGCATCCTGTGTCCCACAGGGATACAAGGAAGAGGAGGACAATTTTTCCTTCAGTCAGATTTCTTAGCAATAGCTGGAAGGAATTGTAATAGCCCAGGCAAGACTGAGGCCAGACAACTCTGACAGTATTTGTTTAGAGGCAGAACAGTAATTAGTGTCCTCCTCCTGCTCTGGAGCTCTCTGTTCCTCAAAGCCATAAACTTTATTTCAAGGACACGGAGACACAGGCTCTCTGCACATCAATAGCCATAAGTCACGTGCTTTATCCACAACATTATCTGAACACTGTAATTCTCTTTTTCAGGCTGTGAACTGTGTCATTTGAAAAGAGGGGGACTTCTCTGGTGACATACACATCTGTATGTGCAGGTATTTGCCTGCACACCTGCTTGCCCTACTAAGGAAAGAAACACAGATGAGAAGTGGTTATGTCCTTTTGAAGGCTGTTGCAAAAAATTCTTCTTTTTTAATGAACAACCTGTTATCGAGGCAAAATATGTTTGTCTTCATTTCTATGTTGATCGGATTAAAAAAATAACTGAAAGGCCTATTTCCATAAAATAATCCTTTCTAACTGTCACTGCAACAATCAGGGAAGCATTTCTACTTGCCAACAGAATATAATGTATTAGCAACATTAGATGTCAAATCAGGTCTAACACTGTATATACCTGGAGACCTAAGTCCTCTTTCCAGAAGTTATTTTTGGAATTTGTCCTGGTTTCATGCCCCTAAGTTAGCATCCAAACAAGACCTACTTTCAATTAAACTATAAGTGAGGGATAAGCTATAATTAATTGTCACAAAAATCACAATTCAACCAGACCACCCTCCTCCAAAAACACCCATGAACATCAAAAGAAAGCAACAGATGGACCACTGGTAACTTCCTTGAAGTGAGAAACTCCAAAAAGAAGTTGAGATCTGCAAAGACTCAGCCAAATATATTCCTCTGATTTCCAAGAAATACTTCAGGCTGTAAGTCTGTTTTAATTAAGAGCCTGCTCCTGACTTGAGGGGGAGCAAAACTAAATCATTCCTTACCAAGAACGACATGTTCCTTCCAAGAAATAAGTAACTGAAAGGCAGTGATAAGACCCTTTACAGTGAGGCATCTGAGTTTAAAAGGCAATTACCACGTGCCTGAAGCCTCCAGACTTTGCATTTAATATTCCATATATTACTTCCTTTTATAGGGGATCATCTTTGCAAACAGCAAATCATTTAATAAGCTCTCAGTAAGAACAAACAGTAGATATGTTTCCAGAAGGTGTGAGACAGCTGAAAAATATACGTATTTGAGAAACCAAGAACTGACCGGGGAATAGCTCTAACTGGGACCATTCTGCCCCAGTGTTTAAAATGTGGCTTTTGAGGGACAGAACTTGAATTCAGACAGGGGAATAAAGGAGGATTAATAACCCGAGACCCTCCCACAAGCAAAGCTCCTCCCAACTTTAAGAACTGTTGTGAATGTTTTGAATCAAAACAAGTTTGAATCCAAACAGCAACATTCCACTGGGCTTCGCAAGCTCTGCAGGGATTCGGCACCAGCAAAACCAATCCATGAAGGCTGGAGAAGGACCTTGGCAGATTATCCCATGGCTGGATAACATCAGGGGCTGGATGACAGCAGGAACCGTTAGGTTTAACTCCTGTGCATTGTTGGCCACAGCGTCACCAGTGCTGTGGGTAACTAACACCCAGGTGCACATGCACAGCTCACTGACACAGAAATGCCACGGGCAGGTGGCTGGGACAGCCCCTCCCCGCTCCCATCCCTCCTCACCCTGCAGCCCATGTTCCAGCACTGGCTGGACCTGCCAGGCTTCCTCATAACACACCAGAGAAACAGCAGGTCACTGCTGGCTTAAGCCAAGTCCAGACCAAGCCTTTACAGTAACCGGGAACAGTGGAAATAAACTGCACTTGGCAGTGGCAGGCAAGTTGCAGAGTGGAAAAGTAATAGGTCAGACTCAAAGATCTCAGGGGTCTCTTCCAACCTAATAGATCCTGAGAAAGGGGTGAGCAGCCTGGGGTCCGGGGGCAGCCACTGGGTCAGCTGAGCTTCACGCCCTGTCCCCACAGCCCCACTGGCCTTGGCAGGACCACGGCAGGATCCAGACCAGGGGTGTCTGGCAGAGCCAGCTCTACCTGAGAGGGGCTCCTGGGCGCCCACAGCTCTTCAGCTCAGGCTGCCAGCTGCTCCAAGCCGCTCCCATCCACCAGTAGAACCAGCCTGAGATTTACTCCAAAGTACAGAGCAGCAAAGCCAGTGCAGGCCACCAGCTTAAAACTATTTTAACAGGTCTGTCTTCCTAAAGTGGCCTGCACAAACTGTGGGACACACAGGCACGGTGACAAACCACAGAAGGGGCAAACACACCGACTGAGATGACGACTGTGCTGCTGTTAAACATTTCCTTTGGATATCTTATCTATAAATGTGATGTTCCCTATTATGAAGACAAACTATTCACAAGAGCATGTGGTGACAGGACAAGGGGGAATGGCTTCAAACTGAAAGAAAGTAGGTTTAGATATTAGGAAAAAATTCCTTACTGTAAGTGTGCTGAGGCACTGGAGCAGGTTGCCCAAACAGGTTGTGAACATCCCATTCCCTGGAAGTGTTCAAGGCAGGTTGGATGGGACTCTGAGCAACCTGGTCCTAGTGGAAGGTGTCCCTGCCCATGGCAGAAAGGTTGGAATGAGGTGATCTTTGTGGTCCCTTCCAACCCAAACCATTCTATGTTTCTATATAAACATATATGAAATGTCTAAACAAGCACTGTTGATATGTGCACTCAAGTCACAGGGTGGCTGTAAAAAGGCACTAAACCATGTTAAATTAAACCTTTCGCCTGAACAAGCCAGGGAGAGGAACACAAGATGTATTCTAGCTATAGATCACTGGATAAAGAGAAGGTAATACAGGTACCACAGAGGAGTGAGAACTGCATGGGATCGATCCCTTGTTTTGGGGGGGTGGGAAATGAGCAAATACCACAGTAATCATAGACAAGGCCATACAGACACACTACATGGAGTGTGCAGGAGAGCCGAGTGAAGGACAGATTGTGACACTGAAGATAAATAAATTCATTCCTAGCTTTTTGAGTTCCCTTGACTTTATTCTGAAAGTCTACTGAAAAATGATTGGTGCTTGCCTGTCTCCATAGGCAAAGATTTTCTGAGTGAGAAGCCTTGAGAAGGGTCATTGGGTGAAAGAGCTTTTCCCAGTTTATTTCCTGCAGGGAAGAGTAGAAATGGGGGGAAGGGAAGGAAGAAAAATACTCCTGCTCCTTTACTCTCCATACCTATGCATGATATTTTAAAACACTGATCTATCTCTGAGCAGAAACTTAAACTAGAATATCCTAAACACAACGAGGCTCCTCATACTGTTTAGGAGCGAGTCTCAAACAACTCTGAATACTCAAAATATGGTTTGTCCAACTCTGGGCCAGCTTTCAAGGTACACAACAAACTCCCATGGTGACAGGGCTGCCCCTTCCAGATTACCAACATGTGCTTCAAAGAAGCACAAAAATATTTCCCTAACCTCACTTTGTGACCAGCAACTTTTATTTTTTTCCCCTTTGTAAATAGGCATGTGAGAAGTTCTCATGGAGAATCCACACTTCTCCCACCTGTGCCTGCAAACTTGGCTTGCAGGGTTGGGCGTTCATTACATTTACACAGCAGTTGGCACAGCCAGGCCATGGTGCTGCTGTACCAGCTGAGGGGTTATGCACCCAGCAGGTATCTATCCAAAATATCCACCTGAACTGGGCTGTGAGGCTTCCCAGCTTATTCTGGCCACTGCTACTTACCCCAGCACAGGACTCCCAAATGCCAAAGGCAGAGCTAAATATATCCCTCACTGCTCTGCTGCAGCTCAGCGGAGCACATTGGGCTATCCTGAATAATAAAGACTTTCCAAAAGCTGGTGAGGTTTTTTTCTCCACTACAAAGACACTATGTTGTGCTTGCATAAGCAAGCAAAAGGAGCAATTCATTCATGATGGGGAGAGCTGGCTCTCTCACTCTCTGATCTTTAAGCCAGAGGGTGAAAATGCTTGGGATGTTCAGTGGGAAAAGAGAAAAAAAAAAGAAAAAAAAAAAACCAGCAGAGGGACAAAAGGAGTGAAAACCTGTCTGCTTGATTAAGGAGCACCATTGATAATCTCCAAGGCAGCATCCTTCCCTTTCCCTGCACAGAAAGGGGAGAACAATTGCAGTTCTCATGGTTTGAAAGGGCCCATCTCTCCCTCCCAGGGAGGCAGCGAAGCGTTTCCGGGCTCCACATGCCACTTCAGCGGGAGGACCCCGGCTGGCTCCTGGCAGCTCCCAGCTCCTCGTCAGCCCTAGGCAATGAGAGGAGTAGGAGCCCGGGGGTGCACACCTTCCTCAGACAGCGGGCAGGGCTGTCCCTGTGCCCTCCACCGTTCCAGGCATCGTTTGTGCCGTGTCCCACCGGGGACAGCCGAGCTGAAGCTCAGTGGCAGCACAAAAGGGATTCCCACACAGGTGCATCCCCACTGGCAAAGGACATCTGGATGCATGAGGGGGGCTGGAGCGTGCACACACAATTAGTACAGAAAAGGTGGATGCTTTTTCTCCCTTAGCATTTGGCAAACTTCCTTTAAAACCTCCCAGATTAAAGACATGCAGTGTATATGGAAATTAGGACCCAAACCCCATTAACAGGAACATGATGGTGCAGAAATTCCTTTCTGGTTCCAGGTGACCTGCAGTTCAGAAAAAGGGAGCCCTGATGTGGCCTGAGGGGGTTATTCCAAGTGACTCTTAGAAGCTGTTTTTAACTCAGAGATTTAAGGCTCATCACTAAGCCTAAGTTTTATAGACAGCACATGGCATTCAAATCTCAACTGGTGACAACTCTAGTGAAGCACAGAGATTCCTCCCCATGAGAGAGATGCAAACGACTCCTATAATTAACATATTAGGAATTCTATTAAGTCATCTATACCTAACAATAACACTTGCAAGAAACATAAATAGTTACAACACAGCTTTTTCGTAAGGAGTCAGGGTGTTCTGGAGTCAGTGGATTCTTGACATTGCAACACACTTGTTCATAGCTGGGGTAAAGGTTGGTGAGCAATGAAGTGTTCAGCATCCTATCCCGTCTGTGGAGCTTGGCAGACACACTGCAATGAGCCATGCCAGGATTAAACGCCATGCCAGCACTTCCAGCACAACACCAGAAAGGAGTCTGAGATCACTGTTAAAAACTTTTTAATTTTTAACCCCTATTAGTCAAGGCCAGAAAAGCACACGTAGTGCAGAGTAGGTTATTTCAGCTCACAGGTAAATACAAAGCAAGGTGGAGACTGAAAATTATAATTTAGCAGCAGTGCTGCACAAGCTCTAATGTAAAATAAGCTGCTGTGCATTTAGAAAGACTCAGCAACATTTGGCTCATTATATCCAAAAAATACTCCCTGCTCGAAGAAAATGAGGCATTAACAGTGTGACAAAGTTAAAAAAGCTTCACTGCAAGTCACTATGTGTAAACTTTTCCTCTGGGCTTTTTTGCTTTCATTTCAAGGCTCCTTTACAGGATGTGAAGGGTGGGCTTTACACACACACCAGCACCTATTGAAAGAGCATCTTCGCATGGCATTTCAGCATACATCTTTTAATAAAAGCACACCACAAAGATTGATGTCAGACACCATGTCAGTAGAGCAGCACAACCTTTGCTAGAAGGCTGCTTCTATCTAATTATGGTAATCCAGGCCATCCCCTCCCCCAGTGCTGTGTTGTTTGTATTTATTTTCCTTGAAGGAGAGGAGAGATAAAGCAGAACAGCAGCTTTCTCCAGCCATTATCAGCTCCTTTTTGAGCTGGATTTCAGCTAGGGGCAAGGAGAGATTTAGAAGCCTTTTCCACCTCCAGAACTTAGCAGCCTCATTTAACATTGCAATTCCTGCTGGGTCCTCCGTGTTGTGTGCAACACGAAACAAGATACAGTGGATACACACACACCTTCAGGTTATGTGGAGATGCAACTTCAGCATAAGCTGCCAAACCCACCCAAAGCAGGTTTACTTTGGCTGTCTTGAGTTCAAAAGCAGCCAGTCCATGGCATCAGAAGCTTCAGTTCAATCCCTACACTCCTGCTCGCAGTCTCAGGTACTTCACCTCATGGCCAGTCTGCATCTGCCACTGGTACCCTCACCTGCTCCTCCAAACCAGCACTGATAAATTTGAATCAAGAGATGTGCCAGTATAAAAATTAATCAGAGACAAGTTTGGCAGCTCAGTAACCTGCTAACGGTATGAGCAACTTTCTGTGGGGTGAAACATGAAAACAAAGACAGGAACTGGTTTATCCCTGTACCGAGTTGGAGAGATTAAAATGAAACACCGATGCCTTGCTGGCCCGCCTTCCGAGCCCTGTCAAAGCTACCAGTGGAAGTGTTTGTTTGAACGCAGAAGCGTGGTTATGGCAGCCCCAGCGCTGCTCCCGAGGCACAGCCGGGATCCGCGTTCTCGGAAATGCCAGCACCAAGCCACAACTCGGCTCCAGCGCCGGAGGAAGTGGGGGAAGGTGCAGATAAGGGCAACTGTTGCCCTCAGAGTGTGGCAGGTGAAACAGAAAGGGGAACAGGCTCTAATCTGCGATCTGAGCCACGTCACCTTCCTTTGGCTGAAGGCACTCACTGAGCTGGGAACACGCCTGCACACACGTGCACTCAGCCATGGCAACGCCCCTGCCTCAGCACAGGCTGTGCCACAGAAACAGGGTTACAGAATTACCCAGGCGAGCTCTTTATTCACATTTCTCAATTTTTATTCAGCAAAAGTCATGCATTTTAGAGAATCTATAAAATGTGGTTAATTAGCTTAAGATGTTTAACTAAAAAAAGAACAATCCAGAAGACAATGAATTCCAGCTAAATGTAGCTTCTTGCAGTTTGTGAGCCCTTTTTATAGCACTGTATATACTGTATCCATCTCTGGCAGCAATCACAAAACAGGGAACAGAGGAGTTGAAAGCCTCAGGATTGTGCATGCGTAATTAGATGAGACACTTCCTTCACGAGGGTAATGTGAAACAGAAGTAACAAAGCAAAACAAGAACAATCTCCTTTGTGCTGCACAGAGATTACATCACGATTCATATGAATTCCTTGCACATTATTCCTTTTGTGTCCTGCACTGATCAAACACTTTTCCCTTTCAAAAAACGCTCCGGACAGTTTCACAAAGGGTTAAAGCTTAAAAAGAGAGGGGGGGAAAAAGTCCTTGTTGAAGAATGCAGCGGTGCAATAGAAATTGAAAGCCTCGGCACATGCATATGGCCACAACAGCTAAAAAGTAACCCGTCAACTGGATAAAAACTTGAAACCCACAGTTCGAGGCATTTTAACAAATATGTTCAATGTTTCTACTCGGCTGAAAGAAAATCAGTTGCAAAACGCACACTGAAAGCAAACAGTGAGTTTTGGTGATTTAAGGATGCTGAAAGCTGTACCTCTACTGGAAAAAAAAAAAAAAAAAGACAGATGTTCCAGGAATACTATGGCATTCTACANCGACAACGGGCTGCCCCCTGCTCCCAGCGCCACACACGGGGGGCACAGTTTGTGCTCAACGTGATCGTTTCCCTCCCCTCTCCCCCTCCGCCAAATGCTGGTTCGTGTGTACCGACAGCTCCATAAAATGGCTGCCACGTCAGGCGAGGGTGTTGTGCTGTGCAAAGCCCTGCGCTGGGAGGTGGCTGCTGAGCAAAAACACGCCATTTCAGACCTCGGAGCTCCAGCTCTGCACAGAAAACGGCCTGGGAGCTAACCCACCGCAGCCTATTTTTCCCCCCACAAGAGATGTTTTAATGCTAGAGAAGCCCAGAGCTGGATACAGACACAAGGGCTTGTCCAGCCTTGCAGGGTCTGCAGCTCAAACCGTTCCCACGCCGGGTATTTCAGAGGTGGGAGAGCAACTGCAACAGATACAGGCCAAGGGAAAGGAAAACTACGTATCCCACGCCTGTTACTTGCTATCCCTGCAAAACTCACTCCTGAGCTCCAGGGGGGCCCCAGCCTACCTCCGGCCTCTGCACTTCCCATGAGGGCCGACCATGGATATACCTTCACACTACCTGCCTTTCAGACATGCACCACAGAGGATGCTAGAAAATACAGCAGATTGTGTTCAATTATTTATGCAAATCCCAGGCACACAGCTGGGGGTCAGCAGGAACTGCAGCAGACCCAGAGCAACTTTTCCCCCGCTGGGGAAAGTTGCATGAAATCACTCAGCTCCAAGTTCAATTTACTGTCAAAGCACAAAGGACAGGTGTTGCTGGGCACCTGGAAAGGCAGGAGTACAATGCTCAGCTTACAAACTGTAAAGAGTTAACACCATCTCTCTCCCCAAGAATAATCATCTGCTTTGGGACAATTCTCAGGCGTTTTTGTTTATTCGGCACAGGCCTTTGTATTTCCTTAGAACTGGAAAGGTGGGAGTCAATTCCTCAGTTAAGGCACTACAGTGGTGTGCAAGAACTGTATTTTCTTCCACTCCAACACCTTTCTCCAGCCCAGGTGAATGGCACCGACCATATCCACCTCCTCCACCACCCAGGGCTCCCACCAGGACTGTGCAACTTCCATGTTCAAATACTTCCATGGATGCCAAGCTGGTCTCAGCAGCACGTGAAGTGCAGACACCGGTGCATTTCTGGGTTACAATACAGCAAAGTGGTGGCTTTATTTCCTAGAAATCATTTCCCCTACTTCAGGTCAGCCTCAGGAAGTAAAGCCCATTTTATGACATTGAGCTGACTCACAGCTCACAAATAAGCTCAACAGGGTTCACTTGCAAATATCCTGTGCTCGATTGTTCCCACACTTCAGGTGTGTTGGTGTCACACACACAGCAGGTTTATTTTGAGAAAAAAA
>VZRS01003525.1:73474-116037 GCA_013398055.1 Ifrita kowaldi
AAGCACAAAGGACAGGTGTTGCTGGGCACCTGGAAAGGCAGGAGTACAATGCTCAGCTTACAAACTGTAAAGAGTTAACACCATCTCTCTCCCCAAGAATAATCATCTGCTTTGGGACAATTCTCAGGCGTTTTTGTTTATTCGGCACAGGCCTTTGTATTTCCTTAGAACTGGAAAGGTGGGAGTCAATTCCTCAGTTAAGGCACTACAGTGGTGTGCAAGAACTGTATTTTCTTCCACTCCAACACCTTTCTCCAGCCCAGGTGAATGGCACCGACCATATCCACCTCCTCCACCACCCAGGGCTCCCACCAGGACTGTGCAACTTCCATGTTCAAATACTTCCATGGATGCCAAGCTGGTCTCAGCAGCACGTGAAGTGCAGACACCGGTGCATTTCTGGGTTACAATACAGCAAAGTGGTGGCTTTATTTCCTAGAAATCATTTCCCCTACTTCAGGTCAGCCTCAGGAAGTAAAGCCCATTTTATGACATTGAGCTGACTCACAGCTCACAAATAAGCTCAACAGGGTTCACTTGCAAATATCCTGTGCTCGATTGTTCCCACACTTCAGGTGTGTTGGTGTCACACACACAGCAGGTTTATTTTGAGAAAAAAAAAAGATGTGAAGGGGGAGAAGGGTAACCTCACACAACAGGTGTTAAATGTAAATGGATCAATTATGATAAATAACCTTTCAATGAAAACCCCAAAAGCACACGAGACACTATGCAAATCTCATACCCCTAAGGACAAAACCCCCTGTGGGACTCCTGCTGCACAGCTCAGATTTTAGCTCCTATTCCTTTCCAACACTGATAAAATACTTTAAATTTCCTCAACGAATTACGTCTATTGCTGCTCTTGTTGATAATTTCCACTTTAAAAAAGCATAAAAATTTATGTAAGCTGAATAATAAATGATTTTTATAAATGGTGAGTTTTTTCACAATATTTTGCATGCAGCATTTACAGTAAAGAAAGCACAATTTGAAAATCTGATGTGTTTTTAAACTGCATTATTAGGAAAGCTCTGTTGAAGTGCTACATGTAATGCTTCAAATATCCCTGAGGCTAATTTAGTTAATAATAATTTCAAATTAAACAAACTTACCTATATCCATTTTAGAATTTAAAATTTGACTGCAATTTTAATACACCCAGAACACCATCCAAGTTTATAACAGAAGGTTACAATAACTTGATAATATATATATTCCCACACTATTTCAAGTTCGTGTGCTTAAGGAAGGTTAAATACTGGACACCAAGAATACTATTCAAACACCTGAACATCACATAGAGCACATGTGATACAACAGACAGTTCAGAGTTTTTTTATTAATGTTGGTTAAAAATGCAGGAAGACAACACCAGAGAAAAAGAAACAGGCCAAGATTCAATTAAAATTTACAAAATGCAAAACTCAGTAATATTTACAAACTAGAAAACAAAAATGCATATAGTTTAATTTCCAATTTTTGGAGGAGCCGACCCTTTAAATACAAAATGAGCGATTTGGTAATTGTACTTCTGCATTCCCAGCAAACAAACATTTTCAGTATTTCACACTTTTCCCACATCAAGGTTAAGTTTATAAAAATCTGTAAAGAATCTCATTACTCGACAAAAGTAAATAAAAATACTCTGAGCAAAAATACATTAAACAAAACAAGCAAAGCATTTGGTGCCTCTTGTGAACAGTCCCAGTGTATATTTTATAATACAAAATGCCATCACCAGCAGAACAAAGTCTGGTTAAATTGTGTAAAAATATTCTAAAATACCTCAACAGAATCAAAGTTCTACAAGCTCAAATAAAATCTGAAGTAAGAGGTATCTGACAAACAGGCACTTTCCAGTTTATATTTCAAAATAAGCTTTTTTTCATTCATGTAACTTTTTCTTGTGCCTATTTACTATAATTTACTACTACACCAGGCTTCTGTATGGCCCTCAGTTAAAGTTTAGACTTCTGAGATTCTTCAAAGAAAAATTTGCCTTGTATGTAAAATGGTGCAATGCAGCAATGGCTAAACCGACAAGGTCATTTTTCACAGCACAAAAAACCTAAAAACTGAAATTCAAAAGCTGGAAAAACATCATACAGGGGCAAGGGCTGCCCTGAATAAAGGTACAGTACCTTTTGCCTAGGACATGGGCCCTTAAGTCACAACACAACTTTCAGAAATTGCTACCAAAAAAAATTAGGGTGTGGCATGCTAACAATCTCAAGGTCATTCCTTAAAAAGGAAGCAAAATCAGTAAAATGTTTTCTATTAAGCACTGACAGTAACCCAAGGCTGTCAAAGTAAACAGGGTATTCACAGGTTTTACAAAAAAAAAAAAAAGAAAGTTGATAGGTCATACCTCGATGCATTGCTGTGGACTGAACCTTCCTCTCCTTGGCTTTTGTCCTTATTTCTCATCATCTTTTTATTCTTAAATATTAAAAGGGGGTCAGGGGTGTCTGTTTGCTTTGAAGTCCTGTGCCCAGGTATTTACTGTCAAAAGTTGAAAGAAAGGTAAGGTCCCAGTTCGTTTCACTGGCTTTCATTATCAGGAACAAAGTCCTGACGCTGCAATGATATTGTTATAACAATACACAACACTGATCAACACGGCAAACCCGAGATTTAAAACAAATAATCATTTTTACAAGAAAAATCCGAGAATAAACACAGGAGAGGAGCATCCTGCAAACTTTCCCAAAGTAACACTGGATGCAAATAATCTCTGTATCTTATTGCGTCATCCCAATACAGCACAAATCGGTCGAAAATCAAAGTACTCAAAACGGCAGAAATCTAAAAATTATTATTATTAATTGCTCACCTACCTGATCCATGCACCGCCGCCAGGACCAAGTCGATATTAGTTTCGGGTAGTGGAAAAACATTAGATCCAAAATATTTAGAATTAGACCGATAAAATACAAATTTCAGAAAATGAAAAAAAAATATATATTCTAATCCCAAAAATATGCTGCCGATAAAGCAAAAGAAGCGGTAATTAGTACAAAAATGTCCGGGGGAAAAAGCTCATTAGGAGAGCGCACAAAAATGGAGGTACGCCATGGCTTCTAAGCTGGAAAAACAACGACCTGGGCTCTCTCCACGGCTTCTTCTTTCCAGCAAGGCACGAAAAAGGAGCCCTCAAAAGCTGCTTTTCTGCCCGAAAAAGGTCCGCTCGGCCCCCGATTAGTGCCTAGGAGAGGCAAGGGGCTGTGGGGGCCCCCTGAGGCTGCCCGAAAGTTAGGGAAAGTTGCGTAAAGTGTTGGGGAAGGCACGGAGCTGAGCGCGCTCTCTCTAAGGCACAGCCGCCATCTAGAGCTCCTTCCCAGCTCTGAGCTCTGCCTTTGATTGACACTCTCTACATTTACCCCACAACTCAGGTGATGTACCATAGACCCACCCCTTCATTTCTACCAAAAAAAGAGAGAGCCTCCACCTAAAGGGTGCCTGCTACCCCACAGCCCTGGCTCCTTCCAACTACCCCAGCACAAGGGGCACCTTAACCCCATGTGGCTCAGGCACCCTTTGGAAGCCAGAAAGAAATGGAATTTGTGCCTTTTGTTTTAAAGATTTGCTAAATATTTCAGTGCCTGGGCTAAAATTACTTCCTCCCTGGACAGGAAGTGGTGCTGTTACAAGCCATTTTGAAGGCATGGAACTGGAGCTCACAGCCATGCAGGCAGCAATAGCCCACCCTGGGGGTCACCCCACCCAAGGGGCAGCTTCCCCCCAGTTCGGTGGCAGAACCCCCAGACAACAGCTCTCCCCTGTGCCCCCCAGTGCTGGCACTGGCAGGGGCTGACAGGAGCATCACCCGCTCCCAAGCCAACCCCACAGAGCCGAGATTGCCCTCCAGCTCCACAGCGCCTCCCTAGTGGTTTCCCCCAACAACTCAAATCCAACAGCCACATCATTTCTATCAGCTGTGCCAAGGCGCTATGGTCAAGCCAGTCCAACACCAACAAACTGCTTATTTCTAATGCACTTTCTTAACCCATTCATGGTCATTAGCAGATTTTAACACAACAAATTAATTTTAAAGCTGCACAGTAACCAAGCTACAGAACTGCAAATCAATCAATGGACACCTCCAACTCAACATCCTGGAATTGAGAAGATGTATCACCAAGGGAATGGAGGTGACTCAAGCATCCCCTGACCGCTTGATTCTGTCTACCAGTTGTCATCCACGAGCAAAACCAACTCCTTAAAGCACAAGGACATCTTGCATATTCATAAGCATCACAACAAGACAGAGCCATCAGCCACTGGGGGACCACCAGAGGACAAATGGGCAATGGGCTAGTTTGGGGTTCTATGGGAACATCCAAGGCACAGCATCCCAACAGCCCAAAACCATTGGATTCAACCAGCAGAACCAATATGGTCCCCCTTTAATTCCTCCACAGATCTGCCATTCATCTCCTACAACCATCTATCCTCTTTCCACAGGGGTTTCACAAGGAACTCTCCAATGCCACAAGCCACTTCAAAAAATTCCACTTTACCAGTTATTCACAGAAGACTCTTTGGACCTCGACTGTAAGAACTAAAAAACCACAATGCAAGACCATTCCAAGCACTTTTGGGTAACACTAAAGAAATCCACTCATCTGAATGAGAAACCCTTCAGGTTGGTCCCAGCATCCAACTCCACCATAAAAACACAAGGCAAAACCAAACTGGAGCAAGCATGTACCATTAAAATGGCTGGCTGAAACAGGTATGAGCAACTCATCATGACAAAAATGGGTATTTCCAAAGAAGTCTGAGCAAGGCAAATGGTTAAACACAGACAATGAACAGGATTTTGCTTGGGTTTTCAAAGATTATATCAAGGTTATCTCAGCACCAGGTTTATCATCTTGGCCCTCCAGCACAAAACGAAAGACAACTTTGAGTTTCAGGTGAAACATATGGAGAAGAAATGGCTACAATTAAATTATTAGATCCACTAGAAACCTGTAAGGAAATCATGACTTCAAATACTAGAACCATTTTGAAATTCATTTGCAAAGGTTAACGTGTCATCTGTAGCAGTATCAAAACCAACTCAGTTTTTTCTCACCAAACACATGGCACAGTATCATGACACTAAGGCTACATGCAAGAGCAGTGAAGCAGATTGGACACTCGCACAAAACAATTTTAAGACCAAAGAGACTGTTCAGGAAGTCTGTAGTCCAGGAAATCTGTTGAAAAGTTTCTGTACCCCCACACAACCCAAGAACATACCTAAAAAAGTTACACAGAACATTCAAGTACTCCTTTATTGTTATATTTTCTCAGCCTTCAATTGGTATCAATTCCATCTTAAAATAACTTCACAAAGTTCAGCAGCAGTGTCCTGACAATAGGCCAAGTACTGAAACCCCCTCATGTTAAGCACCTGAATGAACAAGCCAGCGAATAAAAATTCATTGGAAGTCATGGCAAAGTGAACATAATTTGCAAATGAAAACCACATTTGAAATCAAGTATAGCACAAAAATTTACCTCACCTTCAGTACTTGGCTAAAGTATTTCTCAGTTTAATAGCAACCAAAAATGTAACCCACTTCAATATCAACACAATAAAAAAATATTCAGCCAGAAAGGACAAACACAAAGTGTGAAATAAACCAAAACCTTTTATTTAAAGTCACTTTTAAAATTACATTTTCTCAAAAGGGGTAGCAACAGATCTTTTACCAAACTAATTTGCCTGTCATGCAAACACAACCCAAATGGAAAATTTTGCCACCCAGTCCTCAAACAGATCCATCATTGGATAGTCACTGATTAATTCAAAAGCAAAGTCCATTTTGAGAGGATGATCACAACCCAGATCTTCTCTGATTTAATAACATGAGAGTCCACGTTTTAACATCCTTTTCTTGGACAGACATCCCAGCACTCATGCATTAGTCCATTTCCTCAACCTCTCAATCCCCAGTGGAACTGCCATCTTGGTGTCTCATTCGTAGACTCCTTTTGACACTCTTCATCTGAATGGATTCTTTATGAAAAATTAGAAGAAAGATGCTGTTGGAATACACATCATAGCTTTAAACTAAGACATTCAACTACTGTACCTTGAAGATAATTTAAACATGTAACTCATGCTTCATTCCATGTTACACAGTCCCCAATATCTACTTCTATCAGAAACAATGTCAAACAATCAATTCAAGAATCAAAAATAGAAAGTTTAACCAAAACTATAAAAAAACAGGAGAAATTATTAGAAGTCCAAGAACCCTTTCAGGATCCATGAATTCCATTTGAAATTTCTTCACAGGGTTAAACCACTAGAGAAATCTGTGGTGGGAAATCTACGAAATTTGCTCTTGCAACTATTTTCATTGCACTGGCCCATCCTCTGAAGCTGACACTGCTTAGTAGAAGACCAAGGTTCTTGTAACAAGTCAAAATTTTTAAGTACTGTTCAAGCTCCTTTCTTTGAAGACACAGATCCATCAAAACCAATGAAAACTGGTTTCTTATAGACAGATGGTGACTGGAGACAAGACATTCCACCATCTTAACCCAGTTTTCCAGCTCATGAAAGATGTACAGTGCAACAGCAAACACACAAGCAAATGGAATGACTGGTTTAGTTACTGGTGGGAAAGGACACATCAGAAATCAGATGAAAATGGTCACAAGTCACTCTAGCTGCCTTTAGCAAGGCTCCTGTTCCATATTCCAACCGTACTCATCATGTAACAGCAACTAAGCTCACAAGTGAGTGACAAACCAAACTGAGCAAACAACGTGCACATGGATAAATACATAACCCAATGCTCCCATCTTCCCATCTTCTTCCAAGAAATGTAAGTTGAATTTACTTCAAGAAAAACCCTACTCCTCCTCACATGCAAAACTTAAGTACAGGAAGTTACTAAGTGTTAAGAACATCATTTTGAAACCAATGCTGACTGTAGGGCTGACATGCAAAAAGGGTTTTAAAATGTCTTCATGATTTTGAGTATCTGAACTCCAATATCAATTTATTCTTTTGCATATGTATAGGTTTAACCTCATTTTAGTCTGAAAGCCAACTTCACCACCAGTCTGCTCCCTGATAATCCCGGGCAGATTCTGACAAATGATGCAGAAATTACCCACAGCCCAGCAAAAACTAGTGGGGCCATCTAGTGGTCTGTGCCTCAGCATCCCAGTTTCCCCAGTCTCATCTCAAAATAACGAGTTACAGCAAAGAGCACCGGAAGCTGTGCAACAAGCCCCAGTCTGACTTTCTCAAGTACCCATGTGTCCTGTTTTATGCTGTTCTATACACTTCCTTGTTTTAAATACAATGTACTGCACATAAAAGTGAGATGTGGGATCTGGTAATTCACTTTCCACTGTGAAACGTATGTAGCTGCAGGAATATTCAACCCCAGGACATTCAGTTTTCAAAAACTGAACTTCCAAGTTTAAAGAAATGCTTTATTTCAAACATTCAACTCATCCTCAGTTAAGATAAGGTATTAAATATTTTGAAAGGTATTTTTCTTTCACACTAAGCTGGTTTGGGGGTTGCTTTGGGTTTGGTTTGGGTTTTTTTTCTAGTTCTCACTAGCCTAATTTCAAATCTATTTACGCACTTGAATTAAAATTTTGAGTATTTTTTCATGTTAATGCCTTGTATCAAAGGTATCAAAACACGACAAAAATGACCACCACAAAGTTGTCCATTATTGTCACAATCAAACACTCAGAAGTACTAACATGCGTACAGTGGAAACCCCATAAATAAGACCATTAAAATAATTTGTAGTTATTTTTAATAAGCTTAATATATACAAATCCAATTACTGGCATCAACTTTCCCCACCTCTAAAAAAGGTAATTTAGTTATGTATTGGTCACCCTTAAAAGGATCTTTCCAGTTGGATCAGTCCTCTGCATTAGACACTCACAGGACCTGCCAAAAGCAATTTCAGGGCAAATTTCCCTACTGGGTTCACCTATGTTGGGTTGGACCAAAAACTTTGCAAGCAACCCCATGACATTCATCTTAAATTCTTCTCTAAACCTTGTAAAATAATTAGCAGTAAACAGAACTGATGAGGTATTATAATTAAGAACACATTCTTGTTCTCCAACTTCTTATACATCAAAAAGATGCCATAGGAATGGCCAAAATAATAATAGCAGCCTCTACACTTGTGAAATCTACATGTGCTTTAAAAGCTTTCACAGCATTTGTTTACTTATGAATTGAGGCATATTTTACTAAGAAATTACAATAATGTTACAGAAATACACTCCTCCATGAAGACATATGCAGTGATCCTACACTTGAGGTAGATACTGAAAAACCTGGTTTTTTTCCTAGATGGCATGAGTCTTCCATTCATTCTGTAAAATGAATTAGGCATCTGCCCATTTTTCAAGCTTCTGTTATCTACTAGTTACTGGTTTGGTTTCCAAGCACTGCATTTTGGTCACGATAAATCAGGGGCCTGGGTAGTCATGTAATACTGACAAAGTTTCCTTCAAACCACTGGTAACACATTGACACTCCTTGCCATCCATTCCCAACCTGCCTAAAGGCAACAATTACAAAACATCTGAGTTTACAAAGTTTTTCTCCTCAGTTTTTTTGCAAATATTTGTTGCTACATTAAGAGATCAAAGCAATAACAGACATCCCTTATGGCCAAACCCATGGCTTCAGCCATTTCAGGTGCATTGAAACCCTGCATTCCTTGAAGTGTGAGACTGAAGCCCAACACGTACAACACCCATGCATAAGACACCAACACGTTTACAAACTTCTAGAATGAAATCTGAGGCTTAAACTTTTAACTGAGGTGACCTACTTGGGAAAAGGAATTCACTCCAACAGAAGGAGCTGAATGGACAGAATGAGGTTCTGAGCAAACCAAACCTCAAGTTCTACACTTCAAAGTTCATTAAAGCAAGATTTTATTCTCAAAGACATCCCTGGTAACTTTTACACTGAAGGAAAGAACAGAGGTGTCCTTTATTGACAGCTAAGTCCATTACGTTATTCTGTACAGTCTTTAGCAGGAACTAAGTGCTCTGGACAGCTCTAAGTCTGCTTTTACCACCAATAGATGTTCGTTAAGCAGAGCAGTAAAAGCAGAACTCACGTAGGTTTGGGTATTTTTAGGTAAGAAAGGCTACTTGCCAGGTTTGTCAGATTTCAAGGTTAATTCCAGATAAGATGTGATTTTATTCACATATGCACTCTTCTGTGGGTATTGTTTTTAAATAATAAATTTTATCACATTAAGCAAAGTATGCCAACTTTAACAAAGCTCCTGGTGTTTTCAAGTATTTTCCTTCTTCTTAAAAAAAAGAATTAAAAATAAAAATCAGTGCTTCAACTAAACACCACGTTAACCAGAGAAGGCAATACCAGATCTCTCAAGATCTGAATGCTTTCACAACTGCTTTTTGAAGCAACTTCTTTTGTAGACAACAGTTTCAATTAAGTCAATTAAGGGTTTCACATTGACTCCTTCCTTTAGGTAAGGACTGTAAACCAGAAAAGAATGGAAGAATTACTCGGTATGTAACTGAAAAGCCAAAGTTCTACTCAAGAAGCCAGATCGGACAATAGCTAATTTACAGCCCAATGAAAAACAACAATGTACATAGAAAGATGTAGGAATCACATGAAGATTAATATTAAAATGGAACATGAGCCACGTGTTTAGAGATTCTAGCAGGTGATTGGGGTTACGAAGGCATCAGTGGATAGTACAGGAGGAGTTTTGAGGAATAGCTAGAGAAGAAACATCAAGAAATATGCTGTTCTACACACACCTGCCAGTGGGAAAAGTAGCTTAAGACTTCTGAAAGAACAAAGCAATAAAACTTACAGACCACAGTAGTAGAAGAGATTAAATACTTATCAAAACTGAGCTCGTGTACACATATAAAAAACTGAATTCCTCAAAGTCCATGAACTCTTTTGCTACTTCTTTTTCTACTTCTTTTGCTTCAGGACTGAAAATTCAAGTGATAAAATTGGTCCAAAATGAAAAGGACCCAGAAGCAGCAGGAGGCCAGAGTAACACGGCCTAGCAAGGTTTGCACCTTACCCCCACATACTCCTTCTCCCTTTCAGAAGAGCTCTACATCAGTCACCACACCATGGAGTGGATGAGAAGCACAGGACTTTGGAGTACAAAACCAGCTTCTCTCCCAGCACCTGAGGCAGTGCAGAAGGCAGTGGCTGCTGGAGGGCTCTGCTAACAAACACAGCCACAGGACAGCTAAAATTCACTGTCATCTAGCCACTAAAATGAGTGATTTGCATCTTGGAACAACATTTTCCCAAGCTATCTGAAGCCTAAGGAAGGCCTTGCTCTATCAGGTAGCACATCAGACTGAAAGAAGTGGCTCCAAGAAACTGTCTCTTAAAGAAAAGCATATATTCCAAAGCACAGTGCCACAGGAATAGAGCTTCCCACAAAAAAAAGTTAATCCATGTACACAAAATGCAATGGATGCCCTAATTAAATATGCAGAATCAAGGAGTCTGAATTTTAAGCAGACAGGAAGACAAAAACACTTGTGTCTTTCCACAGGCAACTCCCAAAAAAGTCACAAAATGTGCCAGAGACAACAAAAGGTCAAGACCAAATTCCTTTTAGTTAAGGAAATGGGAAAAAATTCTGTCCCTATATTCATCCAGTATAGAACTGAATTAATTTATCTACTCAAGCCTGCCAATTTTATGTTTTGACTATATGAGGAATGATTTCAAGTCTATCAACTAGCAGTGTAATTTAAAAAAAATACAGGAAACTGTACTAGCATTTATCATTTTGTGCAAAGCCAGAGCTTTATGAATGAAGAACAGAAACAGAGCAATTCTAGAACAGCAGACAGTAACTGTCTGCTCAAAGGCTCTCACTGATCCTGACAGAAGCATAAGGACAACACAAGATGCTTGTAGGGCAAGTTCTTCCTGCTATACTTTCCACACCATTTGTTATCCAAATTGTGTGTAGTACCTCTCTAGAGACAGACATCTGCATACCAAAAACCCTTCTGAACAAGCAAAACTGTGATATAAAAGTTCTCAATGAAATCTGGAGTCAAATCACGGAAGCCCCCAGAACTACAATCAGATCTGAAAGCTGTTCTGCAGCCAGACAGGGAGAGAGCACTATCCAAGTATTGCTCATTTCCTAAGAGCCCAGCAGGAATGATCCTGAGGTCCTTTTAACTAAGCTTTTCTGAAACACACATGCACACATGGCCACGCACTAATGAACTTCAGAATGTATTCAGCCAAAACCTTCAGCCACTTAAACATTATAGCCATGTGTGGCTGCTGGGGGGTTTTTAAAGCTAAAAAGTAAATGTTATTAGGAATAACAACTTACCAGTGCTTCAACCAAAAGCAGCTATTTTGCTTACAGTGAGAAAATCAATTCCTCAACACATCTGTAGGAAAAATGGGATATTAAAATACTTGAATTAAAATAAATTAAAAAATAAATGAGATCTAGACCTTAAGGTCTACAAGACCAAGCACTAGCTTTTATTACAAAACCCTTCATACAAAAACTCAAAAAAATCCCAAGCATTCCCAGGTCACAGCATGTGCTACAGAAGTTATTTTTATTTAAAAAAATTAAAGTACCACTATGGAACCTGTTATTAAAGAACCTACAAACAACCCAAGAAATTCAGATCCAGTCCTCTACACAAATGCATTGAGAAACAACATTAAAAAAATAAAAAATCCTTTGAAATTTTTGAAGAAGATCTATCAGGCATCAAGTGGAAGCATGCTTAAGCAAACTGACTTGCCCTTCACAATACGAAATAAAATGCTCTTTTTATTGAGAGGAAGTATCAGCTGGATGCAGGGCAATTATGTAAAACATTTATTTGGGGCAAATTATCTACTCTATCTCAAAGTTACTCATGTATGGGCAAGGTCCAAATGTGAAAATCTGACTTTGAAAACACCTATTGGCAATCTGTAGCAATAACTTTTTAATCACAGTTACCTTAGGCAAAGGTAGCAAGATTAAAGTAAGACATAAAATTCTAAAACAACTAATGAATTCCCTTTTTACTGTAAATTTCAACTACATGAAATGAGCCATTCAAGTTTATCCTCCTGACATGTACAAGCAAACCACTTCTCTTATGATCTCTCAGAATATACTTATATTGGAATATAGCCTCAAATACATAAAAATTAATGAACCTATCCAGTGACAGCATACTGTGCAATCCTCTAAACCTCTTCTCTTCCATCTGATAGCTACTCAGATGTGTAGTAAGAAATATGGGATGAACAGGATTGTAATTTCTTTGTTGATGTAATTTATTTGAAACTATTATTATGGAAAAAGCCTTTAAAAAGGGAAATGACAAAAAAATATAGCAGTAGACTGGCAGAAGCATGTAGAATATCCTAATGAATGTGAAATTTAGAGGTTTAAAAATACATTAATGATATTTTAAAATGTATTTGAATGTGCACAAGCAGCTGCTATTAAATGGAAGCACAGCACTTCTGTGAAGTGCCCATCCACCATTTTAGAAGAAACACAACATGGCTGCTGAACTCTGATCATCCATGAGGCATGCACCAGCCATCCAAGGCATGAAAAATGAATCAGGGAAACAGAGTTACTAAGGCCCTTTGAATCATTTCACTCAAAAAAGGCCACTTAGAAACTACAACCTAATATATGAAGACAGGTAAAGTTAATGATTGGAAGATTCTCAATTTACAGCCCTCAGCTGTTTTTAATAATTCACGGCACAGCTACATATCCATCATTGCTTTCAAGTTAGTTCTTGTTTTCTTTAGTTCTAGAGCAAGCACACAGCTATGGTAGTTTGACAAAAACTTTAATGAGGGTATTTAATATGGTTGTCACCACAAAGCATCTTCCCCTAACGACAGTGTTACAAAGACTCCACTGGAGTTGTGTTCTCTGACCTCAGCACGCTTGTGCAAAAGGAATCTTACATTTGGCACAGTGGTATCATGTAGCAGTAGTGACACTTCTCTTCTTGGAAGTGAGTGGATGAACCAAACAACGAGTTTTGTAAAAAAAGCACCAGGATGTTGATAACGTATTACATTTCATTCACATGAGTTATTTTCCCATTATTATATAATATAGGACAGTGTTTCAAGTTCTTAATTTTAACATCCAAAACACATTCACTCTTAAACTACAGAATAAATCACCAAAGCTACAAGTTTATGCCACGGGCCAGAACCCAGAGCTTGGAGATACAACTCTTGGCTGACAAAAAATTAACCTTTCATGTTAACAGCTGTATTTCCTGTATCTGATATCAAAATCTTTTAATCAGACTACTTGCCTTAACTGTTCTAGCCCGGGTGATTAAAAAAGATCATCCCCTATTTAAAAATAAACATAAATTTACTTTTTCAAGGTACGCTAATAGCTGTGGCTTATTTTTGTTTTAAAATTACAGACACTTGAGGTACAGTACACACAAAACATGCCTGGCCTCGTAGGTCCATGGCTCCTTCCCCCAAAGACTGGCACTAGCCCTCACACAGTGCATGTCCTTTTACAGCAAGAGGTGAGGTCAGCCACCCAAAAGCTATCACCTGATATCACATTTTCTCTTGTATTTATTATTTAATTAACCAAGTATTTTGGCAAAGATGATGTGTACCACCACACCAATGTTCTTCCATGTACGCTGTCAATGCTACAAAAATCAGTTCTATGAGAATACTTAATACAGGTTTGTATCCCCACAGAGGAACAGCTTCCTCTACTGAAAAGGTTAGGATTCAACCTGAGACATTCTCCCGACCACCCTCGATCATCATGAGCACGCTGTAGCGTAGCCATGAACTTGGAACTTCCCTCAAGTCCCAGGAGTGCGCATCTAACCCACTGAGGTCTACTTAACCTAAAGGTGAATCCACCGTTTGTTAGATGAAAACAAGTTGTTCTTGCAAGAAAAGGTAGCTCCAAAGAGTTCACCAATTGGACGGTTAAAGCTGCTTTTATTGTAATGTCTATTCAGCACAATCAGCATCAGGACAATACTGGAAAGATGCAAGACCGTTAAGATCAAAGTGCTCAATTTCATAGTCATCATAAAATGCTCAGGTCAGCCAAGATCTGCTCTTGAGCACTGTGGTTTTTAAAATTTTATTTTTTCTACTTTTTCTTAAGAGCAGGTCAGTTAGAAACTGCAGATTCAAACATTTCAGAATTTGGTATTAGGAATGTAAGTCGAGTCTGACAGGTTCAATCTCATCACTATTACCAGACTTTAGTGTGACTCAGGCTGGTCTTGCCTTTATCGTAATCTGTGCAGTATCTGTGATTTTTGACCCTCTAAACTGAAAATTCACGTGGGATTTTAGATAAGCCCTGTCATTCTTAAGGTATGAGATCATTCCTAACACAAACTTCTAGTTCTCACACTTCCCATCAGCCAGTTATACGATGAAGTTGCAGGAACATACTGACATATCACCTTGCTCGTTAGCTGTGTTTGCTGCAGGACATCCATGATGGTGGCACATGTCCAATATCTATAAATATAATTTGAACTCTACCTTGCACATCAGCAGTGACTCACTGCAGATAAAGGTTTATTACAGCCCGAAGAGACATTTTTGTAAATCTTATGAAAAATAGTATACAATTTCTTTTATATGAACAGGCTGAAGGCTTCATCCAAGCCAAAAAGTATAGCTGCACTCAGGTGGGGGTTCACAATTCTATCCTTTAGTTATCATGATGAATTATGCAATTTTAAAAAGCAAATCAGCAAGAGTATTTTTGAGAATCCTGATACACGTGTCTTCATGAAGACGCCTCACACTTTGAGGTTCTGGGTATGCACCAAAGTACATGAGCATGGGAAGCTGCGAAAAGGAACCAGTTAAGACAGGCAAACAGGATCCCCAACTTTTAATTACAGAGTGGTGAAAGCCTGACTCAAAGGCAACATGTTACTCTGATCCTAAATGCAGAATCTTAAGTGTAAAAACAAATAATAAACATTTAAAAGCTGCTTTGTTTACACTGCAAGGAGGACAGCAAGATACCTCATAACAATTGGGCGACACTTCAGTCTTTTAGAATAAAATTTACACCAAAACCAGAATTTTCAACTTTATTGTGTCATTAATTTCTTGAAAAGGAAAAGCTTTTGAGTGCCCCCTGCTAATGAATCAATACCTTGAACTAAGGAAAAGTATTTCTGAAGTTGGATTAGACAATGTCCTTAGGAGACGACAATCCTTTGGCTTTACCACGTGTCAACATGGTCATTGCAGACTGTTAAAAAGTTGTACTTATGAGTGACCGTAATAAGTCTTCGAAGATGCAGGAGACAATACCATTGCTGTAGTATGCACACACTAACAGTTTCCAAATGCACTAAGCTCGAAAGAAAATAAATTCAACAAGGTAAAACACTGAAGCTTAAATGTTTAATGTTTATTTTGAAAAAAATTCTTTCCAGGATAATTAAAAAATAAAAAACACAAAACAAACAAAAACCCACAACACAGTGTAACATACCTGGCACGCACAGTACAGAATTTTGCTCAAGGTCTTTTGCCCAACCAGTCATCTGAATCTTTGGAAGAACAATATCCAGTAAGAGCCTTTAAAGGAAAAAAAACAACAAAACCAGGTTTGTCTGAAAACAAGGTACAGAGAGCAAAGTCCTAACATCGTTGACTGACAAACTTTCTGAAAACACCTAAGGAGATGTCTTTGAATAAATGAAAGTTTTACTGACAGTACAATACTAATATTCTATCGTTGTTACGCATTAGCCTCCGGGTCCCCAAAAACAAGAAACAGGCCCCAAAAACCTCCTCTTCTACAAATCCCTGAAGTCTCGGGTTACTACTTTCATATACATATTCTACAATATCCCCAAACATTAATGCTACAAACTCATTAAGGACAAAACCTAAACCATTTTCAAAGTTTAATGCAGGTTTTCACTGGTGAAACAGGACATATAGAATTTCAGTTTAAATGCAAATACTGTCCTTTTCCAGCAAATACAATGTGTATATATCTGTACCCGTATATTATAAAAATAAACAATCCACTTATTAAATAGCCTCAGTAAACTAAAATTTATGCCCAAGCAGCACATAAACATGACGTTATTTGAAGACAGTCTACCTCTAACTGCAAAGAAAAGCTTTTTAGAAGTCCAGACAATTTATAAAATGTGTCCCCTCCATATAAAAAACAGTATTTTTTTCCCATCTGCACAGTAGCAAAAAGGCAAATTCCAGTTTAAAAAAAATAACAAGGAAATGAGCATATTAACACAAGGTATAACCATTCTTACCTAAGAAAAATAAGGCATGAACGAATCCTCTGGAAGCCAGTCAGGAAATACGGTTTTGTTCACAAAATTCTACCTGAAAAAATAAAGTATGGAAATTTTCAGTATTTTGCTTCAGAAAAGCAGAGTAAGTCATATCCCTGAAATTTATCGCTCTCTAGGTAATTATTAAGTCGGGAAAAACTTATGATAGCAGTAACTGTATCTTTCGAACTGAACTCTAAAAATAAAAGTATGCATGGCTGTACATTCCTGGCTGAAGAAAAACCCACTGGAGATGAGTGACTGACATACAACATGCATGATCTGTGTTTTTCACAACTAACTGCAGTCTGGTCTTCTGTCTCCCATTACTTTAATTTTGAAAGACTTAAAGCTAAAATGCCAATTTAAGATTTTTTTTTTTACTGAGTAATTTATCACACAATTTCCCTCAGTCCTTTTACCTTTTTTTCCACAATAAAGTCTTCAGAAGTAGGTTATGCAAAATTAAATAAAACCTCTACTGATAGCAAGGTTATTTTAAAATGGCTTCTGTCATCAGCTTCTCTGAATTTTAAGTCTGAAGTTACTTCATCTCCCAAAAAACCATCTTTTTTGCCCTTCAGAATACAGTTTTAAAGCCTCCAGCTTCTTTAACCTTTAATCAGATCTCAAACTACGCTCTTTTAACACAAGGAACACCATATTTGCACTACCTCTAGCCAACTTTTCCTGCCTTTCGTGAAAAGCCACATTTTATTTTACAGCAGTTGTACGTATCACCACCACTACTTCATATGCTAGAAGTGTGGAATCATTCTGTAAATACATAATTTTAAAAAACATTTTAATGCTGGATTAAAAGATACATAAATTCAAACCCCTACACTTTAAATATAAAAAACCACTATAAAACTATTAAATAAAACACATTACGAATTACAAGCGATTTATTATCTGGACAATTACCTGCTATTTTATTTTCAGCTGTTGTAAGAAACTAGTCAAAACTATCAAAAAATTATCCTCTAATATACTTAAGAGAAGAGAAATCCAGCAGACACCCACCTAAAGCTAGAACTTTCTTTAGGGCAAAGTGTGTATGCCAGAACCTGTTCTACACTGCAGAACTGTTGCTGGGGTTATAAAACCACCATAATCCAAATCTAAAATAAAGACACGAACACTTTGCATAAAGGTGACAGAAGTCCAATGGTTGCTGAAACTTGTATTTCTATTTCCAAAAAAGGGGCTAACTTCAATTGTTGCAATGACAGATTCCAATTTTCAGAGGAAGTACCGAAAAATGTAGATTTACCTCCAACTGCAGTGTTTAAAACCTGCACAGGGTTTTATAACCTTGCACAAGCGTACACCTTTAAAATCCAACAAATATGGCTATACACAACCTCCAATTAAAACTAAAGTTCTTAGTATTTACCTCTTACTCCGCTACAGAGACTTTTCATGCAGTTAGAATTACAATTTTACCTTTAAATTGGTAATTGCTGAATGCGAGCCAACCCAAAACAAATGTCAAACACCACATTTAAACTTGCATTTTTAGAAAGTCTTGCAATAGATGTTGTACAACTTCTAAATTATCAGAACACCGAAACAACGATTAATATGTTTCGTAAAGATAAGTAACTGCGAGGTCTCCGAAAAACCTATAAACTGAATACTAAAAACAAACCTGACACCCAGTAAATGTTTTTTAAAAGCTTTCCACGTCAGGCACAAACTCATCCGTTTCCTTATCGTGTAATTCGTATTTAAGTAACTCTCTTTTCTTTTTGTAGTGTCGTCTAAATCACAACTAGTAGTATTTTGCCAACTTTAAACTGCGGACTTGGCATGGACGAGCTTTGTTTTTCTCAAGCTTTCAAGTTTCTACATTGCCGTTTTAATTGCAAAATCAAATTTGCACGTAATTCCTCAGTTTTCTTTTAAAGTTCTGCACCTGAATTGCTGTTTCTCCAGTGAAGTCAGTTTCTCTCTATTGTTTCATAAAGTACCAATCTATCTCATCCGCAGCCTGTGTCTCTCTTACCGGTTTACAAAGAGTTAAAAGCCAACACCCCACAAAAAAACCACTCCAAGTTTTATTTTTAAGAGAAAAGGACATGGCGTCTTTGTTCTTAGAAACTACGAAAACATATCCCCATCCGAGCAGCGACGAGCAAGAAACGCTCTTTACACAGATACGGGGCTAAACATTTCAGTGATGATGTCGTACAGCCTTCACCTCTCCCCCCTCCCTCCACTGCTGCATTGGAGTTCCAAGCTGGTTTGCAGATGCCCCCCTTGCACGCTGCGCTGGGGGGAACCGGTCTGCAGCCCCCCCTGTGCTCGGTGCTGCACAGAAGAGCCAAAACCCGCCGCTGCTTCCCCCGGGGCTGCATCGGGGACGGGGCGTGCGGAGCCCCCCGGGTGCTGCAGGAGAAGGAGGGGAGCGCCCGCAGCCGCCGAGGGTCACCGGGGCTCCCCCTGTCCCGCCGCTGTCCCTCAGCCCAGCCCGGTCTCGGGCACGGGCGGGGGTCCCCAAGGGTGCCCACAGGCCCCCTCAGCGAGCGGCGGGGGGGAAGGGGGGGGCAGGGAGAGGCAGCGCCCCCTCCCCCTCCCGGCTCCAAGGACATTTTGTTTTTCCTCCCAAGGACAAAGGACAATGAGGAGCCCGGAGACTCCGGCACTTACCCGGCGAAGAGCAGCCCGCTGGAAGGCACCCGGGGCCCCGAGGACAGGGTGCTGCTCCCGGCTCTCCCTGCCCGCGGTCCAGGGCGGCCCCGCGCCCGCCCGGCGAGGGAGCGGCGCGGGCAGCGCTCCGCAGCCCGGCGCCATTGCTGCCCGACCGTCGGCAGCCNGGCCGCCGCCCCCTCCCGGCCCCACCTGGCCGGGCCGTCCTACCTGGACTGGCCCAGCGCAGCCCTGACCCCGGTCGGCCCGAGCGCTGCAAGACCCCGCTCCAGAGATTCCCTCATACCTCCGCCTGCCTGCACTGACACACAGCGGGGTTCAGCCCCTGAGTTGCCTGCTGGCGCCCCGCATCTCACGGCCCCATTTGCCGCCATTCCACAAACACGACCTCTGCTAACAGCCCTTGACATGCGCCGGGCCCAGGTACAGCTCACCCGCCAAGCACCCTACGGAGAGTGGGGCCACGAACACCTCTATTCTGATCGAATACGCACCTCTGTATTGTGCACCCTCAGCTCCAGAGACCGGCTGGAACACAGAGCCACCACAACCCTGTCACCTGCTCGGCTGCCACATCAATCCCTCCTTACTGCCGCTCAGAAACAGCACAGACACCCAAATAAAACTAGGTATCCTGCTTTTTTCAGCCAACATCATAGACACTGTCTGGTGTGCCAACCTCACCGTAACACTGTCTCCTGACTACAGCCATGGAAACCACTTCAAGTATCAGCAAGATGGAAAGGCATCCCTCACATTCCTGGTCACTGCCATGAATGCTGTCCCCAGCCCCAGTTATGGTGTTCCTCTCCAGGAAGCGCATGCAGCAAACGTGACAGAACTGATATTTATATACTTCAGCAGTCACTTTGAATGTCATGCGCACCTTTCACCTTCTTTCATTCGCCCAGATGACTCCATTAAAAGCAGAAACAAATTGTCTAAGTCTTCCTTTTTCATACTAATGAAGCAGGGTAGTTATGACAGAATTAAACTAACAATACTTCAAATGATTATGGAAGGTCTCAGGATCCAGTCTGGCACTTGAAATCACGCAGTTGGACTTTGGCAGCTCTCTCCTGAGCTGAGTCCTGGAAAAGCCACAAGGAAGTGGCCAGCTGAAAAGAATCAATCCCTATGATTTTGAGCCAAGAGATGTATTTCCTTTCAAAATACAGAGAAAAGCTGACCTCATGTATAGGATAGCAGGGGATATCTGCTACTTGTAGGCAGGGGAATAAGGTGTTACCATCTTCAGAGAAGGGATGGTGGTGATCTACATAAATGTGCCACAGTCAAGTAATCAGTGGTGGTACAAAAGAGTCGATGCAGCTTCTCACTGAAAAAGGGCAAAAGGCCTTTTTTTTTTCCCCTCACAAGAGGAATTATTGAAGTTCTGGTCTACGGAGACTATGGATAGCAGAAAGCCTGTTCTGCAACTTCATTCCCATTCAGATTCCTGCAAAGGCCAATCCTCTTGCTCTCAGTGGAACTGCTCACATGTAACTGTGTGTAAAGGTGCTTGTGTGGACAGAACCCAGATGCTGTCCTCCTTGGAAAACCACCAGCAATGAAAAAAGGGGGAAGAATCAGGCAGGATCCAATGAAAGCGTGGTGCAGCAACAGCCCTTTTACTTATGTCAGCATTTTCAGCCGATCTTGCACGGTAAAACTTCACAGCAAGGCCCAAGATTAGAAATTCCGTGTACAATTTCCAGTCTTTCTCTTGTTTCTTCCCAAAACACAAGTATATGTCTAGAAAAATGTATTTGTGATCACTTGCAATAACCACATGAAAGGGAGAAAAGAGATCAGGCATTCTAGACATAATTGTGCTTTGTAAGAGTAGTGTGATTCCAGCCAGGAGAGTTTAAGATTGTAACTGAACAAGACCTAACCTGTGTGCTCAGACTGTTACCTGATTTTCTCTAACTATACCAGGCTGTCTAGTGTAATAGACTGTTCCTCTTAAAAAAATTACCTGCGTAATTTATAGACAGATGTTTTTGGAAGTCCCTTACTCTATTGCTGCTACATGTAACCAAAAAATTACTGGAAGCCTAATATCCTCATTAAATATATGCAGTGCTCCTCTTTAGCTTCCCAGGCACCAAGACCTGAAGCAGCTCCAAAAAACCTTACACGAGCATCCGTGACCTCCTCTGTTCCTTGGCCCCAAGCGAGCTGCATGGAGGTAAGCACAAGTACAGTCACACTGCAGAGCCGTGGCTCCCCTCACACAGCTTTGCTGCTCCTTACCAGGAAAGGTCTGTTTGCATTCTTCTTCCTAACGAAACAGTGGAACAAAATTCTCATTCCTACTGCCTCTGCAGTTACACCATTTTTTTATTTCTAAATTCAGCATTTCTACACTGCAGTTTCCTCTATAAAGTTCATTCCTTCTCCTTCAGATGACACATTTTCTTCCTTCGTGTATCATTAGACCAAATACTTCAGCCACATTTATGAACCACGTCTGATAATAATGGGACAAGTTAATGTTTCCATTACTAATTTGGGAACTATTTTCTGAGATTGCGTCTGTGGCTGGAATTCCAGATGGAGGCACAGAACCTGACTTTCTGGTACTCTGTTTTCTTCTAGAACCTTTCTTCCTTCCCCCAGCCCCATGTTATTATCCATTAGGGACACATACAAAGGCACACAGTGAATCTCACACAGGTGAGGTGTCCGTTCCCCACCTGCCCCAACCTGCCCTCTGTACCAGACAACACCAAAAGATTGGTGAAGCAGTTTATTCTTTGTTATATAGTGTAGACCACAGATCTTTGGAGACACAAATATAATGGAAAGGCAAAAATTGGACAAAGGTTAAGTATTGTATCTGCATTTTGAAGTAGAAAACAGGCGTCTAAAGAAGACTGAGAGATGTGCATTGTCACCAAACTTTTCTTCAACCAAAACTCTCACTTTTCAGAAGAAATCAATGCAAATTTCCTAGGCCCTAGGCCAAACAGAATAGTTTGGATTACTTGGACAGAGAATATGCAAACAGGATATGGAATGCCCTTTGAGCACAGCGAGCTGTTTGTGGGAGGCATTTAACTTCCTGTAAAGTGGGGGTTTATAGAAGTTGTCACTTTGTTCTGAATCAAGCAGGGGCTCTGTTTTCCGGTTTTGTATGTAACCTGCAACATGTTGGTCCAACAACCAACCTGCTTTTTTCCCCCCACTTCTGTTTCCTTCCTCAGTAATTCGCTATTAAAATCACAGTAACTATTAAAATCACAGCTCAGGTAGATACAAATTCACCTTCCAAGCATGGAACCACGTTCCCTGTGTGACTGGTGAAGATGATTACTGTGTATCGATCCCAGCTAAAGCTTTTTGCTACTGTCACAGGACAAGCAATAGACCCAGCAGCAGCAAGGATAAAACTCAGTTCTAGCAATGAACTCGTGCTGTTCATTCTGCTCCAAGTCTGGAACTGGAATTGAAATCCAGACTTTTGCTCCAGCCAGTAATGAATAATTGCAAACACATCTACACACATAGAGAGAATTTTACATATGCCCTTTTTGTTCCTAGGATTTAACACTGAAAACTGAGATTATGTTAATATGGGGGGTTTGCTGGCACTTTTATGGGGCTCATGTTCAGAACGATGAACCTTGTGAGCAGCAAGAAAAAGATTTATTACCATGAATAATTAGAAACAAATTCTTATCAGTGTCATAAACATATGGTAAAGAAAAAAAATCTTTCAGTCTAAGCCAAACCCCAGTGTTTTTCAATTTATTCCAAATGAAGCAATTTTAACCAAGATTCAGCTTTCCATTCCTGCTTTTAAAGAAAAAATAAGTTATTAATAAAAAGTATAAAGATGAAATGGAAGTCAGAAATGGATTAAACGTATTTTGTGGGATTTAATGGTCTCTCCTAAGCAAATTTTTTACTTGTTGGTCACAATGCATCAAAGAATCAGTACTGTTACTGTACACGTGATCTGGTGGCCTGAGCTCAAATTTTAGATCTAAGAGCTTAACAACCAACACACCTCGCTGTTTCAGTTTTGCATGAGTTCCTGTAGACAACAAAGCAAATAACAGCAACTATTATCAAGTGAGAGGATAAATTATTATGCTTTATATTAACTTCACTAGGGAATATACACACATGTTTTCTTGGGAAATCAAATCCACTTTTCTTAAGGAGGTTTGAAATTTGAAGTTCTATGTTGTTATTACAGATCATCTTCAAATTATCCCTTGTTGCCATCTTAACTGAATGTAAGAAATAGAGACCATCTCAGTTAAGGTATTCATGCTGTATTTGGTCAATGTCTAACACACAGCTACTGCCTTAAATGGCAGCCTTAGAGGTATAAGAAAAGTTGGAAAGATGCACTAGTCCTTATTTTGATGAAATCTTACAAGAGTTTAAAAGTCCAGACTGTTTCAAACTTAAACAATGTGGGTGATTGGATAATAATATGTTTAATTGCTTCTTAAAGTAAACCACTGGAGCTTGGAACAACAAATCTGTTTCTTTACCCCCTTTTTCAGCCCCTGCTTCTTGTATGCAATGCTCTGCTTTTTCAAGGTCACCTTTTAGGTAACAAACTATTCTGCTTGGCTTGGAAAACTTTTATAAGAGGACTGGGACATGTAGAAAAATACTGACCATTTTGCCTGTCCCTGCTTAGACACTGGAATTTATAGAAGTGTTAACAAGGTATTACATGTCTCCTTACAAGAAAAGTAATTATGCAACTTTGCTTATTGCTGAAATCACCTTTGAAAGCAATTCAGAAACTAAAGTGCACCTTCCCAGGGACTGTAATTCCAGAGGTAGAGCACACCAAGGCAGTGCTGTGACCTGGCTTACACACTTGAACTGCTCTGCACTGATCAAGTTCCCTGCTCGGAAACTTGCAGGACTCATACGAGGATTAGCCATAGTGGTAGGGTTTTAAATCGCTTTAAAAGGTAGAAGCTGCAAGCAGTGTTCTTTATGCCACCATTCTGGCTGGAAATACAGTCTGCAGAGTCACAGGAGCGTTTTGTGGTCACTGTTCTATCAAGAGTTTGTTAAAAAACCCCCACTACATCAGCATGATTAAGGGAGTCTTATCCAATCTTGCATTTCAAAATAGATACTGTTCTCCCATTTTCCAATATGTTATGGAATTGTTACATAAAGAATTAGAACCTGTTATATTTTTCAAGCCAAATCTCCAGAATATCTGGATTTTAAATGTAGCTGCAAAGTTATATTTTTAGAAGATACAGACAATGAAATTACTTTTTTTTGTAAGTTCAGATAATTTGAAATTCTAGCATGATTACTTCCTTATGCACATTTAAAGCTCATTTTCCAAAGGCATTTACCTGTCCACTCTTGAAACTTATTTGCTGCAAACACAAGCCAGTAAAGCTTGATTGCATAAGTGCTTGAGGAATACAATCAGACAAGGGAAAATGGGCTTAGCACAAATATGTGTTTACATATCAAAATCGAGGGAAGAAAAATTCCCAACTATAAGCTGTAATATTTATTTTTACTAACTCTCCATTTGAGTTGTAGTGGAGATTTTGGAGAGTTTAGATGATGATTATAACAACAAGTCTATTTTCTTGGTAAATCTCCTTGGAGTTTTGGAGGCAAAGGTTTTCATACTGGCCTTGCAAACATGAGGAATTTCACTCAGATTGAACAAGATAAATTACAGCCACTCTAGAATGAAAAGAAAAACAGCCCAGGCCTCCAAAACTACAAGTACAGAACTGGGATTTTTATTTCAAGCAAGTTTCAAGCCTGTTTCCATAACGATCTTCATTCTTGTCTCCCATGTGCAGGTAGCACCGTAGGGCATTTATTGATTGCTATATAAAAGTTGACAAAATGATGCATTATTCAGTAAATTGCCACATGCAGGGAAAAGAAATGGTACCTTTTTTTTCTGAAATCTTACAACCATATACTTTTTTTTATTTTATAGACAGTCTGACAAAGCACTGAATCACCCTGTTGTACTGCACCATATATATATAAAAGACCCCTTATGTTAGTAGCTCAAAACAAACTTCTTCATATTTGTCAATACTTGCTAGATGTGCAGTCCAATCAATTTTTGCTGTACTGATGCACCGACACACTTGGATTAGAATGTCACCTGAACAGAAACAGCTCCTGTGTCAGACTGATGTTTCCCATGAGCTTTTATATTTTCTTCCTACGGTCAATTCATCATAAACTGGCTCCTGCCAGAGCTTTACCCAGCTTAGAGAGCTCAGCATCCCAGGGACTAGAGCAGCTCTGGGCATGTCAGGCACCTAAACTCGGAAATTACCAGCTTTAACTGTTGCAGACGAGATTTTCACGCTGAAACAAATACTCCCCATCTCTCTGACCAAGCCCTTAAGGGTGACAATCTTGTCTCAGCTTAAAACCATTCACAGTGCACTTTTTTTTTAATAGTCAAAGTTTTGTATTAGGTGGTGAGCTGTGAGAAAATGTAAGCAGCCCTAGAAAACACTGTTGGTACAGTCCTGTCACAAAATTAGGTCAATGGCTTTTTATGCAATTAAAGCAGCAGAGGAAACACAAGATGTGTTGGCTGAGACAGTGCTTGATCACCACCTGAAAAATCTGACTGCCACCTTCATTGCCATTTCACCCAGAGGAAGATCCCAGCAAGGTTCTATGTGCCCAAAACAAGGTTTATATTTTCGTCAAGATTTAATCATGCATCTGACCAGAATCTATCACCTCTCTCTACAAATGTGTCTTAATTCTAGAAACATTTACTTTAATTACAAAAGCTGAGATTTTGATCTCTTATTGTTACTCCAAACATGTGGGACATAAGTTATGTGCCTGTGCCTTTAATTCAGGGCTGAGTAGTTACATTTAGGCCCATGGAATCACTCCAGTTTTTTCTTGGTGTCTAAACCAAATGTTGTCCTAAGGATTTGGAAGTGCATGAAGTGAATTTAGGGATGAACATGTATGTCAGTACTTGGAATATGCAACTGAAATTAACTAATCGAGTCTGTAGAAGGGAAAGAGAACCTGAAGCAAAGGTCTAAACTTCAAGAGGAAGAGCAAGCACGTTGTAGCTTTGCACATACAGCTATAATTGCATCACCATTCCTTTTATTTTCCCAAAATTTCTTTTTATTTCATATTTTTATAAATAATGGCAAAAGAAATAATATAAATTGTGCTAGGTACTTCACCTCTTATTCCTCTCCTTCAATACACCTTTAAAATCTTTCCATAAAACAGAATATTGACTATGAAGAGACCAAATGTTAGACAGAAGTAGAAGCAAACCGGTCAAAATAAAATGCTTTTAATTGAGAAACTATCTCAGATTTTCTTGTAACAAGCCACACATGCTACTGGAATTAAACAATACATTTGAATACTCCAACCTAGTGTGTAAGACAAAGGAAACCATAGAGCACTTCGGGAGAAAAATATGTGTGGGGAGCATAAGTTCGTACATGTAGGAGCTAAAGGCAAATGCTTGAATAATTCACAATCATAACATGCACAGAAATGAAACATTGTGACTTTAATAACGCCCTTTTTTTTTTTTTTCTTTAACTCCAATTATTAGGCTATTGTGCTCCAGGCTAGTATATCAGGTGCTGATAATGAACGTTCAGGCACAGGACTTCCGTTGCACAAACGAAAACTGTTCTGCTCGAAAGATTAATAAAGGATTATCTTCTTGTATATACATATATACACACATACACACACTGAACAGAATGAAAATTGGAACTAAAATTGGAATGTTGAAGTCTACTCAAGTGTTGCTAATAATATGGAATTAAGTTTAGGAGAAAACATAACCTAATTAAGAGGTTCCAAAAGGCAAATTAGTGTATGCTAGAAAAGTAATTTTTATATAAGGGAACTATTTTATGCTTCATATTATCATTATAATGCACAGTCTTAAACAAACAAACCAAGGATGTACATGAATGTCGCACACTAGAGCTCTTCACGTATTGCTGGTGATCGGTGCACTGCAACAAGGTTATGTTTGAACTGGAATGTAACCTTAGCAGAGTAGAAAAGGGCAATCAAGAAAATAATGGTCTTGAGGTGGCAAAGAGGCTTTTCTGTAATGAAGGAATCACCGTCTCAGAGAAACCTTCACAGGTGACAAGCTTGAAAAGGAACCTTTAGACCCAGCACAAGGAGATCAAAGACCTCACAAAATTCAACTGCACATAAGGTGGAGGAGTCTAAAATATGACTAATACTCCCTGCAAACCTAGTTGGGATTCGAGTACCGTGGCTGAAAATTTTCAAGTCTTTTGTGAGCAGCTGAAATAATGATGGCTGCTTTCCTGGGAGTCAGCAGCCCCACACCCAAGTGCGCTGCACTGCTGCAGCATTCCCAATCCTGTGCCATATTCCAGCAGAGGCTGCAACATTTCCGAGCTACACATTATAGACTGGTCAGCTGGCAATGAGATACTCATTGTTGGGTCAGCAAGGAATGTGAAGAGAGACCCTTTGCACTCATTTTGTAGTTTTTCCTTTAGCAGATGCACTGATTTGTCTCTATAACCTGCAGCCTCTCCCAAAGTGCAGAACCTCTAGAACAGAAATTTGTTGAAACTGCACATCAGATCAAAAGCTCCAGGCCTTTAACAGCACGATTTCATGAGCTCTGCCTCCTTAAGAAGCCAGGAAAAAAAATACCGCTACATGAAAAATAAATGAGCAGCTTTTCCTGACTCTGAAACCAGAAAATAATGACATGAAACCAAAATCAAATGCAGCACTATCAGCTGTATTCCCAAATGCCAGTATTAATTCTCCCTCTTCCAGCTCCCAGAGACTTGTTAAACAAATGAGCCTTATAATGCATTTTGCAAGTGAAAGGTCTCAGAGTGGTAAAAAGTCAACTCCCATACCAAAGGCCCTTAACAAAATGCTGCAGCTTGCTCCAGGAGTTCTGCACTGAAGGGGATCATCCTGAGCTCGCTCCTGCCACGATTCCTATTTTCTCCTTTGATCAAAAGAGCAGTTCTGCAGCACTAGCAATAGTCTGGGCTTTTAGATCAAAACTAGCATCTCAATACCTGGGAGTCAAGTCAGATCGTGTAAATCGCAAAAGGCCGGTTTTGTGTGTGCACAGAACAGTCAGACCTTTTTTTGTAGCAGAAAAAAATCCTCTATTTAAAACGCACCCGATGTACCCATTTTCCCTGCACACCTGGACTGGATGCACAGCCACGCTGTCATCCGGGTTATCCTCCCTACGGCCTTGGTGGCATTTTTGGGACCATGTTACACCTCTAAGATTTTTTGTCTCCTGGAGAGAGATCTGATTTTGCTTGCACACTGTGATTCCCTCACGAGAACTCTTCCCCTTTTCCCTGGTTTTCCCCGTTTGTCACTACTATTTTCCCTCAAGTTTAAAAAAAATGAAAGCCTTTGGACTGAACGAGGGTGAAGGCGGGATGAATAAGCCTCTTGCTTCAAACCAAGGAGAAAAACCTTAAAATCCAAACTGCACGAATACAACATGTCTCCTCCCGCTGCATTAATGCCGCCTCACGAAATGGCGGCTGCCTCTGCAGACAGCTGCCTCAAAACGCCCACGGCTCCTCGGGAAAACAGAAATGCAACTTTTTTTTTTTTCTCTCCTTTATTTTTCTCTCTTCACATTCAGCCCCTCGGTACCTCCCGAGAGCCCTCCGCAAAGCCGAAACCTGACGGGGAGCGCTCTCCTTCACGGAACGGGCTTTCCCCTCCGCTTTCAGAGTCCCCCCGGGGCGTGGGTACGTGGGGCTGTGGGCTCCAGCCTTGCACACTGTAAATAAATGTGCCGATTCAGTCGCTATCGCCACGATCTTGCCCTTCCAGAATTTTCTCCCTCCGCTTCCCAAATATAAAAGGACTTTTTGTGCTGAACACGGAGCGGGAGCGATGACGGGCTCAGCGCAGGGCGCCATGTGGTATTTGGTTTCTCTACAGTACATGTTTTTATAATGAAGGGGGAAGGGAAGGAAGGGAGCTGCTCCTACCAGCATGCCAATAATCTGTTGCAAAGGGCTGGAGCGCTCAGAGCCAATTAGCTCTCCAATTAACCATTTAACTGCTGAAACAAAGCCAGTCCCGGGCACGGAGTCCGCGGGATTTGAGACAGAAATGACGGTGTGGGCTCCCACGGTATCGAGTTCGTACAGATTTTTTCACAGATGCATTTTTTCTACCCTTTAATAATAAATACTTTCGATAGACAAACTGGCCACTGAAACTCCCTTAGAGCACAGCATGCAAAGGTGGGACAGCTATATCCTGCACACGTACACCACACAGTTTTAATAGAAGCTGGATGTGTTTCAGGATCAGTGCCAGCCTGTAGTGGAACCGTAAAAGCCACCCGCAGGAGCTGCATTTCTGATACGGATATCAGGTCGCTGCCACTGGAACAGCAAATCCACGCAGTCCATGGCAGAGTGGGAAGGGTCAGAGTGCTCTCTGCCAAAGAACGGATGTGTCACTACAACATCTCCCAGCAGTGTTGCTGTGGGTGGAAAAACACCCTAAGGTGGGACAAGCTCTGGGAAAGCAATGGCAGAGTCTGTCTCCCTCTAGAAGTGATGACTCCATCATCACTTCCCTGCACCAGTCTTGTTTTTTCAACCCCTTAACCACATCAAAACAAGACCAAAAAAAAAAAAAGTTCTTTTTATATTCTGCAGTTTAATTTGTCATAAACCTTTAAAACCTGAGGTAGACTAGCTCGTGGCTTGTTGTGTGCCACTGAACAAGCCAGGGAAGAAGACGCACAGGGAATTCTCAGCCTCGATCTTTTTCTCTGGGGGCAAGTCTGAACATGGCCAGAGAACACAGACAAATTAGTCCTAATGCACAGCAACAGTAACCTGCTCCCGCTTGACCCAGCGGGTCAGTAAACCTATTTTTGTCGTCCTTTTTTATTCCATGACGTACCAGCGAATATTGGATCAGACTCCCAGGGATGCCAGGAGGACCAGCAGAGTTTGTACAGCTCAATGAAGTGTCCAGGGTGCCAAAAGCAGGCTCTGCACCCCAGCTCAGCAGCCCTGGCAAGAAGCAGACTGTTTTCTTGGGAGGGGCCATACTAGCGCTGCAGGTCTGCTCCCAGCCCAAGAAAGCTCTGCAGTGCACATGAAAGGCATATTCGAGCATCACTACCCTCCCTAAAACATGAAGTCAAATTTCCCCGCTCGCCATGGAGAAAGGCCAGTGCCCATGAAGGTTGTGGGTTGCCCTGTCTGAAGGGCTGTAGCAAGGCTGGCACTGCAGCACATCTCCCTTTTAAGCTCCAGGAAGGATTCTGACTAAATTAAAGTGTAACTTTACATTCAAATTAAAACCATTGTGGAGCGGGGGGAGGAAACATATGGGTAAAAAACTAGCAGATTATTTAGGCATGTGAACTGTCAGAGCACAGGCAATACAAGAGCTCTCTTGTTCCTGCTGCCTCCCACAGCTGCATTCACTAAATATATCCCGCGCTGAGAGCTGCATTTCTCCACCCCTTCCTCAGCCCAATCGAGTTTGCACAAACACCACCCAGGTCCCTTGGGACAAGCAGTGAGGCAGCAGCGATGCCCTAGTTACGGACGGCATGAAGGACACGAGTGACTAACCATGTCTGCAACAGGGTGAAATTGTTACATCCACATCAGTCCATGCAGCTGATCCATATTTAACTTAAACCCAGGGTGGTTTGTTCTTTATAAGGATACACCCCATTTGTATGACGAACTCAGTTACTGGAAGTTATCCCCATCAGATGATTTTCAATAGTTTATGGAGAGGGGAAAAAAAAAAGCAGAAGAATAGCCACCTCTATTAAAAAAGAATTCACTGAATCCACCTCCTGGCAGATGTAGAGGAGAGCAGTGGTCTCGGGGACTGGCTGTTCCCCAGAGAGTTTTACCCAGTTTTACCCAGTTTTAAAAAAAACCAAGTCTCTGTGGTGTGTAGCCTGATCATACATACATCTTGGGGCAGGGGGAAAAGGTATGACTGAATTTCCGTAGGACTGAGGTGCACCCCCCATGACCCCCATTCTCCTCCTCGCATTTCTCCCATGCTCGCTTTGCATCCTTTACCATCAAGCACACATTCTTTGGCCCAGCACAACAGAGCCTTGGTCCCAAATGCAGCCTTGAGACACTGCTGCAGTCACAGCAACAGAGGGAAGAGCTGCCCCTTCTGATACTGCAAATTCTATAGTGGATCAAATCGTGGCAGAAAAAAAAAGTCATCTTGGTGTCTTCCCTCACTTCCAAGCTGTGAACCAGCAGGGATTTTGACCCTCCTGGTCTTTGCTTCTTCCTTTCCTCACAATTCCCCGTTTCTTCAACACCTCCAGCTCCACTAGCAGCGAAGCAAATTTGACAGAATCTGGTCAATTTTTCAAGCTTTCTCATTTTAAGAAGTCAGTGGGAGCAGACTATCTTGCAATCAAACCTCACAGGAGGGAGAATTAAATATCTCATGCATGACCTTAATCCATAGGATTTTGCAGATAGTTTCTCTTGTAATCTCTATACCCGGAGCTTATTATGCATTCAAAACGTATCTGTAGCCCTGGAACATTTTGCAACAAAAGGAACTCAAATTCATTTTGATATAATTATGCAGTCACACCAGTCACATGCTTGCTATGGAATAAATATAAATACTGGGCTTTTGGGAATAACTGGCAGGCTTAAAGTGTAAAAAAAAAAAAAAAAAAAAAAAAAAAAACCACCCCAAGAATGAAACCATCTATTACATATGGTAAAAAGATCAGGTTTAGATGTCAAATTGCAGTTGAGGAAAACGGCACAATTATGTATGAAGAGTCTTTTATATATATATATTTTTTCAATCTGCAAAACATAAAAGAAAGACCTGAAACTCATACTTAGGCATCTCCATAAAGTAAGGACTTCATTTTCTGAAGTAGGAATATCATTTAAGGCATTTAAAATCCTTTGAAATCAGATAATTCATTCACAAAATGGCCACAGGTCCCTAAGCCTAAGCTTAAATCGCTGAAAGCTAGAAAAGTTAGAAAACTGTGCTCTGGGTTTTGTGTCTTTCTAGCACGGTTTTTTCTTTCTCTGCTTTTCTTGCCTTCCTGTAACAAAATGACCTCTAAGACTGTTCCAATTTTGTCGTTGGAAATTGCCTCTTTTAATTAGGGACGTTTCTGTTCAAGAGCCACACCCCGCTGCACTGGTTGTGCTGGAAACCAGCCTCGCTCACTGGAGACCGACGGGGGGTTCGCCTGCTCTGATCTCCTAAGGTCTTCGGGATCCTATGGATTTTGGAGCGCACGTGGGAAGATGTAGTCCCATCTCTGTGCTTTTAAGAAGGGAATACAAAACCAGATGTTAAACCTGAGCCTCAGAGAAGCCACAGGAGCGTGAGTTACCTTCAACAGCACTGCAGTTCTAAAAGCAAACAAAGGTATAAGGGGCTGGGATGGAAGGTTTCATTCCTCAAACAAGGCAGTGACTCACCCACATTCCTAACAGCGCAAACAAGGGAGGCAAAACCCTCCTCCTGGCAGTTAGGATCCTCTGCGTTTTCCTGTGTGGAGCAAATCCCAAGCGAAGGCGGCTGTGGTGGTGTGTTAGAGCAAGACAGCACAGAGCAGATGTATTTTGGAAAGGGACCCTCTTTTGCACTCCTCTGTGTTTATGTGCCTTTTTGAAAAAATAAATAGTTCCCAAGTACTGCTTTTCACTTCTGAAAACACACGGAAAAGGAAAAGGGCTACTGCTAACAACCAGTTTTCAAGAGCCAAACCCATCTTTTCTTAGAGACATTTTTTTAATACTAAGAGGCAGTAGTTTACTTTAAAAAAACACAACCAAACAAACAAAAACCAATCCAAGGACAGATAAAACAAGTCCAAAAGTTCACTGAGCAGAGAGCTGAGCAGTGTGTATGTGGATAAGGTGCTGTTTCTAACCATCAAGTTACCCGTATGGGAAAATGTGACCTGGGGATGCAGAAACTCACCCTCCTAAACGTCTGCTCAGTCGTTCCCATCAGACAAGGCACACTTCACTGGTGGAGGACAAGCATATTCCAGGCGATGGATGGCACATAGCCAAACTGCTAAACGTGCCCTGCTCCACCCTTCTTGCATGGCTTTCCCGGAGGTGGGGAACACTGTGCAGGTCCCCAGATGGTCAGGGCATCAACTGAGCTGCTGGGTGGTAGCAACAGAACCCTCAGCAGCAGGGATGAAGAGGAGGTGGTGGAAAGGCTGGGTGTGAGGAAACAGGACCAAAAAGGAGCCCAGAAAGCAGAGAACGTTGCTAATTTGCGAGAGAAACTGCAGGAAACCAACATCTCTTAACTGCAAACATTAGAGAGGTTGTGGTTAGGAGACGCAAGTGTCAGGGTGACAGGGCTGCAGGGCGGGCTGTGCCTGTGCCCAGGAGAGATGCCTCAAAGCCATGATCCATGTGGAGCTCCCCAAAGAGTGGGGCTGGGTAGGTGGTCCCTTGTGTAGCTGTGCCAGGGCTCTGTTGGGTGAGGTTTGTTCATCTGTGCAATGCAGGATGCCAGAACGCCAGCACAAAATTCCCCTCTGGCTGCATACTCCATGAAGCAGAATTAGGGTTGATGCTCAGTGTGTTCCACTTTATACCAAATTTTTCAATTCTCAGGTTTCCAGTGGTAGGCAGACACCCCAAAATGACATGCTCATTCATTCCTCCCGGGGAACAACTCTTGAGGGTTCCTGGAGCTGCTGCAGAAGGGAAGTGGCAGCATTACCTAAGGNTGTGACAATTACCAGTGTAGTTTGGCTGCTGATGCTGGGAGAGACCTTGGCAGCATGGGCTGCTAGCAGGAACACAGAACTCTTGTTAATGACAGTATCAAGCCTCAAACAGATAAAATAAACTATCCTGGAGCTGAAGCCGTGCTCAAGACATCATGGAAATGCCTGTTGCACTCACACTGCTGCAATACTTAAAGCTAAGCCCCAGCAAGCAGGGACAGCACACAGACCTGCTCTTCCTGCTGCTGCAGATTCTGCTGGCAGCATTTGAAATATTTTAGGCATTTCAGACAACTTTCATGTCAGGACTCCAGAGCTTACATTAAAAAAAAAACCCCAAAAAAAACCTGCTCATCAAGTTGCAGAACAACAGCGATCCGTCTGGTTTATTAGACGGAAAAGACAAGAGCGGGGAGGATTTCGCTGATAGTATTTCTGCCTTGATTAAGTGACTGTTATGATCCGTGCAACAGCAAACAAACATCAGGAGCTCATTACAAGATATTTCCTTGTGCAAAGGAAGAGAAACCGTCACAAGAGATGGACTCCACGCGTATTAGTATTATTTCTACTGAGCATTTTGGCCGGCTCGTGCTGTTTGGAAAGCCCAGTTCTGCAGGGCTGCTTGAGAAAAGCAGCATTTGTCCCCAGCTTTAGGCATGAAAACACAACTCAAATCCCTTCTCGGGAACAAAGGTGCTTCCCAGGAGCCTGGCGTGCTGCCGGCATGCCGAGCGCGTAGCCAAGCAACAGCAGCCGGATTGGGGCTTGCGCCCCACCCGTGATGCTCCAGCCTCCACAAACAATTCTTGCCACGTAGACAGAACCGTGCAGGGTAATGGAAAATTACTGCAGGCTTTTTCTTAAAGGGCGAGCACCGCCGCTGGCGGAGAAGGTTGATCCGCATCCCACTTCCCAGCGCGCCCCAGGGTCAGCCTGCGTTTCCTGCGAGGAGGCTGCAGTGCGTCACCGCGCGCCGGGGCATTAATACAATGAAAAATCATTTGCATGCTTTTCCAGCCGGCTGCGGGGATCAGGAGTGTAGAGCAGCGAGCTGAACTGCGAGGGAAGGGGGGAGCAGAGCATCCAGAGCTGAACAGCCGGCGGCTGCCGTTCGCGAACTGCTCTCGACGCGGCTCAAACATGGCAACCAGTTCGTACGGGCTGCGGGCTGATGCCGAAATAACCGCCCTGCGCTTGGCAGGCGCAGTGTTTCCACAACTGCCTGGTACATTCCTGCCTGCAAGGCTGCAGGGATTAAAAAAAACCAAAAACCTTTAAAGAAAGAGCAAACTTTGGCAGTGGTTAAGCTGCTATCAGGACAACAGCAATTTTTAAAAATTATGGCCGTGTTTACCTCCATTTCTGGTGTCGAAGAGAATTTAGTTATTAAGACAGCATTGTGCTTACCTAGCTTTTAACACCAAGCCAAAAAGCCACGTAAATAGCTACAGGAGTTCCAAACAGCCAGTTCGAGTCACTGCACCTCTGAAAATCAGGGATATGCAGACTTACTGGTTGGGCAGGGCAGGATCTGCCCCCGGGGCACACAGGAGCTGCCCAGCAACAGGGCACAGCCCCAAACGGTGCTCTTCCCAGTCTTCAAAAGTAGCTCCTGTACTCCTTACAAGTTTAATTAGGTCTCCTGCAGGAGCAGACCACACTGCCTGTTCCTTGGGGTACGTGTGGGGAACTGTGTCCAGCCTGCAACAAAAAGAGAAAGGCAGACCTGCTCCTCTTGCTTTTACCTTTCTGCTCACTGCATGCAGCTCCTGGTGGCCCTGGCGTGGTGCAGGGATCACAGATGTTGCATGCCAGACTGGTTCTAGGTCAGCTCCTGCAGCCACAGTGCTTTTGTTCTTCCCTATCTTCATGTATTAACTCGCCTGTTTTTTCTTAGATAAGCACTGGTTAAAGCCTCAACCCAAATCTTTTCATTTTGTTGCAGCCAGCAATGAAAACAAAGCCTCTGCACCAAGCTAGGGGACTACTTTGTAATAGAAACTTCCTCTCCCTTAAATAGAAACCTTTGTTGTGAAGCTGTTTTCTTTGCAAGCTCTGCAGGGAAAGTCATTATATTTCATAGAGGTTGACCTCATTTTGTAGTCCTCGATATTAAACCTTATAAGGGGTAAAGGTAATTAGAAGCGGTGAGTTCTCAACAAAGATACACAGTACTTGTTGCTGTTTCCTTCTTACCTAAGGATAAATTTAATATGGTTTGGAAAGAGTAACTTGAAACAGCTTTTTGCAGATAAGTGAACTCAAGTAAAAGGCAAAGATCTGGTTTCCAAGAAGCCTTTTACAAGCTGTACAGAGAAATGAAATGAAACCCTCCAGCACACACAAGGCTTCCAGCAGAGCCTCCCTGGAATAGCTGCAAACGTGCATTCCGGTGAAAGCTAATCTTGGTCCGAGGCTGGGGTTACATAAAGATATCTGGTGGCATAGCGGACTGGTGGTCAGGCATGGGCCTGTCCATGAGGCAGCCTCTGCTTGGCTGGAGGGAATTGAGGGAATTTTCTACTGCATTTCCAAGGCTCTGCTCTGAGACAAAGAAAGCAAAATGGTTTCATCTCAGTCAACACAGACAAGGGGGGGAATGCAAAGATGCCCTGGCTTTGTTAGCTTTGCTAATGCAACCTGGGTTTCCACACAGTGGACACTGTTGTCACAGGGGAATGGGCAAACACAGCACTGGCCATCACTAAATAAACACATTTTCCATAGAAAGGGAGGGCAAGGCAGTGAGCAATGTGCTGCACTGTGCCGGAGCCTTGCTGAGCATAACCCTCTGTTGGGGCTTTTCACCTTGATGTGGTTTGAGTTTAAAACATCTCTTCTCAGCCTGCTTTTCAAGTAACCCCTACACTTTTCCAAACTACAGAAGTTCACTTGAAATACACATTTTGAATTCATTTTCCCAGCTCTTGTGATAGCCCCACTGCTCTCCCACCTCCTGAGCATCGCTTGCATCCCCAGTGCTCTGAGTCCTGCTGGCGAAGTGTCACCTCCCTGCTGAAACACTCATTATGTAAAAAGAACGATTTCTTGTTGAAAGGCCCAGGCTCCCTTAAATTTCCCTTTAGATTCTGTGGTTTGAATGAGCATTTCTGCTTCGCAACCTTGAGAACTTCCTGATTTTTGCACAGTTCCCCCCACTGCAAACAGCTGACTGTTTTAAACTCAATTTTGGACTTGGTTTCTCGAAAAATCAGATAAATGGTGGTGTTCCCCAGCTGAAGCACTTCCACGTGGTGTTAAACAGCAGCTTCTTTTCTGCAGCCCAGCTCTCCTGGGTCTGTGCTGTATGGAGCAGGGTGGTGCCCACACCTGCAGTGGGTTTGCTCTGCCCTGCAATGCACAACGTGCATTCCAACGGGAGAAAAGAGAAAGGCAGCTCCTCCAAAGACGTCACCAGAAATTCCCCGAAGCCCACAGCATGGTGGCTTAAAGCACCCAGCCTTTGTTCCTCCTCCCTGGGAACGGTTTCCACTCCACACGAGCAAAAGGGATCACAGTCATGAAAAATGTGTGAGGAAGCCAAGAGTGGGACCACAGTAGCCTGGGACAGTCCTGGATGGGTGGGCTGTGGGGCTGGGAGGACATTTGGTGGCCAGCAGCTCTCCTTGGGGACAGAAGGACATGGCATGGATAAGACACCTTTACCCTTGCACCCTACTTGGCCTCCACCCTCAGCAAGGCCAGGGCTATTCCAGCTTAGCTAGTTTTTCCTCCCTCCTATTTTAGACGTAGAGTCTCATTAAGTCATACCCAACAATTCCCACCACACCTCAAGAAATTAACCCCATCCCACGGCAGTGCTGGCTGGGGAAGCCCTGGACAATGTCCTGGGTCTCCCATAAAGCTGAGAGCAATTTTGCCACCCATTTAGTGTGTAGAAGGTTGGGCCTTTTGTGTTTATTTTTGGAGCAGTAAGTTATTTTCAAAGAGCCTTTCTGTCAGGCTTAGCCCCGTATGAGCTGCCAAGTGAGCTCCCAGCTCTGTGGGCACCATTAGCAGGACTTCCCTGTGCTGAAGTGGTGTCAGCACTTCCATTACAGCACCTTTCCCCTGCTCCAGCCCCCTTATAAGTGGGACATAAAAGTTCGGTTCTGGCAGAAACACTCAAGCCAACAAGGAAAACAGTCACCACTTTAACCTGATCCTTGCTAAACTTAACTGGCTGGGTGGAGAAAGCAGGGATTTAAAATATATTTTCTCCCTCCCACGCCTAAATCATGAATTTTAAAATCCAGCTGTATTGCACTCATATTACTCATGGGGAATTTTTTTTAGGTTGGGGTTTTTTTCATAATTTATCCGTGGTAAATGGAGAAGTGATCCTCCTCCCTCCTCTGCCTCTTCCGCAAGCCAAACAGTTGATTAAAAGTTTCTGTTGTCAGTCCTACTAATGAAGGCCACAGTTAATAGTCATTTTAATTGGGCACAAATCCATTGTAGTGTTAAGGGAAGAGAAGGATGTCCTTCTCACCACCCTTGGTGACACACAGCCACCCAGGGTGCTGGGGCAGGAATTAATTTAGCTGACAACTCACCAGGAGCTTCCAGCCAGCTCAGCCCTGGCTGAAACCACCCGGCAGCAGAGCAGGGGCACTGCTGGGTTGGGACACAGCAGATGGGACTGGAGGGAAGCAGGAGTGCTCATGGAACATGTTTTTCAATAGCTGGCTTCTTGATCAGCTGCTGCTCAAGGAGGAAGCAGCTCCTTCTCTTGTGGAGACGCTTACTATTGGGTGGCCGTGCCGTCAGCCAGACTGATGGATTCATCCAGGCTCAAACTCTATTTTTTTCCTTTTTTCTCGACTTTTTAGCTGGATCAGTTCCCTGAGCACAAGAGCCAGCATGCACAGAGCAGAGATAGAGGACTGGGACAGAGGAGTGCAAGATGCCTCCAGCCAGCAGCACCAAGGACTTGGGGAGGCTTGTCTCTCCAAATCCAGCACACAGCACACAGCGTGTGCACCGTGAACTCAGCAAGGGAAGAGAAAGAGCCCATGGCCTTGTCCGTGTTGCCTTAATGCCAGGGTGAATGACCATCCAGGCTATGTTAGAGGAACTGCAGGAAGATGACCTGTGAGAGGGAGCCTACCAACTCTTTCACTCTTACAAAGAAGTTACCCCACTTCTGGTTTCAATATTTACACATTTCCTAAGCCTAGCATGTATTCCTGTGTTACCCCAGAAAAGGCAAAGCCTGGAAAGAGCTCAGGCTCCAGTCAACAGGAGCTCGTTCTGGTGCGACGACATCTGCAGCTCCAGACTTGCTGAGGATGTTTGGGAGATGCAGAAGGTTCTGTGGAGTCAGGTGAGACAGCAGCCAGCTGAGCCCCGCCCAGCCCTGCCATCCTGCGTTCCTATGGGAACGCCGTGCTGCACATTCTGGCAGTGCCTCCTACAACACTTTAAACTCCAATGCCACGTCCAACCACCCCTGAAAGACGTGTTTTAGAACTGAAGAGAAGTTTCCATGTGTCTCCTGAAAACTCGTTCTCCCACTTGACCTCCAGACAGTCGGGGTGGGAAGCCTGTGAGCGTGGCCATCTGCTCAGAGGCAGCTGCCTTTCCGCCCACTCATTAGTGTGCATGTCATCGCATCACACACCCTGCTTGCTGTGGGGAGGGATTGTGCAGTGGAGTCTGGTAATACAGGACACAGATTTACAGGAAATGAGGCTTCACTTCCTGCTCATGGAGAATCATGTGCCAGCTGTCTGATTAATTCTGGAGGAATATGCTAACGGGTGCACATTCCACTGCAGGACACACACAATGACAAACTAGCACCCCTGAGAACACTTGAAAGGGAAACGGGTATTTTGGCTGTTGTGCTCCATCTCAAGCCCCCAGCAGGCTGGGTCAAACACCAGTACCCCAGTCTTACCCTGCTGCCAGCATGGCTGTGCTGGTGAATGCCAGCACCACGGTTTCTCCTCTTCCACCCAGGAACTGCAGTTTTCCCCGTGCAGTGCAATGGGGCATTTGGCACAGCTCTGCTATGACTTGCACCTGGCTAAAATTCCAGCTCCCCAGGGAGGAATGACACATTATCCCAAGTAAACAAAAACCTTTTCATGGAGAAATGAATGTCAATACCAAAGGTGGGTGAGAGATTAAAGTAGTGCTCAGAGGACACTGGGTTTCCCTGGGGACTTTGATTTCACTTCTGATGCTGTGGTTTGGCTCAGCACTGGAATTTATTCCTGTTAAATATGTACCTGATGAGACCACTGGCCTCCTGGGAGAGTTGCATCAGTTTTCATCGCAGCTGCTGCAGCTTCTGTTAGAGCTTCCATTAAAGAACTGGTTCATATGTGGCCCACTGGTCCCATTTCCTTCTTCTAGTTGGGTCTGGGACTGCTCCAGCCCCTAAACCTTTACCTGCTGCTGGCTGGGGAGATTTGCACAGGCAGGTCCACAACTCAGCCCTGTTGTCACTGTGAAATGCTGAGGTCCCCTGTGTGCCTCGTGGGAGTAACGATGAAATACAGAGAGATTAAATCACTCCTCAATTGCCATTTCTCTGCCATGAACTTTGTGCCCAAAGCTGAGAGGTGAACATGAAACAAAACAAACCCTATGGTTTTCCCCATATGTTTATGAGATTGAAACGGAAGTCATGGCTTTAAGGTATGTATTGTAGGCTTTCTTCTTTAAACACATAAATATTCTATGAATAAATATTCTGTTTCAGCAGTCAGGCATGAGCTCACTCCAAAGGCTGTTGCAATTGCGAGTTGTTGCAATTTTGAGTTAAGCAGCCATTCCAATTGTGCAATTTCCTAGTGTTTGAGAATATCCCAACAGAGAAGAAACAACAGAAAATAGAAAATGTTGAGCTGTCTTAATCAAATAGATACCAGTAGATTTAAATCCCTCCTGTTCTGAGCCAAGGACAAAGATTTTTTTCAAGGATTTTCTCCTTAAAAAGGAGAAAAAAGAAGATCTGCTTGTCTGGCACTATTTTCTGTCCAGCACCAGCCACAACAGGGCACAAACATCTCGTGTATAGGGAGAGGTCAGATCTGAAACCCAGCCAAAATCAACACAGAGTGTGAAAAGAAAATACATCTTTGCCATATACTGCTTTGTCCACAGCAGTAAATTGGAAATGAGACTTTTCTATTGCCAAGAAAAAAAAAAACAAAAAACCACAAGAAAAATAAAGTAATGAAAGGGCTGCTAAAATCTGCCTTATTCAGTGTGTTAACAGCCAGGAGAATTGAACTATATCAGATATTCAAATTAAATATTCAGGATGAAATTAAGCAAAAAATATGAGAGAAAATACAACTAAGCTGCCACAGATCCATTTGGGGATCCCAGAGGACAGAGGTAGGAGAGACCTATTTTACCACCCAGCAGGAGCAGCGCGGAGTCCTTAAATCTGGGGCCTGCTACATCAAACCCTAATCTACTTTAACACCCCTAAATCAAACTCTAATCCACTCTAACACCCCTAAATGAAACCCTAATCCACTTTAACCCCCTGCCAGTTGTGCATGGCACTGCCCTTATCAGTGACTGGAACTAAATCCCACCCACACTCACACCCATTCCCAGCAAAGCACAGCCAAGGGCCCTCATGGAGCACATGGAGGGGGAGTGATAAAAAGGCACCTCTCTGTATTGTATGGAGAGCAGCCCTGCCGAGAAGGGCTTAGGGGTGCTGGTGGGTGTGAGACTCGGCATGAGAGGCTGGACATGAGCCAGCCATGTGTGCTGGCAGCCCACACAGCCAAACATACCCTGGCTCCATCCAAAGAAGCGTGGGCAGCAGGGGAGGGAGGGGATTCTGTCCCTCTCTTCCTCTCTGGTGAAACCCCACCTGCGGAGCTGCCTCCAGCTCTGGGGTCCCCAGCACAGCAAGGACATGGAGCTGTTGGGGCGAGTCCAGAGGAGGTCACGGACCTGCTCACAGGGCTGGAGCACCTCTGCTCTGGAGACGGGGAGAGCGAACCGGGGGTGTTCAGCCCAGAGGAGGCTTCAGGGAGGCCTTAGAGCCCCTTCCAGTACCTAAAGGGGCTCACAGGAAAGATGGGGACCAACCTTTTAGCAGGGCCTGTCGGGATAGGACAAGGGGGAATGGTTTTAAACTGCAGGAAGGTCGATTTAAATTAGCCATAAGGAAGGTTTTTTATAACGAGGGTGGAGAAATTGGCATAGGTTGCCCAGAGAGGTGGTGGATGCCCCATCCCTGGAAACATTAAAGGCCAGGCTGGATGAGGTTTTGAGCAACCTGGTGCAGTGGAAGGTGTCCCAGCTCATGGAAGGCTCCTTCCAACCCAAATCATGCGTGATTCTGTGACTCAGAGCAGGGGCAGCTCCGCCGGAGCCGCGGGAGCCATTCCCGGGATGCGGCGCCTCTCCCGTGCCGCTGGAAACCGGCTGCTGCTGCCGCCGCGCGGCGGGAGCGGGCCGGGACACCGGGAGCGGCCAGGGAAACATCCCCGCTCCCTCCGGCACCGGCAGGGCCGGGACACCGGGAAAGGGGAGCGAAACATCCCCGCTCCCTCCGGCACCGGCAGGGCCGGGACACCGGGACAGGGGAGCGAAACATCCCCGCTCCCTCGGGCACAGGCAGGGCCGGGGCACCGGGAAAGGGGAACGAAACATCCCCGCTCCCTCCGGCACCGGCAGGGCCGAGCCCAGAGTCGCAGTGCAGGGAGGGCTGAGCCTGGCTGTACGCTGTGTCTGTAAGCTCCGGCTTCAGAGAGCTCAAGGGCGTAAGGACGTGTCTGTCTGTCTATCT
>VZRS01003526.1:0-63312 GCA_013398055.1 Ifrita kowaldi
CTTAGCTCACAGGTGTACCTGTTACCATACAGGTGTACCTTACCTTATAGCTGTACCCACACACACATTAGCATGTCAGATACTGAGCCCAAGAAGCCAAACAGCCACAGCACCATTGCCTCTTTGGCATGAAATGGTCTGCCTGCTGCCAAGACCTGAGGAGACCTCAATCTCCACACGGCATTAAATTGCTCTGTGAAGATGTCCCCTTCCCTGTCATACGCCCACTGGCCATAGTGACTTCCATGAGTGGGGAGCTGAACTACTTTATTATCTCCAACCTAAAGAAAGGCACGGAATGAAAAGGTTTGGCTTGCAACTGAATTCCTGTTGGTATTTATATGGATGACTTGAGTGAAATGAGTTTTGACTGGGCTTTCAATCTACCACAAATTGTCAAAAAAACCTTACCATGCTGCTATTATTCCTTTTTAACTATTTTCAGTTTACTGGAAATTTGGGGTTTTTACTGGAAATCCTAAGAGGGAGAAGGGTGTCTGTAACAGGCTTCAGCTGGAAGCAGCAAAGCCGATGAGAAGGGGAAATGCAATTCACAACTGCAATTACATCCCCTCACCACAGTCCCACTGGCAGCCTATAAGGTTAATATTCCACACCTTACATGCTAGAAGTTTTAAACTGGGCACACATGAAACACAGAGGGGAAAATCTATGCACCTTTCAAGAGTGTTTTATCATCTTGTTATATACCTCCAAACGTGGATGTCCTCAGATTAACTCGAGGCATTAGGCTGCTATAATTGGAATTGTAGATTACTCACAGGACTAACTCTTTAGCAGAGCTTTCTGAGCAGCTTCCTATTTTGAGAAAACGGAAGCCTACATGTGAAAAATACAGTTTATGCTGAGAAGACCATATTAAATGACTCAAGTTTTCCATAATGAGTTTCTCTAGGTTTAGATCAACTGTAAACTAGTCCCTAAACTATATGGTTTTTATAAGCTTCAGCAACAGAATTCATAACAATTTTAAACTGTAGAAGTCCACTATTAAACCATGGTTAGAGCAGGAAAAAAATCAGGTCATGTATCTATAAAAAGTCAGCTGGGGGGAGCATGGGAGAAGGTTCAAGTTTGCCAACCATCTAATTATAACAGCACTTCTGTATGAAGGGTACTTTTAAGAAAAAGGAAATAATTTCCATCAAGAAGTTTTGTATACTCTGCCACTCACTGGGATAGTGACCCCTTTATTAGAAAGCAAAAACCAGAAAAGAATGCAGTAGAAAAGGAAACAAAATTTTGATCTTCATACCTCAGAAGCTGTTAAAGTACTGAAGGAACTGAATGCAATCAAAAATTACCAAATTATTTCTGAATTTGTGCATTGTACACTTACATCCATTGATTTCTGTGGCTTGGAGATAAAAGATTCTCATCTGTTTAACACAGCACAGTGCCTAAATGTTCTGCATAATGTCACAGGCCCCTTATTTGTGCAATAATAGCTGCCATTTCAGAGCCCACAGTGTGATACCCTCAGTCAGCCATCCACTGACCACTCTTCACGCATCGGTACTTAACTAAAAACTTTTCAGGATCAAATCCTACATTTTTGCCAAAAATCCTGGGACAGGGAAAGATCTGTAGAAAGGTTATAAGACAAAAAGTGAGTGTATGGAATAAAGAGATCATCCTATTTTACCTCATCAACAACATGCAACATTCCTTTTTTCCTGCCCTAAGAAGCTGTCTGTTGCCACTTTATTCTCAGCTTAATCACATAAAAAACATCACAGCTGTGTACTTGAAATGCGTTTGATTGATGCTTCTTGTTTCTAAAAGTATTCCTTAAACATAGTGGCCATTTGTCTTGGTAATAAATGAAAAAAAATTAAATTTATGAAAGCAGAGTGCCTTTAACAATGTGAGAAAAAGAAAAGGAATACAATTGTTATACTGAATAGAGATTAAAATACGGCAAATCTGTAAAGCTCTGTAAAAAGTTGCCATGGGCACAGGAGCTAAATCTTGCATCTTACATCTTAAATTGCTCCTTCCCATTTTTTTCTGAATAAAAATATCTGTTGGTCTAAAATATGCCAGTTTTAGTTTTGCTTGCCTGACATCCTTCCCTAGCAAGGTTGATCCTCTCAATATCTAATATATCTTTACAAATGCTCACAGGCTATTGATCAGCATAGATTTCTGAGCTCTGCTGCACTCTAGCTTGATTCCCAGCTGCTCTATTGTTTAATGCCTATTGCTCTACTCTGTTTTTCTGGGAGTTTATTTCCTCGTTTTGCTTGGGAACTGATCTACAGGCTGGGATGTCCTTGCTGTGACCACAGTTCAACTCCACATTACATGGAAAGCTGAAATTTTCAGTAAAACTTGTTACGAAACACCTGAAAAAAAAGGATATCTGTAGGGACTGGTAGAGGTGCCATACTGAGACACCCTCTGGACGTACATGGCCGCCTCTGGCAAAGGGACTGCATTCCAACCACCCAGTTTGTATAATCAAACAGGCCACCCCTCATTGGTCTGGTATCTGTGACCCCAAGAATTATAAAATACTGACAAGGGAGAAGACAGTGGGGAGAAACACTTTCTCCTGTCGACTACACAGCCATACCCTGCAGTCCCCCAGGGATGTGTTCCTGAAAGTTGTGATGGTCAGCAATGTGATGGGCAATGAAGCAGTTTTCCTGCGAGACCGAGTTCCTGGCCATTACCCTGTTTTCCCATTCTTTAGCCTGTGCTGATCTTAGCTCATCTGAGGAAGACAAGGATGAAGACAGAAGTTCAGAAAGATGCAGCAAAAACGTTCCTGATAGAAGAGGAAGTTCAGTCACACAGATGAGGCAGCTGAGATCTTTGAGGACAGTGATCCTGAAAGCTGTGCTGAAAAGGCAGTGTGTTCTCCAGCTGACAATCCTGGTGCAGCTCCTCATGCCTCTCTGTTCTTTACGCTATACGTACCGCCCATCTACATTTAAAATGCGTATTAAGTCCCTCCAAGCATCTGTCCTCTACTTCTCATGAAAGCAGTTGCCTTTATATCTGGCAGCTTAACCACTTCACGTACGAGTGATGACAGCCTGCAGAGCAGGGTGACACAACTCTGTAACACCAGACAGAGAAGCAACAAATAGCAGATGGTTCCTATTTTGTTTTAAGTGTCTTTGGCCACTGCCACAGCAAAGGGTGAGCAAATGCTCTTTCTGTAACCTGCTTTGATTCCACTCTCCTCACTTTTACATTAATCCAGAATCTGAAGGTCTCAACAAATCTGAAGGTTTCACGGTACTGCAGAGTGCGTGCCCCAGGCCACACAGCATTGCAGTGAGTGGAGGGCTCAAAGTGGCCAGCTCCAGGACCTTACAAGCATGAGGCGCTGCTCAAGACAGACCTAGGAAAGGGTGCTACACAGAAGTACCAGATGACCGTGTGTTCAGCCTTGTCTGGACTACTAAGGAAAATATATCTTGTCTGTCTGGGAGCTACATTACAGAGAGCTGATTGCAATCATAAGCAGTCATTGCAGTAGAAAGGAGGGTAAATTAGAAGTATAGCCTGGAGAAACTGCTTGACCATTCAGTAGTATTTGGTCGTGTGACTTGTACACTGTGTGTGAACTGCTCATCTGAGTAGTTTTCCTCTCTGTCACACATTCAATATAGTTCTCTGAGAAAATCAATTTAAATCCATTTATATACACTGCACTTCAGTTAAGTGCAGACCATATTTCCCCTTTGTCTAACATTGTTGTAAGAACTTAAAACTTTGAGCACACCAATATTTTCATATGCTTATATACAAGCATGGAATAAGCAACAGATAGAAGAATAACCAGTGAACTGGAAATTACACCTCTTTCCAAGAATTGTTTCTTGACTGTTTTTTAAGTGCTCCCAGAAAGTACTAACAAAAATCCTAATCCAAACCCTCAAAGCACAGTCCCACTTCTTCACCTCCAGTGCACCTTAATGGCAAACCTGTCCACGAGAGCAGTTTTGGGAGCATAGCACAAAGAAGAGCCTGCAGGGTACAACTCACAAACAAAGCAGTTGTATGAGATTAAAAAAAATTAAAGAAAAGACGGTTTACCTGATTCAGATCAAAGATCTCAAACACTCGTTTAATGTATAGGTCTCCCTCTGGATCCAGCCCTTGAAGGCCCAAAAGTTTCTTGAATTCGTGCAGACTAAGCAGCCCAGATGGACATTCTCTCATAAATTTGCTGTAATAATGGTGCATCTGTGCAGGGGCATCTTGCAAGGGTGATGATTCTTGGGAGCCCATGTTGTTACACAGTAAGCGTCCCTCTTTGTCTGTTCACATTTCTATCTCCCAGGTTCAAAGTCTTGCTCATAACGACAACTCGGGTTAATATGGCATTTAAATGGCCACGTTAAACGTCTTACACGTAAGTCTCTATTTTTATTTAGTGCCTATCTCCACTCATGAGATTACCTTTAATGCCCAGGTCTAAAATAGAAGGGATTTCAAATTGTGGCTAAAGTAGAAACAAAGAGCATCATAGTCAAATTATAGTTCATCACTCTCCCATTGACTACAAACATACCTGTTATAAAAAGAGGATATTCTAAAAGTGATTGATTTTGAATTATATACAAACCATTAGCAACACATAAGAGTCTAATCCTGGAATAGCTGTAAGGAATAGCTATAATTTTTGCTGCAAATAAGGATGGAAAAGGTTGTCAGTGCAAACAGGAATGCCTATTATTATATCCTCTTTGCTGTAAGTGGATTAAGCCTTTCTAAAAACTGAGCCCTTTGGACTCCTCCTTGATGTACTTTTTATCATAAATATGCTGTGTGGGATCTTGTATTTGTGTGCAAATCGCATCCTATTTCTTCCCTCTCAGCATGGGTTTCCAGATATAACACACAGTTTTGGTCACCAGCCTTGTCACAGAACTTGAGTGGAAGAGGAATCTTTTACAGTAACTTCTTTAACAGGAATTAAGTAAATTAAAAACAGGTTTGCTGTTGGTCAGTGCTGTAGTTCTGCTTTTTCTTTTACAGCTTTCAGGAGCTGAATTCCTTCTTCCTCCATAAGCTCAGGAAAGGGGTTAGGTATCAGTAATACTTCTGTACTGATTAGCTTTTATACAAGGAGATGAGCAGCTCAGGAGCATTACTATAGGACAAAGAAATGAGGAGCTATAAATACCAGTGTAAACATATAGGATTTTAGTGACTCAGAAACAAGGCACTGCCATTCATCCTTCTCATTTTTAATCACACAGTGGAGTTAAAGAGCACAGTCCTGTGAGGTGGCAAGTGCCCATGAAAAATGGCAACCATCCTCCAGCCCGACTTCAGCCAGAGAGCAATCAATATCTTATAGGATCAGGTCAGTTTCTGAGAGGGACTCCTATACTCCTAATCATCTGTGCTCCAGCTCTCTCCACAAGGACATCAATAAATTTATCATCATATACTTCAAAATGTGGCATACAAGTAAGAAAGCTTGAATGCTTTCCAGGTGCCCATGAACCTCTGAAAATCAAACAGAAAGATACAGACATTGCCATCAGTTTAGCCAAAACTGGTTCAGTAGGCAAAGAACACAGAGCACAGTCGGACTGTCAGTGTGTTGCCTTTCCTGCAGAGACCACGTCTGAGCCCTAGAGATGCTGTGTAGTCGCAGTGACTGAGGGAGAATGGGAACACACTCTGTGTAGGCATCTCATCTGCAGATGTGTGCTGGCTAGAACAGCGAGGGGGAATGAAGAGGATGCAAGGACAAGGGAGGTGAAAGGAAAGCAGACAAACCTCTTGACTATGCACCATCTGACAATAATCCTGAATTTTCTTCTTCAGCCATCATGCCCTGCTCTTAAAGGAATGACCAGTGATTGTGTCAAACAGCAAAGACAGGTGGTGTGGTTTAACCCCAAGCAGCAACTAAGTACTGTAGACAGCTGTGCTCTCACTCTCACCCTCACCTTCCCCCTGGTGGGATGGGGAGGAGAATAGGAAAAAACTGGTAAAACTCATGAGTTTAGATAAGAGTAGTTTATTTATATTTATATAAATGAAATAAAATAAATAAGGTAACTGCGACTACTACTACTACTACTACTAATGTGAGAGAGGACTAAAACCCAGCAAAACCCAGTGTTGTACAATACCATTACTAACCATCTGCTGAGCGATGCCCAGCCCCTGCCAGCCAGCTCCCCTTAGTTTATGTACTGAGCATGACGTTCTATGGTATGGAGTGTCCCTTTGGCCAGTTTGGGTCAGCTGTTCTGGCTGCGCTCCCTCCCAGCTTCCTGTGCACCTCCTCAGTGGCAGAGCNAACTGGTAAAACTCATGAGTTTAGATAAGAGTAGTTTATTTATATTTATATAAATGAAATAAAATAAATAAGGTAACTGCGACTACTACTACTACTACTACTAACGTGAGAGAGGACTAAAACCCAGCAAAACCCAGTGTTGTACAATACCATTACTAACCATCTGCTGAGCGATGCCCAGCCCCTGCCAGCCAGCTCCCCTTAGTTTATGTACTGAGCATGACGTTCTATGGTATGGAGTGTCCCTTTGGCCAGTTTGGGTCAGCTGTTCTGGCTGCGCTCCCTCCCAGCTTCCTGTGCACCTCCTCAGTGGCAGAGCATGAGACACTGAAAAGTCCTTGACTTAGGATAAACACTACACTGCAACAACCAAAGCATCAGTGTGTTATCGATATTGCTCCTACTAAATCCAAAACACAGCATTGTACCAAATACTAGGAAGAAAATGAACTCTATCCCAGCTGAAAACAAGACAACAGAGTACCAGGAACAAGACTTAAGCAGGCTGCAAATTTGACATGATATGGTTAGGTTAAGAACTGTCCATCAATAACTCACCAGTGCTAGTCATCCTTCCTCTTTTCTCTCTTTCACTTGGGCAATGACAGCTCTCTCCCATCTCTTCACATGACCTTGTACAGACACTGGTCACAGGATTTCGCTTAGGCACAGGGAACTTGGGAGTTGCTCACACATACTGATTCCCCTCCACTCCCTCCTCTTTCCTCCCCCTCAAAAAACCCACACACTCCTTCTGCTTGTTGCTTCCAAATAGCAAGTCTTGGGGAAGTGTGCCCACAGTGATTGAGGCACAGGAGAGACTGCTGCACTGCCTTAAAGAAGGGCCTTAGAAGTCTGATTTTTGGTCAGATTTTGTATATTCTGGCAAAAGACTTATAAGAGAATGTTAAGTTAAAGTTGGAATGCTTTTAAAGTAATACCTATTTTCAGAATCCCTTAAGCTTAATTAGAATAACTAAAATACCTGTAAAGACAGCAAAAACGCTTGGGTAAAAAATTATCTGATTTATAGCTCAATCTCACAGTATCTCTCACCCCTAGTAGGGAACTAGAACAGTATATATTGGTTGATATAACACCTGACATAAAAAGAAAGGTGAGTTTTATGGGGCACAAAAAGACAAAAATTTATAACCCTCTGCATAGTTTGACGGCACTTAATGAACTGCAGACAAAGCATGTGCTGAGATAGTAGAAATTCTATAGAAATCACCCATTGCAGAAGCCAAAGGTATCAGAGCATTTCTATTTATAAATAAAAATAGAAAAATTGATAACAATGTGGAGCCAAACTGAATAAATTGATATAGCAAAGCCATTTCAAAGAATGCTGAAAAAATGGCTGCAGAGACTAGTTTGTGTATAGGAAACCCAGTGAAACAATTCCTAATGAGCTATCCATACCAAACTAAGCTGATTCTAGAAGATGAAGATAAAATTACAGTATCTATTGAGATGCCAAGAAGCTTTCTGGAATCTGTACGATATTCTGGGAATAAAAAACCCCTATACAAACAGGCAACAGTGGGACTATGCACGTACACTGAAAATGACAGTCCTGAAATAGAGATTGCTGGTTCAAGGGCAATCAGTGCAACAACATGGGCACACAGAAAATGCACATTGCAGGTAAAGCAAAACTGTCTCTGTAGGGAACCATGAGAAAAAAAGATCAGATTCCTTAGTTCTGCTCTGAAAATGGTATAAAAGCTCTTAGTTTTAGAAGGGGTCATGTAATTTAGATTTCTTTAGAAGTGAAAAAGGTAGTTTTTTGATGGAGGTTGAAAATAGAGGTTGAGCCTTTAAAAAAAAATACAACACATCACAATGAAACAAAACTTCCCAGCAGGGTGATCAGGAACTAACTTGATACATAAAAAAAGCGGAAAAATAAAATAATAATGATGACATTTTCTTTCTCTTGGGTATTGTGAAAACAGTGGTATCTCGGCAGTAGGCAGCCCATACTACAGCCCTGTGTTGTGAAACAAGGAGGCCACACATCTTTATTCAGCTGCATCTATCCACTCTGATAGGTGCAGCTGAATGCTACCTCTTTGAAGTGTAATACAAAAAAGAGAACTGCTGTCGCTTGAAGTGGCAAATGCCAAGCTTTACATGTATTCGAATAAAAAGCTTATCTACCGATTTTTGTCTAAATTTATGTCATCTTTGCCAATTAACTTTTTTCACCGGCTCCAGCTCAATCCAGCCGCACTTTCAGTTTCCTTCCCGTCAATTTCTGTGTGGCATTTTCTCTGAAAACAGCCACTTTTCTCTCCTGAGTGACTGAGTTCATGCTTCTATACTTTGCCCCAGTTCTCTCTTTCTCCATCCTGTTCTTTCCAGCACTCTGTTGCCATCGGATGCTGGATCCTACCAGTGCTGGGTGCATATGGAGATCTGCCACTGCTCATTTCAGTTGCAGAGGTGAGCTGTGTGGGCAGAACCAGAGGAAGCACTATTGCAGGTATTCCCATGTCCCTGACTTTAGAGCATGGTTTCCTTCCCCCTATCCTGCCATCTCCCTCTATTAACTGCCTTGCCAGCTCCCCAGAGGCATGTGGCTACTTGTCATCCGTAGCCAACTTCAGAGTCCATTTATGTCTCTTAAGGTAGATGCAACCTACCTCCCAGCTCAAGGAGACCTGGTGAGGTGTTTTCAGAGAGACTACCTAGACAGCCCAAATGAAAGAGAGTCATCTGGACAAGACACAAAATTTTGGAAAGAGAAGGTTATCCTCCCAGAAGAGCTAGAACAGCCTATCCCAGTCAGAAAATTGATCTATGAAGCCTTTAAATGTTTAGGGTTTTCGCTTTTTTGCTATTTTTTTTTAAGATCCAAACTATTAGGTCCCAACCATCACCATCTTCTCCCTATGGACCACTCTGCAGTTTTCTAACTATTTGAATGAGTGTTTAGCTTCTCAGTTCTGCATTTCTTCTCCTATGCATGATACAAGGAGGAAGACAAAGCTGGCCTTTCTTTCTTTTATCTTCATCAGAGTGTAGGTTGCTTTTAAGGGCTGTACTCCTCTCCTTTATAAACCAGAAAGATTTTGCTTCAATGAGGCAAATTTCTAGTAGGACACAACCCCTAAACTCTCTGTCTGACATGTGAGGACTCACAAATTCTTGCTAACTCAAGCATGGGGATGGGGAAAAGAGAGGTCACTGCTGCTTTCTGTGGTGTTTAAACCCTGGCACCATTGTGGGACACACAATTGCTGAATTATTCTCTCATTGAAAACACTGATCAAGCGCTGGCCCAACTTTGCTAGTTCACAGCCACATTCCTTGTGTGCCTGCTACTATAGTTCTGCAAACAATTAACTCCTTAAGGTGTTGTATAGCTTTAAAACTGAAAAAGAAGGCAGTGACCATTAAAACAATACATCTATAGGAGCCTATTATGTCTGATTTCTTTTTGTACTACTGCTTCATTATTCCTGACATGGCGATTATGAGTATAGCTCAATGACACACGTCTTGGTGATGAGAAAGTCAACTGTGCTTATCTTAGTTGTGCAGAGCCTGGTCTAGGAGCGCTTTTTTTGTCATTAACCCAATTACAGACGTAATTTTGTGGGTGTTGTTAACCACACATGCTACCGTGCACCCGTATCTATAAATAACCAGCAAACCATGCAGAATGAAATAACAAGTCTTATCCTTCCCACAGAACCATTTGTAGTGCCGTTCCTTTAGTTTTAATGATTATGGGAAGTGCCCTGAGATACCAACTTCACATTTTCCATTTGGAGTTCATGACTTAACACAATGAGGACCCACTGCTGAAGCTGTTGTTTTCATCAGGGTTTCTAGTTGCCTTTGTCAGGAGGATAAATCAGGAATGCTTTCTTTTAGTAGCTATTGTGAATTCACTGATTTTCCTAAACTCAGGGTGGGCAAGAGCTTGAGCTGCACCTTATCTGATGAGCATCAGGGAACTGCAAGGTGGACTAACAATCCCTGCTACTGCTAACCTGCTACTTTTCAGTGGTCTTGTTAGAAATGAAGGGAAAGAGTTCTCTCATCCAGGGAAAATCTGAGAGGCCCGTGAAACGTCCTGGCTCCAACTGGGAGAAATAAGAAGAAAAGAAATCATGGAACTTTTCCATGCTGATGAACTAGATGGGAGGATCCCCAGAAATCTTCATGTTAATGGTAATAGTTCCAAATTAACGCTCATCCCAACAACATTTTGATGCCACAGGCTGTTTTCATGAAGGATTTCAGCTTAGACAAATTGGATTTTTCCAGTTAATAGTGCTACATATAGATCCTTAAACAACTCTAAATCCTGGCTTCCTGTTTTTATCTGCCTACACAGCACAGATATTTGGAAGAAACTTGAATTTTTTTTTTTCTACTAGCAATAAAATCCCCATAGTTAAGCACTTCGGAAAAAGGAAAGCCAAGCCAATAGAGTCATCAGCAAACATTTAATTAAAAGACGAGGCTGTCTTCCCTAATTAAGTGCCGTTGTTTTGATTGGAGATGTTTTCCTTCCTGGTGCCTGAAGTCTTTCCCAAGGTGAGCAGATACTGAGCCACTGGCATCTCCTAGTGGCCTGGGCTCGCAAGACAAGGGCTGGTGTTCTTGCTAAAGAGCACTTCTGTCCAGTAATCCCTGTTTCAGTGCTTTTCTGGGACACTGGAGAGGCCTTGTGGAGAGACACCTTGAGGGATCTTGTGGCTGCCACTGCCAGCCCCCTCTCCCTGTCACTGCAGTGAGCAAACAACCACATTTATTCCTGTATGTTGTTTCTGCCCAATTACCAGCTCTCTTTCTGATGGGGAATGAATCTCTTATTAAGATTTTAACTATCTTTTCAACACTTTTTCTCCACAACTGGCATTTCAGTTGCACAAGGGTTTCAATTAACATATAAAGAAGGGATGAGGCACTATTTCTCCTTCCAGTCCTTGAACGTTTATTTCCATCTCTTTATACTTGTGCCGTGATTTTTAAAATTTTGCCTTTTGTTTTACATTTCACTTGTTTTTTCCCTCTCCTCAAAAGTTGCTATCTACTTATTCCTGTCTGTTCCTGTTTTTTTGACTGCACTTTTTCCACTCCATTTTTCAATTCTTTCTATTTATCTTCTTGAAGTAACAGAATCTTCTTTCTGATCTATGCAATAATTGAAGTCGACCTCCCTTCCACCACCTAGCTTTAAAAGTTGTTTTTTATAAGAGCTGGATAGGGAAGTAAAACAGCTGTATAACTCTTTTACAAGCTTTAGGAATAAAAATAAAAATGGCAATGATAAAATAAAGAAGAAAACCAGAAAAGATTAATTGTAACTGTCTGAAAATGCAGCTTTGAACGGAATTTACTTTAGAAATGGTGGGGAAAGTAATTTTTAAAAAGGAGAGTGAAGACAAAAATATTCACACAACCTACTAGTAGTGAAAGGGGAAAACCCGAGGGTTTTAAGGCTCTCATCCAGCCCTACCTACAAGGAAACAAAGTCATTTAGGAGATTTTTGAAGAGCTTGTCAATAGGTGGGTCCTTCTGTTTGTCTAGAGTGACCTTGATGTGTTCTCAGGTACTTCTGCAGGGACTCTCTTGAAGAAAAAACATGATATTTATGCTCATGTTATATAAGAGCTTGTATCAAGTTTGCAGCCTTGGTACTCTTGCTAAACTTTAGACAGACCATACAGCATCATTAGCATTGGGAAAAAGTATTCAGATCTCAAGAACTCTCTCACAGAAAATATCAGGTTATTTAAATACAAACACTGGTGAAAATCACATGACAGCACCTGAAGAAGAGATGTAAATCAGAGCTAGTGAAATTCAGGAAGGGGACTTCTTACTGAAAACAGGCTTCATGAATCTCCAATTAAAAGTACATATTTTGAATTAACATCCCATCTAAGGCAAGCATGGTATAAGTACTTTTCCTATTACAATCCTAAAGTTAAAAAGAACTAGCAACATGTTTTTATGTATATAATTCTGAAACAGTAAGGACATGGGGAGACACTAAAAAGTAATCATATTGCTTCATTTGCACAATCCACTTAAAACACATGTTCTGTTCACAGGCTCAGTGATGAGTTTTCAGATAATAAAGTGACAGAAATCTGAATATTTAAAGCATAGCACTTTTGTTATCATAGAAACTGGAAGCTGACAGTCATCTTTGGCAATTTCAGGTTCAGAAAGAAGCTTGCAGACACCTAAGTCTGTTGTTTGCTTGTAATCTCACTTCCTAAAATCTAAACGCATGCATGCTGCAAGGAACTTAATCCCAAATTATTTTCCTCATCCACTAATGTCATAGATCTGACAGTGATTTTACCACCATTGCAGCAGAGAAAATCTGATGCTCTATCACAGGAAAATTAATATGCGGAATTCAGGGGGGACTGTGTTTGGAGGGGACAGGGTGAAGAAAACAAAAGAAAGTTAATGCTGCAATTTTCAATGTTAAAATAAAATCGCATTATGGCTTTTTGCATCTGTATGTGTTACGCCACTTCAGAACCTCGATTTACGTGTAGGATTTTTTCACAAACTAATTTAAAAAATATCTGCTTCTTCTGTTAAGAAAGAGTTAGTTTCCACTGACTCAGTCAGGTAGGTTGTTACTCCATTGATGTATAAGGTAGGGCAGAGAGACTTGGTTCATCTAACTTGGAAAGAGCTGAGTCATCTTGAAATAAGATCCTTTGTCTCTGCTAAGCATAGAAAGGAGTCTTGAGCTGGATTTCTGCATTAAGACCAGAATCCAGACAACACGTGCTTTTCCATTGTACTCTGCCTGAGCCATGCTCTTGTTAGAAGTGTTGATGCAGTGGGAATGACCGAGGATGCTGTGAGGATACTGTCATTGAGAAAGCCATGCCAAGCCATAAAACTCCCAAATGCATTTCTCTTGGCAAGCTGGTATGGCCACAGCTCATTCTGCTTGTTATGTAAATCAGTCCCCTAAGCCAGCCTGAAGCCCCACAGAATGACTTCATAGGAAACATAATATACACATCATATCTAACTAAACAGACGCAGTGGGAATGCCAAAGAGGAAACTTATGAAATCCTGGCGCGTTGTGTGAGAGGTCCTGGTTCTCGTTTGCCACAGGGTTTTCAATGATGCCTTCACAAGACTTTATTCAATGCAAAAGAAGAATAAAACTGAGCTACAGGTTATCTAGATGCTATGTGTTGTATCTGAATAATGTAGCTGTTGCCATTTCATTAAAAATTGTGCTGTTGCTGTTTAATCAAAAATAGATTTTAAAAAAAAAATTATTAAAAGGGAAAAAGTAAAACATTCAGGTAAAACATTCTGGTTCATTTGATTCATTTCCCTAAGTGTTTAAACCTTTCCAAACATTAAATTATACAGATAGATTGGGCAGGGATTAAAACTTGCCAGCCTTTTATCTTGGAATGGATGCTACATTCTTCATCTTATTTCCATGTTCAAATGGATATAGACTATACAATCTTATGTAATTGACAATTCTAAATGTGCCATTTCTGTTCTGCCTTCTAAATAACTTTGCAACAGCTCAATTAAGAAAACACACAATAAAATCTATGCCTCAGATTAGTAGTAGCTAGTGGAGGATTGCTATAATATCTTGCAGAACAGGAAATGAATATCAGATATTTAGTGGGAGCACATTATTAAATAATGAGGTTTTAAGCCTAGCATAAGCAGTTTTATAGTGGATTTTATGAAGGCCTAAAGGCCAAATCATTGTTAAATTTCATTAAAATGGGGGGAAGAGTTCCAAACTGATAAAAAATTGAGCCATCTTTTTCTGTCTAACATGGAACATTAATTAAACAAGCCTTTCTGGAACAGCAAAACAAAAGCCTAGACCCATACAAGCTATGTCTTTTGTCCCCTAAATCCTCACATCCTGGTACCCCAACACCACCCTGTATTTTCTCTAGGCAAAAGGAAACAAGTGCCTGATCATTTTGTCAGCCAACTGTTGCCTTAAACAATGAATAAAAGCTTAATTCTGCATGAATGGGGCATTCATTCCGGGTGTGTCCCTGCTACCCAGCTGCCACATTTTATGAAAATATTAGGAACTAATTAACTGAAATGCCTGCTTTTCGAAATTTGATGGAAATATATCAATTGATTAAAAAGTTGTGGGGATACCAGAGAAAGGATGAGAGATTGATTGGTAGTACGAGCCAAACTCTGATGTGTATATAACCTGATAAGTTTAAGGCATACATCTTAATATTCCTCAGACAACTTGAGTGAACTACTCCAAGGGTGATACTCCAAGGGGGAAAGGCAATTAGGAATTTTTAAAATATCAACAAACCAAAAGACGTTCTCCCATTAAAAAAAAAGCCAAAATCCCCAACAGCCAAAGCTCCCCATACTTTTCAAGAGCACTGAAGTGTGAAGGGCTTTTTGCAGTACACATTAATGCTAAACTGGCATAGCTCTTAGGTGAGCTCAGACACTGTCTGTGTGCATCAAATTTTTAATTGAAAAGAACACAGCAAATTAACAATTTCTGCAAGTCAGGTTTCATGTTTGTAGACTGGAAGTTTGCTCATCATCTGTAATTAGCACATTTATTGAGTTAGGTGATGGTACTTAATCAAATTTCAGTATGTTTAACCATCTGGAAATTGGCAGTGGGAAAAAAAGAGCATGCAATGAGACTGATTTTACAGGAAGAGTCCTTGAGGATTATGGAAGAAAGAATTACATAATTCTAAAAAAGCTAGCTGAATTGGGGGTAGAGGTGTGTATGGAAACACAAGAAAACAGTGTAATAGAGGTACTGTTGCATGTAAAAACACATGGTACCTTATACCCTCAGCATTTTCTGAAAGAAATATAATTAATTCCATAATGAAGAACAGAGAGTCTATTTCTAGAACGGGAAACTGTCTGGAGTAGTTATGGCTACTATTTGGACCAATTTTAACCTGCTGTTAAAGTAATTTGTGTAATGTAATAACACTTTTTTCATTACATCTCTGAACTCATTGAGATAAATGATGTGGGTAGAGAACATTAATGCTTTATTGGTTTTTTAAGTATTTTTTACCATGATGGGCCCATCTGTTTTACTATCCGAAAGCTGAGTTTGTGTTGTTCACAATTCAGCCTAAGCCTAATTTCAGTTACTTTTGTAGGGATTACAGATGACTCTTCACTCCTTTTGTCACATTTGGTAGAAAGTGTTGCCTTGGCTTAAGGGAAAAATAACTCTGGCTGAGTCTCATGGCTAGAGGGAACCTGTATGAACACTGCATTGGAATAACAGAGACAGCAAGGCATCTAACAGCTGATGGACACATCTTTAGGATGACCTAGGATGTTAAGCAGTAAAATTGGGATGATGGATCAAAACCCAACAGATGTGCCTTTGGAAAAGGAGGATTGACCGACACCGAATTAAGCCACAGAAGGTGTTCAGCATGAATCCCTCGACAGACGAATCATGTTGTGCCTAAGTTGCATAATCTGAAAGCATTAATACCTATGGATCCAGCCAAACACTTACTGCTTTAGAAAGATTTTTCAAGCATCTTTATAAATAAAAATTTCAATTATTAATGCACACTGAAAATAATAACAAAAACCTGGCTTTCAAAGATGAGATACCATCAGCATGTATTAGAATAACTGTATGAAATTTTCAAATTGGCAAAATGTACTGGCAACAGAGCATTCAACATTTCTTGCCTGCCACTCATGTTTATGTGCTCGGAGTTTTCTACTGAATCACCTCTGAATCGCTTCCATTACCTCTGTGTAGGGAGCTTGCAGCTCTCTGAGACCTGTCTCTGAGTGCATCAAATGATACAGCCATAAGAAAGCTGGGAAGTCAAGAATGAATTCTTACCTTATTCATGTCAAATGTGTGAAATACTTGTTCCACATAGCTGTTAGCTTCAGGAGTAAGTCCGTGTAGATCCAGGACGTGTTTAAATTCATGCAGGCAAAGTTGTCCAGATGGGCACTCCTTCATAAACTTTGTGTACCAATGGTGAACTTCCATAGCATTAATGTCATCTGCTGATCCAGCAGCACCCATTGCATCAAACATACCAGGTAACCTTTTTCAGTATTTATTCATCCAAATGTTGATTCTTGCTTCCCAACAATGATCATTCAAACACCAGCTCTGCCTTTGAGAGCTACTTTAAACCTCTTACAGATCGCTACCAAGATAGGCTAAGTAAATATAGCACCCTAGCAAGATTACTGGCACGAAGTTTTAGTGCCCTGTGGCTTTATCAGCTAATTACAGTCTTTGTGCTCAGTCAGTCTGCAGAGTCTCAGGTGAACTGATTATACCGGTTCTCATTTTGCACTTGCATCTGTGGTGCTAAAGGCATTTAAACTGGATGAATATTGAAAAAGCAACATGCAGGAACTTTGAGGCTAGTTTCTAAACCTTCATTTTAATAATTTATGAAGTTTTAGTTAAAACTTAGAACCATTTTAAAACTCGAATACATTTTGTGCAGCTGCCTTGGAGTAACTGACTTTTTATTATTTCTGTATATAGAGTGATCCAAATCTTACCTTACAGGTCAAAACTGCAACACAATTTGCCTTGGATAACCTGAAAAAACTGAAAGTGGTTGTACACTAAGCACAAAAAACTTGTTGTCTTTAGACAGCAGTTCTACAAGCATCTGAGTCTCCTGTAAGCCAATGTTGTCCTGAAAATTGCTTCCCCACTGCCATTGCTCTTTCAATCCCATCCTTTCCCTCCCCTTAGGCCAGCAGAAGTGTTTGCAGTTGCACTTGGGAACAAGTGTTAGAACAGATCCAGGCAAAAGCTTGCGATAAGATCGAATACCAAAAAATATAGCTAGCTTTAGAAAACATTGCTGACATTTTTGCATTGCCTGGTGTCACAATACTGGGTTGTACAAGAGAACAGATAAAGTGAGGGTGGAAAAGGGTGTCCAGCAGTATGGGGGAAGGGGGGGCGTGCAGGACTGCTGCTTCTGCTGCTTCAAATTGCTTGTGGAAACTTGTAGTGTCATAATGTCGGTGCTGTATTGCAGGACATAGCAGTGTTAACAGCATTTAAGCCCTACAGCAGATACCATGGCATGCAATAGTTAAAGACTTAACTTGTGGAATACAAAAGTACAGCTGTTACACCTAAGCCTCTGCAAAGGTGGTGTCCCACCAGTGGCACTGCAGTGGTGTCTCACCAGAGGAAGGTGAGCACCACCTGAGCAGCTTTGCCCTGCAGAGCAGGGTGCAGTCCCATTGCTCTCTAGTGCTGTGCAGCTGCATGAGATGAATTTTCCTCTGGGCCTAGGCTCCTGCTGGTTCAGTTGCAAAAGCAGTGTCAACATCCAGGAGAGACAAATTTGGTCTCAAGATGGCAAAGGAACAGAATGCTACTGTTGGACATGCTATGAGACGTGGTTTTCAGGTGCCAGGAGCGATGAGCATCGTGGTGGTGGATCCACGGGGTGTGCACTGGTGGCAGACCCAGCTGGACAAGCTGCCCCTCACACATGAGGTTTAGGGCCATGGCATGCAGGTTCATGTGGCCCTCCAGTATTTTGAAATAATTCTTTAGGCATATAAAGAGCTGTGACATGCTAATCGTGTAAGATCAGAAATATTTTGCAAAATAAATTGCAAGGTATTTTTCAGAAATGGGTACAAGCCTTCACTGTAAAAGGAAAACAAGTTGTCCTGTTGCTGGAACAGTCTTTCAGCACATATTTGCACCTACATTGCATAAACCAGAGTCTGCAGCCAGTCAGGACAACGCTGTTGAGGAGGGAGAGAAGGGGGAAAAAAGTGCACATGGATGCCTGGAGGACTTCAACAGAGAGATATACTGTAGCTATCATTAAAAGGTGATTTTTTCCTAATCTCTAGTCATTCCTTGCATCATTTTTAACCATCTCCCCAAAGCAAAAATAGCTGCCCACTAACATTCTGCCAGTTTTAAGGTCAAGACCTTCAATACTGAGAAGCAGCAGGGATTTTCTATATGAAATACTGAATAAAACCAGAATCTGAAACATGTGAAGTGGTATTTGGAAATACTTCACTTCAAAATATCACTAGCAGGCAAAGAATGCCATATTTTTAATAACAAAGAACAGCAAGCAAAAGAAAGGTAGCTTAAAATGGCAATCTTCAGTCTTTTATTGTTCTTCATCAAATCTAAATTTTCAATAGTTAGGAATTGGAAATGCCGACACAGAATTTCCCAAGTGTATATCTATCAAATTTCTTGTTCAATGAAAAGAGGAAGTTTTAAAAAACTCAACTGTTATTCAACCTTCCTTTCCCCCCATCCCTCAAAATCACAGCAGTATTCAAAGGAAAAAAATCAAAGGTTTGAACCATAGGTTTCAGAAGCTGTAGACAATTTTTTATTGGTAAATAGAGTGACCTGCAATTGGTTTTGTACATTTTCATTTTCAAACCTTCTTCTGAAAAAAGCAACAGCATAAATGGGAATATTAAAAGAAAGCCATCTCAGTCCTTGAGAATGTACATATTTCTTTCATATGGCACAGAAAACTCTCCTAACTCTGTTGTCATTTTCCTTCTGGAAGACAAGGTTAAAATGTCAGAAAAATCTACATTTTATTTAAATAACTATTCAAGATAATCATCAAGCTATTCTAAATTATCTATTTGATGAATCTGAAAAAAACCCTCAAATTTTGCACTGGAGAATTTGACAAAATAAGCACATGAACAAGCATGACATGCTTATCAGCAAAGGTCATAATTCAAACAGAATTAAGAGAAAACACCCAGAAGACTTGAAGAAGCAGTGCAATAACCCAGAGTAAAATGGAAACATGGAAGCTAGAATTAGGTGCAAGTAGGAGAAGCAGCTGCTTTTCAAGGAGCTCTTGTTGGCCACGTTCCTGCTAGGAGAACTGAGGGATTATAGTGATGAAGGGCACACAGATTAGGAGGGCTATGCTGGCAATGCTGTTCTTTTTAGCCATTTAATATCCTCACTTTCACTGTGAGGAAAAGTTACTTCTCTATTTAAAGCACAATTTTCTCAGATTTATTACATGTCCACATCCAGGTTAGCTGGGGAGTACATTTCTTCATGTGTATTACCCTCCAACAAAGTCCAGAAGTAGAATGAGGGAGAATGTAGAAGCAGAGAACTGGCATTGTAGGCCTGCAGGCAATGTAATACAAAAGTGAGGAAAGGCAGATGGAAGAAGAAAAGCAACACCTATCAGAGGGACTGACAGGACTTTGAGAATGCAAGGCACTTCAAGAAAGGATGAAAAAATTATATATTAAATTCTGCCATAAATCTGAGGCCTGAAAAGAAAAAAGTGAACTTATGCATTATAGTAAAAACAAAACTTAATTCCAATGACTTCAATCCAGCATCAACAGTTACACACAGAAGCCTATTGCCTGAGCAGTGCCTCTATCAAAGAAGCATGTGCTCATTTGCCTCTGAATATGATTGTAAAGAACCACCCAGGTCACCTGGAACCTCCTAGCACTGTTCCAGGTGGTACCTGCACTTCGACCTTCATATGTGATGGTGGGGACACACGGCTACTAACTTAGGTTATGAAATAAAAACCTTTGAGGGGATGGCAAGCTGTATCTAGGACATTTCAAGTTTTCTATGGATGATGTTATAAAATAGAGGGGAAAGTTTAATGAAGCATTTGAAACTTAAGAATTGCAGACAATGAGGACAATACTATCAGGACAGAGAAATCCACGTCTCTTTTAGGGAGAAGCTTCAAGGGACTAAACTCTAACCCCAGCTTTTCCCCAAAGCAAAATTCTCACTAAGTCTCTCTCATTGTTATATATTAGCATGATCAGTCCTTGCAAGCCACAACATTTGGAACAAAACATTTGGACTTAAAGATGTAGGAAAACAGCACCATTTAGAAGTTTTATCTGATACCCTTACTACAGTGACAGGCAATGATCTTATCAGTAGCCATGAAAACCACAGGTCCCTGAAATGAAAAGTCTTATTTTCCTTTAACCTCAAGGCAGCCTTTCTGGAACTCTTTGAAATACTCCTGCAAAATAATTCGAGAAAGAATTAGATTTCTTTAAAAAAAAAAGAAGAATGTTTGTGTGATTTTAATGTGGAACTGATTATCACTGACAGAGGCTAAAAGTAAATGTGAGTTTAAAAAAAATAGATAATTTTGTGGAGGAAAAGCCCATTTAACCCATTTGTTGAACCTCTTATTTGAATGACTGGCCATAGGCTGCTGGAAGCAGAGAGGGTGACTGAGGGGTACCTGTCCCCTAGGCGCATGCTCCTGGCTTTTGCCAGAGACAGGAGAGTGGGGACAGGAGAGTGGACATGAAGTATCTTTGACCTGTCTAGGGAAGTGTGGCTATTTTTATATACCAGACATGACCTGGAGAGTGTTTAACCGGCTTATCTTTATCCGACCAGTGGTCAGACTCACTAACTGAAGATCAATCTTTTTGGAAAAATTATGGTGTTCTGAAGGTCCTGTCTTATGTGGATGTCTATGTACAATACAGGCAAACCCATTTTATTTGTAAATTGCATGTTTACTATAAAAGCATTAATGTAAATTATATTTTCTGTACAGTTTCTATTTGCATCTTCCTATAATTTTTTTACACAAGTTTAATGCTTCTTTATTAGGACAATTTCTGATTTAATTTGCTTTTAAGTTTCTCAGTGTGCTTGCATGTGAAAATACACTACTCTGAATACACAATAATAAACCTGTAAATTAGTGCCTTGTTATTGTCTTAGGTCCTGTATCTGTTTTCTTATGTAACAAAATAATACTTATGCAGAAATCTGTCCGCTACTAAAGTCATGAAGCATACAGGGACAACAAGGTTCTACTGATATCAACTAATAAGAGAATAATTTTTTTGTGATAACCTACACTGAGGAGATGACTATGGCAATTAAAACTTAATTCTTCATCTTCTCGTTATAATAATTTTTTGTGGTTCTCAAACTGCATTAGATGCCTTTTAAAATTAGTTTTCTAAATAGGTTCTGAATTGTTGTTAAGGTTACTTAAGTAATATTCTAATGCTACTAAAGCCCTTTATGAAGTCTTAAGGTGACACCATAATCTTTCTGGGACTCTTACATAACACACACTACTCTGTATTAAAAAAAAAAAAAAAAAGGCAACCATGCCCTTTCCCCTACCTAAGTAGAAAAAAGAGATAGGATAAATGAAACTTATTTCTTCTTCAGAAGGATAGTAAATATCATAAAATTCACCAAAAGGAATTAATGAAACAATTTAACAACTAATATTTGTTAAGTTATTATATAAACTCACTTTGAAGAACATCTATAACATGCTTACACCACTAGCCTTGGAAAGAATTCTGACATTTAATAAGTTACAATTTGGTTTGATACCAGTAATTGCATGTAATCTGTCAGTCCCTCCCTGGGATAGCGTCTGGGATTATCTAAATGGCAAGATTAGTGCAGTGTGAACAGGCAGGGGAATTCATGGCACACAAAGCATCAGATTCTCTCATGAACCCAGAGGGACTCAGTGGGAAACATGAGCATGTTCAAGTCCAGTGCAGCAGGGAATGTTTCCCTATGAAAAATCCATAGATGGGTATTGGTGCTATCTGTGTGCATCTGTGCTAATAGATGAACATGCTACTAACTCTGGAAGCCCAGAACCAGCCACATTCTCCTTCTTTTGTTAAATAACAAGAAATACTTGAAAATTAAATATAATTTAATGCAATTTACCCTGTGAAGGGACTTTAGTAATTCTGCCATCTTTCCCCTCAGACTACTAAGTTTTCCTTGAAAAGCTATGTTTGCAGTTCACAGTTTTGCTGCAGTTTGCAAGCATAGTCTGCTTTGTATATATGGCGATGGATAGAATTTTTCTCTTTCATTTTTAAACGGTATGAGATCTCTCAAATCTAAACAGACTGTTTTGTTTTATATCCTGAATATAGGCAACCCTAAAGTCCCTTTAAAATATATTTCTACTGAGAACTACTGAGAACTCCTATAAATATTCATTGGCACGTAGAGAATTACTAGCTAGTAACTCACCATGGTTAATAATCCCTGACAGAGGACATGCAAACAATGGCCTGTAAGGTCCATCCATGGTTCATGCCTGGTCAGCAGCAACTGATGTAGAATGGACTCATGTAATTCCAGTAACTTACTTAGTACCATATCCAAAACCTTTGGCCAGTCACGATGCCAATTTTTTACATCAGTGAGTTCAGAGTGAAAAAAACTTGTAACTTTTCTTACTAATAGTTTTTTTTCTGTCAGAAGGACCCTGAATAGTTGAGAGCAAGGTATAATAATGGGGTAGGAAAAAGAAAACAAAAAGGAAAATAATATCTTTTTATCTTACTATCAGCATTTGGTATTACATTCTGAGAGGCAATGCACAAAAATAAAACCAGCATGGAATTTAATTTAAAAGAAAGATGCATGAAGGTCTTTCAACCTTTTATAGTTTATATTCCTCAAGAGGAATTTCATCACCACTGCGCTATGCAGCTCTGACTGTGCTCTAAAGTTGTCTCATGCTGCCACAGCAATCTCAAGGTAGTTCCTGGCTGCTGTAATTCTTCACAAACTTTAAGATATGAAAAAATAGCAGTAGGCACAACACTAACTTGAGTGTTTTTTTAACCAAGTGTTGACAAAGAGTATTCCTTTGTGTTTTAGTCTGAAAAACTGATAAAAAATACACATTAGAGAAATTGCACAGAGAAGCTGCACTCTGAGTAAGAAGGCACAACTCCAGTGTATTTAGAAGAGGAATGTACGTGCTTAATCAGCACATGCAATTAAAATAAAGGCAAGGAAATCTGTTAGAGTTTAGAATGCAAAGATCATTGTTTCCAGACAATTTTGCTGATGTATTGCAGACTTCTTTTTTTCATTTTTAAAGTGTTTTCATCATCATGGAACAGGTCACAATATCAGCATTCACTTTTAAGAGTAAATCACTTGAACTCTAAGCTCTGAAAAATTTGACTCAGACTTCCAATCAAAATTTGAAAACAAACTAAGGGGAAAAAAGCAGATTGGGGTCCCAAAGCTGTCTGAAGGCTTAATTTAATGAAAAGAAATGTGCTCTTTAGCTTACGAAGTGGGAGTTTCATATTCTGTTTCTGAAACCAGGTATGTTCCCACAGCCATTAGACTTAGACCCTTTAACAGACTAATTTTTCTTCTATCACAATTCTTAAAAATCACCATATTGATATGATTTGTCTAAAACGTAAGATACACCTCTTAGAGGATTTCCTCTCAGTCTGAGGAGTTACTCAAAATTAATCCTTGCTTTTGCATTAATGAGTTTGAGACCAAATTTTCCAGGCTGTTAGCAAAGAAATTAACGTATTCGCCCCCCTCAATAAAAACCCCAAACCAAACAAACCAGTTAAGTGAACTAAATTCTTCATTAATCTTTTGCTAGTTTTGACTGCCAAAATATTTTGTGACAGTACCTGAAAGCTAAAGCTGTGCTCAGGTTTTCTGAATTAGGCTTAACCTGTTTGTCTACTTCACATAATTTAAGAAGCCTCTTTGAAGTATTAAACATACTTTTGTTAATAAATTCAAGAATATAAGTAAAATCATGCTCTTTTTCTTGGAAAGAGCATCCACAAAGCATTATAACACCTATCTAGTAGCACGTCTTTAAAGAAAAATTTTTACCTGGATGTAGCGTGATTTTAATTGTTCAAAGGAATGTTATTTAGAGAGAAAAATAATTAATATTTGCAAGGTATTGTGTGTGTATAAAAGGAGCCAAAAGAAGTTTGTAAAGAAGAAACAACTGAACAAAAGCTAATACAGAAAGGAGAGAACAGTAATTAAATTTGGAAGCCCTAGCTGAGCAAATTAACTCTTTATCATCAGTGGGTGAATAATGACAACTGATTAGCCCTCTTATGCCTTAAAGGTGACATTGGAGTATTTAAAAGTAGCAAGTTTGTAGTACTGGAGTAAAAGGCCAGGACAATGGATAAATATGCCTTCTAGTACTATTACAAGTTTCCTATCCTTTGATCTAAAAGGAAACTCAAAAGAAGGATAACAGGCTGTTTAATACTGTAGATTCCACAGTTCCTGGAAAAGTTTAAAAGCCTGAAGTTTGTTTCTGTGAAAATGTGAATTTCTAAGAATGTGAATGTGCACTTTGTACAAGCAGCTGCTGGCATCTCCCAGTAACCTAAGCTCCCAGTAAACACACACAGGTAGTAAACTTTCCTGATGCTTTAAGTCAGCATAGGACAAAATATGAAAAGATCCCTGAAAACAAATGCTTGTGTCCTTGATGGGGAAGCAGTTCAAACTTCGCTTGCAAATGTCTGATCTTTACCTTTCACCTTAAAGGCATCTGAAAGCTTTTACTTCTAAATTGAATTAGCAGTTTGCAAAAACTGCAGAAAAGCAGCTTATTAACGGGAACAGAGTGACCTGCACCTTCTCTGAATGGTGCTGTAGCCCTGTCTTCTGAGTTCACTGTACATCTGCACAGTTGTAGAACCAGTTGGGTGGCAATTTGGCCACAGAGGAAAACATGACAACTAAGCACATGTAACGTGGAGTGGTAAAAAATAATCAAGCTGAGTAGCTGTACTTACCCAGAGTGACTCCTGAAGTGTAACAATGTCTGTTTTAAGTGATTGTGTTGGTTGGTTGTGGTGGGTTGTCCATGTCCGGCTGCCAGATGCCCACCCAACTGCTCTCATTCCACCTCCTCAGCAGGACAGGGGAGAAAAGAAGATGAAAAAGCTCAAGGGTTGAGTTAAAGAGAGAGAGTTTGCTTACCAATTACTGTCATGAGGAAAAGAGAATTGACTTGGAGAAAATTAATGTAGTTTATTCTCCATTAAAATAGAGTACCATGCAGAGAAAGACAGACAAAACAAAACGTTCCCCAAAGTTCCTCTTTTTGACATGCTCAACTTCACTCGCTCATTCCTGAGACCTCCACTTCCTCCCTCCGTGAAGTGCAGGGAATGGAGGTGTAGCGGTTTCACTTAATAATTTCTTTTATGTGAGACAAAAATTAGGAGAAAACAAAGCAGGCACAAAACTTACAGAATATGAAGAAGTTTATTAACAGACATAGAAGAAAAACAAAGTGCTGTGGTGTAACACATCTCTTCCATGAAAACTCACAGATTGTTATACTGCAAGACATGGACCATTACATGGGTTTATTTATTTTTTAAGGATAAATTATTTCGGCTTGAACACAAAGGTTTTTTTTTCGCCACTAGCCTTTTAAAAGCTTTTTCTTCTCTCTGCTTTTAAATAGCTTGGCATAGGCACTTTCACAACCTTTACGAGTCAAAACGTGAATTGTCCATCCCCCCATGTAATTTGAATGGTTTAAAGAGATGATCTTACAGTTCTTTACCACGGCGTGCAGGGAGGTTTTTCGAGCTAGGCGCGAGAAGCGCAGCACCGCCCTCTCTTCTTTTCTGAAGCCATTTTTAGCTTCTTTTCATGCGACTCACTTTTTCTTTCGGCTTCAGAAGTCGCCATGCTGCCGGTCAGGCTCCAGGGTGGAGAAACTTCTCTTTTTCCCCTTGCGCTGCTGGCTTTACAGTGTTTTCTTTCGTTCGGCGTGGAGTGTGCTGGCTGCAGGCTCCGCCAGCTCCCAGGAAGCCGTGTCGGACGGCCTTAAAATTCCCCCTTAAGGTTCCCCCTCCCAGGAACCCAGTCCGTGCTGCGGCGCTGGGAGTTGGGGGGGCAGGAGAGACAGGAGGGCGCCCGGCCCGGCCCGGCCCGGCCTAGTGGGCCCTGGGCTCTGAGGGCACCCCTCCGTCCCGTCACAGCACCCAGCTGGAAAAGGAGAAGCAGCCTCCCCCAATAATCCCGCCTTTCACGCAGTTTAAATATGTGACATTAAGAGAAACGTAATTGGTTTACCAGGTTGTCTGTCAATTCAGGTCAACCCACTACAGGGGACTGTGGTAAATCCATAACAGCTCCTCTCTGCCTTTCCGTCCTCTCCATTCGTTTCCTCTTCTGCAGGGTGGCTCCTTCCCATGGGCTACAGCTCTTCAGGATCAACCTGCTCCAGCATGGGTTCTCCATGGACCACAGCTCCTTCAGGGTGTGTCCACCTGCCAGTTATGATCCTTTCCTGCAGTGTGGATGCCTGCTCCAGTGTGATCTCCCTCAGAGAGAATCTCTGCTCGGACACCTGGAACATCTTGTTCTCTGACTCTGGTGTCTACAGGGCTGTTTTTCACAGTCTCCCCCTCACTCCTCACTGACTGTGCAGCATTTTGTCCTTTCTCACACGGGCTTTTCCTGGGGCACTGCCATTGTGGCTGCAGGGTTCAGCTGTGCCTTGTGATCGGTCCAGAGGAGTGAGCTGGAAGTGGCTGTGCTCAGCACAGTCCCTGCCACTCCCCACCAAGGCCACCTTGCAGCCCCCCCACCAGCACCCTGTACATTGCTTCAAACACAATTTCAGTGCAGCTGAGGATCAGGACAAAAGCAGACACTGTCTGCATGGAAAAACAGGATAAACCAATCACTTCCCATACCAAACCCACTGGAAAAGTTGTGACAATGCCACAGTCAGGGTCACTATGGTTTCCCATGAAATGGGAGCTCTGCATTCTGAGTGGATACAACCAGGCAGCTGTACGTTCCCAGACTGTTAACAGAGATGTAAGATCCCCTCCAGGTGTGTGTTCTCTTAATAGCCTATGGTTGGAAAAAAACAACGGCAGATATCTGACAAGTTCAGTGACAATAAAAGCAAATACACATCAGTGATGAAGATTTTGAAAGCACCAAAGCCAGGAAAGCCATGTCCTGGTCACTCAGTCAGGGCACCTTCACTAAGAACTATAGCCTGTAGTGCAGCTATCCCCTCATACAGTGGAGGGAAACAAACTGTATGCAGCAAATGAAACCAATGCTTTCAAGTGCCGCAAGGCTTTAACTTCTTATAACTCAGTCAGAGCTTTTATGGAGAAAGATTAAAATCATACATACAAAGTACAGTGAAAAGACTTCAGTGTCTTCAGTACATTACAAGACTTCACTGCGCACAACTCCCCCAGAAGAAGTAGCAGAAAATCTCCTTAATGGGCAGTTTCTAATTTAGTACACTTTTAAGTAGCTGAAGACTTCTCAATTTTTATGATAATTAATTCTGGTTTTTTTCGACCAGCTGTATAAAGTGATACTGAACCATCTGGCCACCATAGTGTATAATTTGCTGTGATTAAAATTAAGGAACTGGACTGCAGGCCAACTCTCTTTGCTATCCCATGTGTCTTCACACTCTATCTGACACTATCAATGTGTCTTCCATACAGTGCCAGTAGTAGAACAGAAAGCTTTATTATTTTAATTTTACTTCAGTGAGGGAAAGACTCCATGTTTTAAAAAACAATTCCTTTATTTCAGATAAGAAGCTGCAGCACAGAGAGAGATTTGTCTTAGAGCTGCAGGAAAGCCATGCTGGTGCCGGAGTGTGTGCAGATCTGACACCTGACTTAGTCACTTGGCATCTTGGGGATGAGGTCCCCTCCCACAACTCTGTCTCCATCTGTGGAACGGGGTGATGAAGAGCTGCCTTCTGCTGCGGGGCTGCAGTAGCTCCCACTGGATATTTTAGGGTGTATTTACTCAAGGCTCTGCTTGCACAGTGGTTGAGAGTTCAGTCAGGAGGGCAAGAGTAGCAGTAGAGAAAAGGGGTGAAGGAGGAACTTCTTTCAGACAGAATATTCATGTTGCCTAATCTTCATTGCTTAATAAACCTGCTTGAATTACTGAATGTCTTGAGACAGATGTAAAGCAATCGTGGATGTAATTTCAATAAATAAAGTGCAACCAAAATCACAGATAGAGACTAAACACACCTAGAAACTGTACTGCAAGCTTGTGTGAGACCTTGCCTTACCCACTGAATTATTATGCCACTGCACTCAGAGAGTAAGGGAAGTCAGCTTCTTGCAAGCTTAGCGTTACCTGCAACAAGTCTGACGCTGGTAGCACCTCAGATGCCTGTGATTCTGGCCTTGAGGCTGTTGTCCTTTCCCACAGAACTCTGTTGAAAGGCTGGGTTTAATGCACTTCTCCCTTTTGGCAGAAAAGTCGCTTTAGGGAACCACTGGTATTTCTGGCAATTTTATTGGACATCTGCTCAGTTTCAGACACATAACAATGGTAAGGCTGCTATATCATGCTTATAACACACATTTGAAGAGACTGCCTAATGCATGAACTGAAATCTGATGGTTCAACTGCAGAGTGCTCTTGCTCTTCTACAAACTGCATTTACTGAATAAAAGGATAACAAAACAAAACACAGCAGCTTTTCCTCTGTCAAAATTACTAAAATGTTTTTGAGTGACTTCAACATTTTTCTAATTAAGAAATTGTTTTTCTCTCTCAGAAAATAACTTTGAGTAATTATATTAACAATCTTAAGGAAGTAGTTGGCCACAGCAGCTATATTCACTGGAAGAGGAATGCCACCATTTTGCTAATATTTACCTTTAAAACCTCTTCATATCTCCAGTTTTTTATTTCACAAGTTGATAATCCTTAAATAAGAAATCTGGTTAAGTTTTGACATTTTGATCTTAGGTCCTGACCATATTTTTTTCTTTACTTCAAGAAGAATCTACTAAACTATTCTCTATCCAGTTGTTCAATGTAAAAGACTCCTGGAGAGCAGAAACGTACTGTGAGACCAGGTGCTCTTTAGACCTGACTTAGAACGTCTTAGTTTTCATGGTCAATGTTAAGGGAATTGTGGAATATGCCCCTGATTCTGTCATTTGCTTAGTATACCACTCCTTTTTTCTCAGGGGGTAAATGGGCTGAATACATCTAAAACTCGTATTGCTTCTGTCTTCAGAACCTGACCTAAGACCTTGCTTTTTACTACAGACCAGACAGTCTTATGAGACAAATCTGCCAAGTGAGTAAGTTTGGTATTTTATCCTTATGTAAAACATGTAGTGCATCACAAGCCAAATTAAAAATGCAGTAAAAAGTGAAAGAGAGTTCCAAAGACAATTTAGACAGCACTGCTGCCACAATGCATCCATTTTAAATTCTAAGTGCAATGTTTCGAAGCTATACTCTCAAATCCTCACTCCTCCTCTGAATCTGGTAGAAACACAACATCTGCAAAGAACTTACATATTCAACTTACACAATTTCCTGAGCGCTGAGTTCAGCACTAAACCAAAGATTTCCTCCCTCATCCAAGGACAAACTACTTGCAGCCTCACTTTTAATTCAACTCACTGTCCAGAAAAAGGAACAGTCTTCTGGCCCCTAAACACCAGTCCTGAACACCCACAGGGGGCATGACTATTACTGGCTTCAGAGACAGGCATAAGAGGTAGTAAGAGATGAAAATCCTCACTTCACCCTGCTAAATCCACCATTACACTGTGGTGATGTGACAGGAAAAGAGCCAAATACCTGCCACTTTCATCCTGCTGAAGTGCTGAAACAGGGATTAGAGTTATATAATGTTGTAAAATAGGAATTCAGCATGCTAAGGGAGGAATGTCTCAGTTCTCTAATTTATTAAAATCACTGCTCACATGGAGGAACAGCATTGCCCCTATAGGAATAAACAAAAGCCAAGCCCTCAAACTAACTCTCACCGGAGCACAATGTTACAAAATCTCATTCCGGAGTGATCACTGTGTACCTGAGAATTTCTGTCGAGAGTAAAACTGTAGGGCCCATGCCCTAGACTGGTGGAAACTTGGGCAGAGGTTTATTATGTTCACTGTTTATTCACAGTGCTCAAATTTCGTTTATATTTGTGCATAGGGCTCTGAAACAGACTGAAAAATGATTGAAACCAATCTGTACACAAGGTGAGCACAGCAGGATTTCTAAAGCATTTGCATAGAAAAGCTTGCCTTAGATGAGAGGTTGGCATTTCCAGTGTTCTCCTACACGTGCACAGGGACTTCTTCAGTACACTAAGTAAGCAGAGAGCAGAAGAAGAACTTGGAGAACTTAAGGATTTAAATAAAGTTAGAAGTCATCTTCCTCAGCAGTTCTTATGGCTTCTTAGCAGTTAACATGCTAAAGCTACCACAGTAGGTGTCAAACCAAAACTTGAAATCAGGGAGACCACACTGTCCTTACTTTTGAGTCAGGGCTCTGGAAGCAGGTGAAACCTCCGCTGGGCTGAAGACACTGTTCCCAGGGCTCTGGACTAGCAAACGCTGGTTTTCTCCAACCCTGCAGCACAATCCTAAAGCCCACTTGGTCAGAAAGCAGGGAGTAAGGGGTGACTATCCCAGCCAATTCAGCCAGGCAGAACAAAATTAGGCATAACAGCAAATTGAAAGCAAAGAGCTGACAGAAAACTTGCTAATAAGTTCAAGTAGGTTTGAGCCCTTCCACATGATGGTGGTACTTCTATTTCTCCGGAAGAGAAAGGGTTGGAGGAGTTTGGAAGAAGAGGAGTGAAAACAGCTCAGGTATTAAATGTCTGCTTGTGCTTTGGGAACAAGAGTATATGTTTCTTGGAAAAGCATGGAATCCTTGACAGCCTGGCTGTGATGGATAGAGTGTAATACACACAGTGCAAGCCAGATAAATGTTGATTAAACCATCTGTTTTGCCCACTGGAGTTCAATAGTATCAGTCAGGGGTGAACAGAAATCATCCTTCAACATATTCCTTCATCCAGCAGGAGACAGATACTTTTGTAGCAGGGAGACAAATGAATTAGAGTTGTAAATTTTATTAAAGAGCAAATAAGAAGTGGTTGGTGGAGTGAAAACTTAGAAATTAATTAACTTAAACATGCAAAATCAAACAATTAGCAGGTGAATAGGTACTTTTGCACAAAAGTAAGGAAAAATGGAAACATGCTGAAACTTTTAAGAAACACCTAATGTTCTGTGTTTTGGATTTTAAAAAAATGTTGGATATTTTACACTAAAATCTCTAGTATTTCAGTACTGGCAAGCCAATATTCTGACTGTTGCCATCTTCAGAAATATTACATTACTTGAGACATCTGCTAAAACAAAAACTTTATTCGGTGGGCTTCCTGTCACTGACTTTTAAGAAAAGCACATGAGAAAATTCAAAGCAACAATTCCCAGTTTTCATCCATTCTCTAAAGTGCAGAAATTGATGCTGCACACAGCAGCAGTTCAAGATACCACATAAAGATAAATGATTGAGGTACTGCAGGAAAATTATTTGTCCAGATACTACCTCATTCTGATATAATATTATTTTAGCACCTGCATTAGTGTTACTGAAGTGCCTTTTCCATTTATCTTACCTCTGCACAGCCACACCCTACATGTCTTTACACTCACCCATCCAAAAAAAACCAAGACAGTTGGCAGAATGCTACATTGCATTTAACCACCCAGACAAGAGTAGGGTCAGACATCCAACACTCCGGCCTAGGGAGTCTTATTATAGCAAATTTATGAGAGCAGATGTTGCTCCAAGCCTTGCAAGACTACATGTTGTGTTTGGCACACTGGAGCTAAGCAGCTACATTTTCTTGCAGCTGCATGAAGTAGCAATTGTACTGTTGTAACTACATGCTAAAAATGTACCACTGAAGCTAAGCTAGCATGATTAAGGGATCTGAAACCTTGGACAAACCCTAGACTTTAATACACTGGTTGAATAGCAGGGTCTTAGAAAAACCCTTTCTTCTGTTTTTTTTTTGGCAGTTTAGAGAATAGGTGTTTAATAACTGCTTTTAAAGTCTTCTTTCTGAAAATAATTGAGGGTATTTTCCATGAACCATGTCAGATTTATTGTCTTAACCCTATATTTATAAAATAAATTACCAGTAAATGAAGACGAACAAGAATAAATGAGAATTCTGTAGATATAATTTACATCAAGAGGCATTTATTTACAGAAAAACGAGGCTTGTAAAATTATTATTAGTTTTTCTAAATTGATTGCACTTGTGATTTAAATCTTTAAAAGAATAAAATAATCATTTTAGTGGGTATGGAAGGCAAAATCCCATGCATAAGTCTCAGTTAAGATCACATTCAAATCTAGGAAAAGCCTCATTCCGAAGTAAGTCTTCAGACTCATCTTGAAGCAAAGTTTATAAAATGCAAGGTACAATAAATTCAGGTTTTCTGTGTGTTAATCTACCTTACTTTTGATTAAAAACAAGACTGTAGCTAACAAGTGTCAGATGCTACTGATTCATCAGGTGCAACTGCATCCTACCTTGCTTCTATTTTCATCAGAAGCAGGTCCACTGATGTTAATGGGTTTAAAATGGTGGAGCTGAGCTAGAAATATTTCCCTATTATTTATTTCCCATTTCAATCCAATATATTTTCAAACACCAGCTCATTGTTATTATAAAACAGATTATGACACTGTTTTTATCTTGAACCACAAATTTTTCTCACTTTTACTCTTCATATTCTCTCCTCCAGCTCCTGGGGGATGGAGGTGGTAAGGATGTGAGAGAGTGGCTCTGGGTACCTGGTTGCTGGCCACAACATAGAACAAAGGGATATATATATGTAAGTACACACAAAGCATTTTACTAGATCTGGTGAAAAAGATTAAACATTTTGCAAGTGCTTTGACTGACTTAATGATCTTAAATATGTCTGTCTGCTGCTGGTTACTAAATAACATCATAAGCAGATACAGAGACCTGTAAGAGAAATGGCTGAACTGATGAGAATGGAAGAGCCCTGTTCACAGCGGCTGTGAAAATCTCACAGAAGCAGCTTAAGCCTCCCAGGGCAGTGCCAGGTCAGCCTCTTTGCTCATTCTGCCCTTGGACATGCTAAGTCCAAAAGGAAGAAGCAGAAACAAGACTGATTTTGCGGGGAAAGCACCCAGTGGAGTGCAGGCTGTCTATCGGAGACAGAAACTGAAGACCCTCTTTGAGCAGAGGAACAGATTCCTACCAGCCTACGATTTCCTGTCATTTACGTATAGCACAGAATTGCTTCAACTGCCCTGTTTTATTGCCTACTGAAAAGTGAGTGGGTAATTTCACACTTGCTCTTGGATATTAGGTTTATTATACAAAGCTTTATCTTAGAGAACTGTTATATATTTCAGAAGAACAGGGATTTGTAACAGAGCTAGCAGCAGGCCTTTATTATAGAGGTGATAGGAGTTACCATCTGAGAATAGCAGAGGCTTTTTCACAGCGTAATTGGCATTGATTATCTTCTGTCCATGTGCACTGTTGCTTATCAGTACAGATGCCCCAGAAAGATGGTTTTATGTAGTGTCTTTGTGCAGTAATGTAACTTTCTTTGCCATAAGAGAAAGTTGATTATCAATCACAATGAAATCAGACTAGCTACAAAAGTTAATCATGGAGCTAGATGTCTGGTGTAGAAGTCATGGAAAGTCAAGAATGATTAGTTCACAAAACAAGACAGGCAAGCTTCTAACTTAAAGCAAAAAGGAACCAAATCAAAAAACCAAATTAAACCAAAAAAACACCCCTCCCGAAAAAAAAAACGCCAAACCAAACACAACAACAGAAAACCAAACCCAACACCAAAACTCCTCTCAAATTCCCCAGAATTACAGAAGAGAAAACAAAGAGCTCCTGAACAGCAGGGTTCTGTCAGAGGATGAAAAGGGCCCAGCATGAGGAAGAGCATGAAATGCTCTTGGTTCCTCTCTTGTGGCCACAGTGAGTTTACAAGTGAGTTTTGACAAGGCTAAGCTATGCCATTCCCCAAGTGTGTTGATGTAGCTATTGCCAACAAGGCCAAACAGATGATTAAAGGGATGAGGAAAGGAAGCAATGTCATGCTTTCCAAGGAGGGAAAGGATCAGGACAGATGTAACTTACTCCAGTTCTTAACAACACGTTCCTACAAATAGAAAGCAATACTGAAGCTATTACTGTCACCACTCAGGCATGATGAGAAGTGTTAAAAGTAATGAGCTACCTATCTTGAACACATAAAAATGAGGTGAAGCATGGTATAATGATTATCAGACATTTCAGCTAGTTCTGAAACAGGGATAATATGTGTTCTGCAAACTATCCATCAAAGCTATCCTACATTATTCCATGTGACAGATTAAATGGCTGATCTCAGTGCATGCAAAATTGCCAGATATCCAGGAACTTAAGAAAACCCAGGCCAGCTTTCACAAAGAGCCTGGACTTAGTAGTAGTAAAAATTACTACCTTATTACATTCTGCCAAAATGCCAGAGTTTGCACAGCTTAAAACATAAAAATGAGAGAAAGACTCTGTGCAGACAACCAGGCAAGGAAAGGCAAATCACAGTGTAAGAGGTGTATCTATGTTTTAAACAAACTGAGGCAGCGATAAAGGGCTAAAAGAAACTCCCATGGAATCAGGAAACATAAGCATTGTGGGGGTGGCGTACCTGGAGAGAATTATGCAGTAATTTTGAAAAGTTAATGTTTAAAGCATAACCATTTGGAATGAGTTCATAGCTATTCACCATTTATAGTACAACCAGAATAGTATCTAAGCAGGAATTAAAGACAGACTGGGATTGAATGATACAGGGTGGGTAAAACTTGTGTTATGGTGAATGCATGCTCAATAAAAAAAAAAAAAAAGAAAAAAAATTAGTGCAACACAAAGAAGTGTCCTCAGGATGTAGTTGGTTTAGCAGCACCAAGAATTGTGTATAGACTCAGCTTTTGTTTGCACATCAGCAGGCACAGGCCATCTATTACAGAAAGGATACAGCTAGTGGGGAGTTTCATTTGTGACATGATTTGGTAAGACCTGCAAAAATCAGGCCAGATGATACTAACTTATACTGCCATTCTATTATTCATGCTGCCTCTTAGAAATGAGTTGATTTCCATACAAGCAGGTATTCAATTAAAGGAAAAACTCAGAACAAAAGTAACACAACCATGCTTCACCTTGGCAAAAAGGACTGCAACCTAAACAGCCTTCTGTGATATCACCCCAAAATGGATGAATTCCAAGGTCTGATAATAAATGTAACATACCCTTGGAGCCTTGCTCAATGCCAAACTTTGTATCCCTTATGAGAAACAGTTGTATGCTATAAGCACTCAAAACTTTGCTGACATTTAGTTTGATGGAATTAGTTTGCTTTCAATCAACTCAGGAATGTTCTGCTCTTAAATTAACTGCTAATTCCTAATGCAAACCTACTATTACTCCTTGATTTGAATGTCCTTCTCTTTCTCCATCAAAGTTGCCAGAAATTGGTGCAGATTTCTTTTGTTCAATTAAAAATGACATTAGGATTTTTTTATGCTCTTTGTACTCTAAAAATCCCATTTTGTACTGTGGTGAAATGCTACAACAAATTAATGAACATAACCTGTTAATACTGTCTAAGCTTTGCCTGATTTAACTTCTTACACTTTGCCCTCTTGATTCTGGAGCATTCAGTTCTAAATATTTTCAATAAATTACTTTCGCAGTATTTATAATTTTGGAAATTGGCCTCTGGCTATCAAATTTCCATTCCTGAAAGTTAATACATTTTAGATGTCTTTATCTCTGATTTACTGTATCAGTAGCTTTTCTCTTCTCTTTTTTTTTTTGTTATTTTGAGAGGGGGGGTAAAGCGAGAGAGAGTAAAAGATAAACCTGATATTTAGAGGGTTTGATATTTTTCTAAGTTGTTTATATTTGTGTAATTACTTGTAAGAAAATATTAATTGAAGTTATAGATCAGATTTGTCAGTTGACTTTCACTGCATCACCAACCTTATGTTTTCAGGAACAAGTCAGCACTTTAAGACAGATGATCCACAAGTAATTAAGGCAAATGATATCCCAAGCCAGAGATTTAGAGTGCTCAGTCACCATATTAAGAGTATTACTGGATTTAAGACATTCAAAGTCCATCCATGTTACTTTTCCTGCCACAGCACAACCTTTTGTCATGGTTTGCAAGAACCGTGGTAAATTCATATTTATGCACAAATGCTTTCAATCTGCAATGGTAGTACAGCACTGTAAGACACCAGTTCAAAAAATGTTTTTTTAAGCAGCAGGAGGTTTAACATCACCCCTGTGTTCAATTTTGATACAATTTGTTACCATACAACAGCTCCGGCGTTTTAAAGAAATTCCTCACACAGATAATTTCTGGATCACTGTTTTCCACATCAATTTTAACAGCATCCACAGTTCACAAAACAGGTGATTTCCTTGAGATTGGGAAGAAGTATGTGCAAAATTACAAAGGAAGTAAGCCAGGTTGGAGGTATTTTTACCTTAAAAACATGTATGTTGATTGCCTTCACAATCTGAAATCAATCCCTGGGATGTCTCCTTCTCTGTGTCACATTGAAGAATATGTTTCTTTTTGAAAAAGTCTTGAGATTGCTAGAGGACATTCCAGATCTGACTTGCACTTCTATGCCTGGGGTACATGGAGATCTTAAATACATTTCTGGGTAATGAATGAACACACCTCCATGCTGAAAAAATCCCAGTTCACAGTTCTGAGTTAAGTGACAAGCTTTCAGGAGAGAGGCATCTCTTTAAAGCACCATTTTCTTGCACAACATCCTGCTTGCAGTTTTGGTAGAAAAATGTGAGTGAAACTGGATGCTTTTACATTTCACTGATGGACTGCTATAGGAAAAAAAGAGTTTTCAATTAACAGCTTATTGGCTGGCAAGCCTTTATCTTCTTGGTAGCACTTAGGTTAATGACAGGTTAATCTTCCTAAGACAGATCTGACACACCTCTTTTTCAGGAAATCAGGAAACCAATAAAACCCTAATCAGTTCACATGTGGCCACGTAATGCCTCTCTACTACTTGCTGCTAATATGACCAAGCATTATTTTATCAGGCTAAACCAATATTTCATGTAATCTTCAGCTGGAGTCAACAACAGGGAAAAACAAATAAACCAGAATGCAAACAATCACATTCATACTCAATAAAGTTGCAGTGAAAGGAGGATAAATTAAATGCGAGGGGATAAATTTTTCCCAACCTTTTTGAGTGATCAATGTGCATCCTGAAGCATGAAGACTTGACAGCACCAATAAGTTTTAACCCCAGCCAGTTTAACTAAAAGCATTATTCATGCCATGCCTTATAATTTAGACTTGTATTAACCTACAGCCTTATTTACTGCTCTCTGGCATTCTATTTCTTCTAGCAAAACACAGAAATGTGGGGCAAGGTGAATTATAAGAGCTGTAACACTGCATTATTTTCCCAATTGTATATACATTAATGTTCTGATCTCTTTCTTTTAGGAATGAAATCTGTAGTGAGAGAGGCCTGGTCTCTACCCAAGACAAAGCCATTTGCTTAGTTCACACATACACCCTTCCCCTGTCTTTAATCGTTCAAGATGTGTGTGTGGGTGGAGTTTTCAGCCATCTGAAATAAAAGTGCTTCTATCTTTTTGACACTTGAGGGAATGTGAGAACAATCTAATCGAAGAAAAGTTAATTTTTTGTTCTGAATAAAAAAAGGCAGCAAAGTCCAATGAGCTGTCTCTAAAATGGTTTGGGAGCTATTCTGATGGAAAAACATAAATATAACCAAACCTTCACAGAAGCAATCCAATTAGTCCTCTTGTCAAAAGCATGACCTGCAGTAGTGTAAGAGGTTATTGCCAAATCTAAGAAGCTTTAATCCTGAGTTGATCCAATCACCATAATAAAATTACCATTGCAGAAGATGAGCTTCACCATCATTTGTGAGCTAAAGATGAGTAGAAATATATGTGGTTCAGCAAACGAATGGCCTTTTCCAAAGCACTTGCTAACTATCCTGTATAAACCATACAGGTGCTCCTGAATTTGGTACTTCACGCAGCCTTTGTCAATGGCAGTAAGAAAAATCAACGTCTTGCTCTCAACTATGAACTGGTTTCAAAATGAAGATGTTAAAACATGTAGCCAGTATCTATAATTACAAGAAAACTTTTCCCTGAGAAATGAGACACAGTAAAATTTAATCACCATATTTACAATTTTAAGATCAGTGTGTGTTGAGGAATTTTTGCAGGAGAACGGACACTGGGAATGCACAACCCAGCTTTCCCAGCATTGAATCAAGCTGAGTAAAGGATACACTATCTTTGATAACACCACGGAAGAAAGAAGAGAAACAACCCAAGGATATGAAATAAGGATGTATTGACCACAGCACAATAGCTATATAGTTTAGGAATTGCTGAAACAATAAGGTAGTTCAGCAATATGAAAGGACTATAGTTCAGGAACTGCTGAAACAATTATTTAGTTCAAACAAGATTGATACATTATGCTGAACAAAAAGGATGTGAGAAATTGAAATATGGTGAATAGCTGTCACAGCAAGTGTCCAATCAGAAGTTTAGACGCAACATGCTAACAGTAGCAAGCATCCAATCATTATGCCTCTTTTGACCGCACGATGTTCGAAACATTATGGAGTCAGATCTAAAAATGCTATATAAGTGTATATTCTTTGAATAATAAATGGCTTCACATGATCATATTGATCGCTGTGTGATGTCCCGTTATTTCATCCTCTGCAAGTGTGTAGGGTAAAGGTCCTAGGAGATTAATTTTAATTTTTTTTCTGTATGCTTGAGGGAAAAATATTAATGGTTCCCTGAATGACCACTATGATAATAGTGTTTTGATGTGCAGCAAATGTGAGTGAAACAACAGAGAGTTTCATGAAAATAGGTGTGTAACAACAGCAAAAGGAGTACACACCTCTTTCTGGGAGACTTGGATATTTCTCCAGAGAAGCTAGTATCCATTGCAGTGCTAAGGAATGCCATAATTTATGCATTAAAACCTAACCAAACCAGCTCAACATTAAATGTGTTAATTCTTCCTGTAAAGCCAAATACTACTTACAGAATACAGAAGTTTCTGCAACTGCACTTTAGGCTGCTCTTTTTTTGATTTGATTTTTTGGTCTTCCTTACGTGGTATTTAACAGAACAGATTTTTTTAAAATTTTATTTTGCTGTGTTTCCTCTTCCATGTGCCTCTGTGTGTCAAATGACAAAGGGAAAAACTTGTGTTTCAGTGACACTCTGGCCTATGTACACAAATGATCCCCTGGGAAAAATCAGTGGTTCTTTAATTATATAAAAACTACCTCAGAATTTGAAATGAGGTTTCTCATGTTCTTGGAAAGGAAAGCACAAAAGCATTTGCTGTACACACTCCAAGAGCATTTTAAGCCCAGGGTTTGTTTTGTTTATGCAAGAATCCTTTTAAAAATACTGAGAACAATTCCTCCCTCAAGAAACTTACTCTTCAACAAGTCTGAAACAAGCAAGATTCAGGACATGGGGCCTCCTTACATCAGCCCCTGCTTTGTGACAAATGCCTTTTGGAGGTTTGTCTTGCCTTAATCTCTTGGTGTTCAGTGCACAGAGCTTTAGTGAAGCTACCATGGTGGCCCAGCACCTCGAGAGCATCACAAAACCCAGCTCAGTGGCAGCCCAGGAGACAGACGTGGGTGGCTCTCACCGGCACGCCTCTCCCACGAGGTGCATGTGTCAGCCATCGAGCAGGGCTCACAAAGAAAGAATAAATATTTTACTTCAAATTAGGTCCGGCAAATCACTTTTGACAGCATTTGCACAATCTTCAGTGTTTGTGAAAGCACATTTGAAACTGCGTGATTACAAAAGACACACTTTGCCAGTGCAGAGCTAAAGGTAAGGTGGGGGAATGAGGGACTGCAATACTGTATCTCAGGAGCAAGAGGATGATCCCCACGGTTCAAAAAGAAAAGACAATATGCTCATCATCCAGGTGATCTAGTTTTCTTTGGAGATGGAAAGTCTTTATCCTGACTATAGCACCTTTTAGAGCCCACTTTTTGCATGTGGCCCTTTTCCCCTTACAGTTCTCTGGGCAGAGAAATGACAGAACTGATCCCTCAAGTAAAATTAGTTTAGTGCTTGCTTTTGTGACCATTCATGTATTCCTCAGAGAAAGGAAGAGGCCAGCTATGCTGAGACCTGCACCACTTCTGCTTGGTTAGTCTACTTAAGAGTTATCCATGTTTGATTTTACAGAGTAACTCATGAATAAGTGCAAAGTTTGACCTTTTCTAGTTCCCTGCTAACACTAAATGGGTTTCCAGCCAGGTAGACAGCCCCTGTGAGACACAGCATGACTTTTTCTGGGGACGAGTTTCTATTTTGCACAATGTAAAGCCAAAAGCTGACTGTGTGCATGGAGTATTTTCATTTTTATTCTAGCACTTTTATTCTAGCACTGTTCCGTTAGTATTTGTCAGAAAGCATGAAACCAAACAATGAAAGACATTTGTTCCTGGGGCTCTGCTGCCTCCAGAACGAAGACCTAGCTGTTTGTGGTCCTAATGAAAAGCCCTCTAGGAAAAAGGTGCATGAAATTTAGGCACTTAATTATATATGCCTGTCATTAAATGGTAAAGACTCACTGAACGACTGTTCAAAAGGTTAGCGACTGACATTTTAAGTTAATGCTCAGATTCAGCATGCCCCCTGATGTAGCAGCACAAAGAAACAACTACAGAAATAAGCTGCAACCCCCTTTCCAAATGTCTAACTACCCTTACAAGCATGTGAAAAAAAAGGTCACTTCAGCTGTGGACACCTGCTTTCTCAGAGATCATTCAGCCTGGGCATGTTCTGGTGACATCAAACCATCTCTCCCATGCAGGGCAAACATACACACTGCAGGCATACAATTTCCTGGGCATTACCACCCGAACTCTGTATTTTCTGGTTTTAGGAAATTTAGGAAATGAGAATACAAAATGTCCCTTCATTTTTTCTTCTCAAAGGTCTTGAGGTTAACTAAACTCTCCAGAAGACTGGAGGATGAATAGAAGGAAAATTTATCAAATAAAAATACTTATCAAAAATGGGAATAGGAATATGTTTTAATATGAGCAGTTTGAATGGTAAATTTTCATAGGTCACACTAGTTCAATACTAAATTATATCTCACCTTGGGGTTCCTTAAGAGCTATTTTGCATACATTTTCCACATGTAGAAAACATGTTATGTGCAGAAGTTATTTCCATAATATTCTTTGCACGAAGAATATTGGCTTTGTGAGAGCGGTCACTCAGCATAAAATTGTATTTGGACTTTCTTGATGGAATAAATGCATGTATCAATTTCGTAAGTGTGAGGCCAAAATACTACAGGTAAATTTGTGATCTGGTTCAGCCCAAGGGCGCTTCTCACCACATAGCCTGTTCCCAGAAGTGCTGTAAGAAAATTCTAAAGGGAGAACAGGAACATATTACCACACATAACATTGCTGCAACAGCTTTCAGCTACTTTCAGCTGAAATTTTTTACAGGAAATTTCTGTTAATTTAAAAAAAAATAGCTAAAGTATGTTTATATATGAAAACAAACACAAATTTTCAAAAATTTGAATGCATTTATACTTTCTTTCTGGGGAAAAAAGTTAGTACCACTTAAACCATGTGCTACAATGGCTATTGTCTCTTCTTTTTTATCTTTTTCTTTCCTAAGAATAAAGATTTGCATTGCATTTTGAAAAGTATATATTATGCATCACTTTTCTGCATTGTGCTATCACTACATTTTAGGAATTCATTTACTATTCTTTGATAAGTGACTTAATTTCAAGAAGCATGCAATAAAGAGCTTAACCCCTCTTCACTTGAAAATCCTCAAAAGATTTTGTAGTTCAAGAGAGAATGTAGAAAAAATGGACTCTAGCAAAAGCAATGATTCTTTACTTGAAAAGACTGTGGTATAGAGAGGTGGTATAAAGCCACCATGATAAAATGCACACGTTTGTCAAAATTCCTTTGGATCCATGCACAGCTGAAGTGTTATTCCTAATTTGTTTGTACAGTGGAGAAAACATTTATCTTAACTGCAAGGGTCCTTTGAAGGTATTACCACCAAGATAAAGGCAAATTCAGAAGATGTAGTTATATTTAGATTTTTCAAGAGCAATTGGCAAGGGATTTCAATCAAAGAAGGTACAATAGAATATGGAATAAAAGAACTGTCCAAAGAACAGAAAGAAAAGCTTCATAGCAGGAAGCTTTCAGTTCAGCAGGGGTGGCTCCAATGCCTGCACCCTTTCTATTCTCTGGAGAGGCAGCTCTAGGAGCTAGAGACTGTCCTCAGACTGAAAAGCCAATCATTTTTATAGTTTAAATAAATGTGAGATATTCTAAGAAAAAAATAGTCAGTATGGCAGTAACACAAGTGTATCAAGTTAAATTTTAAAGTTTCAGCACTTGTATGATAGCTGGTGCATGGTGACTCATGAAACCTTTATTTGCTTCATCTATGGACCATTAGTGCATTCCTATATTCTACATGCTCTAAACTATCAACTTTACTAAATCCTTTTTTCATAATTCTTTCGGGAGAGCTAACAACTTGGCATAAATGAAGCAGGATTGAGTAACAACTGCAAAATTGGGCTAAGCAGAATGTAGAGATTATGCTACCAGGCAATTAAATACCAAGAAGCAGAAGATATGCACAACAAAACCGAAGATAACCAATGCTGGAATAGACAAGCTTCAGAACAAAAAAGAAGACTAGATGAAGACAAAAGTAATCTGGTTGGTTAACTTGGTGAGAATCAACATTCACGAAAGAAATTTTAAGGAAATAATACTAAGAACAGAAGAGGTGTGCATTTGGTAAACTGAAGAAGAAATTCCGAAATACAAAGAATTTGACTTGTAACTTAATATATTGGTAATTTCTGATCAATGTATTAACTATAAAAGGAGATATAATTTGTTCTAGATAAGAAAGAAATATAAATAGAAACTTTGATATTGAGGAACTTGTTTGTAAATCCCTTAAGAAAATGATCAAATATATACATGAGCTGAAGGGATAAAAGAGAAGAGTATTACCAGCCTTGCAAAGAACATCACGAGAGGTGGAGTCAGTGTGCTTTCCTGTAGACGGAGCGATTTCAGCTTTTCTACTAAAAACAGATTCAAAAATAATCGGCACAGCTACTGACCATTCTTATGTGAGCGTGTTTCTGGCTGGCAACTTTTGCAAGACTTGAGATGTGTCCAAGGATCTGATTCTTATATAAACTGTGGTCAGAAATCCTGAATAAACCAAACAGATATTGCCCAGAGTGCTGTGGTGAAACCCTAAACAAAACTAACTTCCCTGAAATGAAGTGACTTGAATGGAAAATCTGATGAAGCAACAGGTAGGTAGATGTTACTATGGAGATAAAAAACACATGGGCTATGAGACTGAGGACAGGCAAAAAGGGATAATTCAAAAAATCAGGATAGCCAAAGATGCAGTTAACAGTGAAACCGACAGAAGGGTCCATGATGTAGAAGGAAATCCTGATCTTCTGAAGTGATGCACAATGGAGTGAGTGGAGTTGGGAAAGAAAATGAGTGTGAGAAGGTATCACACCATACCCTGCAGAACACCTGCAAGTGGTGAGTAATGGCAGAATGGTGCACTCTTTAATTCCCACTTTACCAAAGAGCTGGAAACAAAGCAAACATTTAAGAAACGGTGTGCAAAATCCATCTTCTTCAACTACACATGTTCAAAGAGATAAAAGCACAAAGGAATCCCAGCAATGGAAGAAGGCTCTCTGGAAAGAGAAGTCACACTTTCTGAAGGAAGCTCCAATAGCAGTCCCTCTGTCACAGTGCAGGCTGCAGTGCTGAGACCCAGGCTCTGGGGGTGCAGCCCTGTTCAGCTGAAGAGCAGGTGGTGCCAAGGCACAAACACTGCAGCTCCAGCTGCTGTATGGGGCAGAAGGGTTTGTGTGACACTGCACAGCCATGAGCAGACAGCGCAACAGACACAGGAGAACTGATTTCATATGGATTAACTAAATCAGCTTAATATACACTTGTGAGGCTATAAAGACAAATAAAATATGAAACAGTTTCCTGTCCTTTATCGCTACATAGCAAAGGGTAGAAATTACCTGAGGTGCTGTGTCTTCATTGTCTTCATCTCTGATTATTAATACCAACTCTGTCAAGCCTCTTCTTGGAAAATAGTGGAATAGTTTGAAACAGAGCATAACGTGACAGAAAGATGGAATGAGGTAGTCTAAAAATGAACATGCTAAGTAATTTTTAGAACTGTGCAACCACTGCATATCTAGTTGATAAGGAAAATTTCAACTGTTAAGACAGCAGTTAGACATTAAATATATTTAAGGAAAGTCTTATGATCTCTTTTTCCCTCAAGAAAAGACAGATCCAGAAATCAGGATTAAAAGAATGGTATTATGCATCACAAAATGATAATTTGACCAAACAGTAATTTTCTGTTCCCTAAATATGGCAGAAACAAGCAGATGTCCTTGTTCACACTATTAGAAGTTTGTTGCTGAGAACAAGAACTTTGTCATCTGAAGAAGCACTAAGCTATACAGTTTTGTGATGCAAATTCCTGTGAACAACAGATGCTTATTTACCCCTTGCCCCTTCATCTAATGCAACAGTTCTTAATGGAAGGTTTCTCCTTGGAAACCAGATGCTGGGCTTGGGTTCAAGATCCTAAAAGACATACTTGCATTTGAACTTGTTTTGACCACTCCTTCCATGGACTAAGGAAGACAATTCCATAACAGCATTTAGGAAACGGCTTGGCTGTAAACTACTAATATATCCTATTCCTTAAAACCTAAATTCCCTAAACTTATTACTACTTTAAAGCAAATATTGATTTCTGTATTTCAGGTTTAGGAAGAAGAAGGTCTACATCTTTCAAACTGGTCAACATCTGTTTCATTCCCAGCAAACTTGGTGTTTGGCAATATTCAGATTTCAGATATTATTAGCAGACCCATTGCATTTGGATAAGAGGTTACAGCAGCTGATGGCACGTTCCTAATGCCTATATGAAAACTCCTGAGTTAAGACAAACTTCAAAAAACATTCATACACTAACTGTAGTATCATTGTTTTAATGCTTGTACAGTCAGAATATTTTTTGTGGATGGATTTAGAGGCTTTTTGTAATTTTTTTTTAATAAAAGGTGTGTTCGAACAAATAATCTTTAACTAGGCAATGGTAACCCTGTAGCTGCCATGGTACAAGTACCATGTGGCCCACAATCCCTTTAACCACGCTGCTTTTTTATCCTTTCTTCCCAGGAGATAGGGAGGGAAGGGAGCCCAGAAATCAAACAAAAAAATTCTGGTGCTCAGTTTTCAAATATGGACTGAGTTCAGGAGAACTTTTCAAAGACAAACCACAGATGAGTCGAAAGCTGGATAATCCTCAAGTAACAGCTCACCTGGGACTGCAGATTTTCCAGTTACTTTTGATGTATCTCAATTTACTCTCTTAAGATGATTCCTTTTGTCATTTGACAAATGTAGTAGTTTCTTCAAAGTGCTCAGAGGAATAGAGTGTAAGCACCCTGGTCTATCACACCTACAGGATAGAGCCAATCAATACATGAGAAAGAAGCAGCAAGAGAAGAATATTATGTGCTATCATTATCTCGCATTACCTGGGAAGAAGTTATCTTTAATGATTTAAAGCACAGCACCGTTCTCACACGGTATTATTCTCCAGAGTGACTGGAAGAAAGGCTTTGTTTTATACAATAGATCCTTCTCTGAATGCACTCTGCATCATTCCTGTTAACATCAAATGATAAAATAGGTATTTTTAATTTTAGCTGTCAGCTCTAGGAAGCATACACTTCTCAGAGACAGGCACTGCATGCACAGTACCACTGCTTACTAGATCTGCAAGAAAGGCTAGTTGTTAATTGCACTGAAGGCAGGTAAAGGTCACTTTTTTGTAAAGACAGTGCTAAAATTATACAGCCAGAATAGAGCACTGATGTGAAGAGACTGGTTGAGCATCACAGGGACAACAGCTTTTCTTTGTCACTTAGTTTCTTTTAGTAGAGCAACCAGAAGCAAAGTTTCATTTGAAATTTTGTTTGCAAAGGTAATTTTCAGACTAGGACTACACCATGCATGCAGGTCTCCATCATGACTTAGTATCCTCTGCCCAAATAAAAGGGTCCCCAACTCCCTCCATGGACAAAAACCTGGGATGTATGTCTCCTCCACTTCCCACACAGAACAGTTTTCGGTAAGATCCCACAAAGCTGCCTGGTTTTCAGTCACATATCCATTTACGCTCAGCAGAATGAGGCCCTGGGAACTGAAACTATGAACATGAGAGAAAGAGTTGGGTGACTCAAATGTTTAAGTTCACTGTTAGGCTGGGTCCAACAGGAGCCATCAATATTTGGTGTATGCTTGCAGAGATGGAACAAAACCACACCCTATTATTAGGTCATGAGAGTGAACTCATCTGAGGGAATTTGCTGTCAGCTGTGGCTTGTCAAAAGATGCTGTGCATTTTATTCTCTGTAGCTACGAATAATAATATATTTACGCAGTAACAGAGAAAATCATAAACACAAAAGGTCATTCAACATTTAGTTTCCACACGTACTTTTACTGGGTGTGATTTATTACTGTAGCAACACTGAAGGTAACCAATGGAGGAACAGCTACGTCAAAAGCACTCAAGTGATGAATTAAAAGATTAGTTTGCTCCAAAGCCCTGGGGATTTTTGCACAAGTCCTGAGAACCTCTACCTTCTACACTAGAGGAGTATGTTTGAACTCTCCATGTAAGCCATTAATCTGAGGGCAACCAGAAAGAGCAAACCAAAGCAGTTATCGAACTATTGTAAATGTGGGAGCTAATGTCTAACCCAGTGCCCCATTTTTTCATTTCTTCTGAATAACATGCTTAACTGCATCCTTCATGACCAATCAGTTCTTGGACTTTGTATTAATTTAACATACCAAGATGAATGTAAGCAAACAGGTGTTGTTGAAAACAAAAGCAAACCTCCAGAGTAGCCCATCAGAGAGGAGCCTGTTTTTCATATTCCCTGACCTACTGCCACATCCCAGAATGGGTAACATTTAGGGTAGATGAAGTGCCATGACTTGAAGTGTGAGAGATGATGGCCCATCCAGGAGTAGGAATGACTGAAACCTGCTGTCAGCCTTCTCATTAAAAAGTCAGGAACTGGGACCATAAATCCTTCAAGGAGAGAAAATATGGTGCCATAGAAATGACATGACATATAAAAAACTACCTGAAGTAGGTCCAAAATGTTTCCAAGAGTGATATCCCTAACTGGAATCACATTTTTGAAGAAGATAACATATATAATTCCGTGGCTGGTGCAGTGTAGCCCTGGTGCCCAGTACATACTGTATTGCCATGCTAGCAGCACTATTGAGTTTGCAAGGCCTCAGAACAGCAGCTTTTCAAGTGTAGTTTGTCTCAACTTCTCTTGAGCTGCCTGCAATTTCCCAGCTTAGCTATAATAGAATTTCTCCTAATGACCATGTGGTTATGCTGAATTTGCTTTATTTTTTCTTATCTTTGTGTGGTACAATAGCTTCATCCTGATATTCTCTGTAAAAGACATGGCATGATAGCAGAGACCTTGGAAAGCAGGGACACAGAAGATGGTCTAGAGAAGTGCAAGGATGGGATGGTAAGAGATGGGACAGTCTCACATAGGAGCCCCAGCACTATACACAGCTCACCAGTGCTCAGCTGGAGAAATGCAGGCTGAGAGCTGAGCAAAACCTCAGGCAGAGGCACAAAGAGAATGGAGAACAAACATGCAGCTTGTGTGAAACAGACCATGGATAGGAAATTCAGCTGCACCATGAACTACTCAGTAAAGAGTAAGCAAGGTGCACGACACATTTGCAAACACAGAAATATTACCTCAAGAGGCTCCCAAGATGAAAAGGGAGAAATCAAAAATATCATATTCTTCAGGGCTAAAGATTTGAGCTGCACTCATATCTTTACACCCTCATATTTCTGAAAGCTTCAATGCCCAAGGGGCACTGGAGCATAATATCAGGAGAAGTAGCAGATACTAGGAAGCAAGAATATGACAGCTTTATAGTATTCAATTTTTTCTTTTAAAGTACTTATTTTTTTCCATGATGACTTCTGTGGGATAATAAACATTATTTAATTAGACAGTTAATTTTCCATTTGGACTTAAAAGAAACTCTTGGCATTACACTTAACATGCTTCTTCTTTTGCCCTTAATAAAAATGTGAGGGTAATGATATGTAGGCATGATTTTGCTTACAGAGGCCATTCCATGCCAAGATTTTGCATTATTAGTATGTGTTATTCAAAATAATAATAATTTCCTTCCTTCACCCATCCAAATTTAAAAGCAAAACTGCTCAAACATGTGATTTTTTTTTTCCTTGTAGATTTTTCGTAAGTTCACTGATATCTAGCAGTAGTTTAAATGCCTACACTCTTCTGGTTCCTACTTGGTCAAAACTGAGTTAATTTGTTGTTGTATACAGTCTGTTTGTGTGACTTAAGCAGCAATATAGGGAGCAGAATATTTTCTAAATGTTTTATTATATTTAAAAAAAATAAAATATAAAATATTTTCTAATATTTTTCTTCCTATGTGACAGAAGTCAATATTTTTCTAATTATCAGTCCAACATATCAAACATACTTGAGAAATGATTAACCATTAAATCTGCTGTCAGAATGTCAAATTGCAATTCACATTGCTGGCTTTCATTTCCACTCCACTGAATTCCAACACTCTCAGTGTCACAGAAGTCACAGAAATGCATGAAGAATTGTGCTACTGTCGTGGAAGCAGCAGCTCAACAGCTTAAGCTCTGGCTTACTTCCTGTTCCATTGGTTTTGCTCCAGAAGATGACCAATTACATTTGAATTCAAGTGCTCTGGGAAAATCAGACAGCTATTAAATTTTAGGACTTGTAATTTGTTATTCAAGTCATGGTGTCTTTCTGCATCTGAAAATGAGTACCTTGCATGCTGCTTTGAGGTTGAGCAGTGTGAGGTTCTGATGATCTAAGGTAAATTTTGGTGAGCCCTGTTCATTTAATGTTTATCAACAGTTTTTCTGTGTCACAGTGGAGACTTTTCTGCCACTGATCCAGGCTGAGCATTAAGTGCAAGTACAAGTCAAATATTCAGTTCTTCTGTAACAATTTTCAATCTTCGGTGTATGAAAATAAATGCTTCTAATGGATGAAGAAAACAATTTTATGTTTTTAACTCTACACTGAAGCAGAGGACCATATATGAGATAGAGACATTTAAAATTTTATACACCATCTGTGTCTTTTTCCTTTTTAACTGTAAAGGCAATTTAAATGTCACATTCTTCACTCTTATTGTTATTACAGTAGTCTCCTTTATGAAAGCAGACAACTTAATCAAGAAAATACTGTATTTCAGAGACATTGAGGGGAAAGAATACCCACCCTGTTACAGGAGGTTTTCCTTGAAGACACCTCTTATTAAACCTTTGACTTGGAACATCTGTCTCCTCAGTTCTTCAGAATGGCTTGGGCTGCACTTGTTTAACTGGGTTAGGATAAACTGAGACATAAGAATAGTTTCCTATTATAAAGTCAGTAGGTCAAGCTGACCATCTGTAAAATAAGCACTTCCATGGGATGGCTGGAAGCTGTAAGAAAAAGAGGTCGAAAATTAAACCTGAACTAAACTGGCAAGACCTCTGTTCACAGTGTGTTGCTCATATGAAGAGTCCAGCCTTGCGTTCCCCGGTAGGCAAGGAAGGAAGAGTGAGACAACTTTAATGGGAGCACACTTTGCAAGATAATACTTGTAAGAAGAGTTTAGAGGGTTAATTTAGAATGATGATTAATGTTATATTTAGATGGTTAGACTTAGATTAAAAATTTTGCCTCTATTCTCCTGTTCTTTAAGTAATGAGTCCTGGTACACTACAATGCTCTGAACTGCTGAGGTCTCTTGTGTGTCTTTGGAAGAGAACAAACAAAAACTGACAGAAATGAAATCAGCATATTGCCTTTACAAAATGTTGACAAAATTTTTAGGCAGAGATGAAAAATGAAGAAAGAGTGCATTAAATAGAACATAGCCTATGCTGAAAGAAGCAAATGAGAGAGCGGCAGTGTATTCTCGAGGTGCTGGAAAGAGCAGAAGCAAGGTGTTTTATTTTTATAACTTTTTAGGGGTACTACCTTGCTAAATTCTATCTCTGTTTCACTTTATACAGTTCCAATTACATTGGCTCACCACAATGAGCAACAATGGGGACTTCTGCTGCCTGACCTCATTAATATCGAGTTGTCTCTGAGGCTTTCACAAACCATTTGTCACTTACAACGTAAACATGTTCCAGAATGAAGCTACCCTCTTTGGGTTTAAAAAACCAAACAAACCAAACGAACCAAAACCAGCCAGTTATCCTGTGCCTGCGCAACATGCTTGAGTACTTTTCAGAGCTTATGGGTGAAGAATGTACATATGGGAAGCAAATGTTATGCATATCAAGAAGCACACCTGGACAAGAGGCTGACTGAAGCAAGTAGCTGCCAGGACACAGGCCTGTGTGACATTATGCTGCCCTTCAACGGCTTTCTTCCGGAAGCCACAAAAGCGTCAGGGTTGTCTTTTTTTCAATTAAATACCTACCTGACATAAGGGTTGCAGCAAGATTGATTATCTCATTTGTGCTAAGTCCTCTGAAAATCCTTGAATGGACAGGAAGCATCTCTTCATCATTAAACTCCACTAGGTAAGTTGCGAACTCCTGCATACCTATAATTTGAAGATGTGCTTTAAGTGCCTAGTGTGAAATAGAAATGGAGATGTATGGGTAGTAGAGCACTCTCCAGAGATGTGTTGCTATTTCTTTTCAAAATGAAAGCCATTCCCACCTACCCAAACCCCAAGGCACAAATGTAAGCAAAAGAAGATACTTTAGCATCAATTTGTAAAATATGCTCCCTAAAAAATCCCCAGTGCCATGGGAGTTTTCAATCTACATTTTAACTAAATCATTTTTCTTGAAGCTAATATATTCCAGTCTTCTATGAAGAAAAACAGTGGCAGACCAGGCAAGGTTTCTGAATGCAGATGCATTTAAGTTCTGGAAAACTTTACTGAGACATTCAAAATATAATTTTGAGGCATTCTCATCAATTTAATAGGCATGTCTGTATCAAAGCAATTAATAATAATGAGTCCTAACTGATGTAAGCACTTTGTATATTTAATCTTAGGGCTCAAATTCTACGTATTTTAACTCCAAAAAATTTATACACAAAAAATTTATAGGCATTTAGGTTTGGAAAATTAATTGTTGAGAATCTCAAGATCACAGAAAACAAGGGAAGATTAACTGTCAAAAAATACAGATCTGAGTGAACTTCCAGAAAATCTTTCTCATCCTCCCATTGTGTCCAAGACAGTGTGTCTCAGAAGAATGAAGAGACAATTTTGTTTTGGTGAAGATGTGGAGCACATAGGATGGGAAATATTGATAAGCATACATGGTATACATGGGTATAACTTGTTTTCTTACTCTAGGTTTGAAGCTCATTGAGAACTGCTGAAAATTCTGCCCTGGTCCCAGGTGAATGGACTTGGCTGCCCACTTATCTGGATGTCCAGACAGTTCTGTCAGTTTGTGTTCTGCACAAAAAGTCTACAATTGCTGCGCAGCATAATGGGGCAAAGACAGGCAGGAAAAGTTAATGACAGCACACTCTGTGTGACTGTTTCCCCTGCAGTCACCACCCTTGCTCCTTGTGACAGCAGAACTGGGAGTTCATTGCCCCAGTCCAGCCCCTCTCCTCTTAAAACATCCTTGGGTGCTGCACATATGGCCAGGTTAGCTATGGGCCTCAGTGCATCTTTTGAAGCAGGGGATTTTGTTTAATTTTGTGCTTTACCAAAGCCAAATTGCTTTTGAGGTGATCCGTATGACTCAGAAACTCTCACTAGTTTTCTAAATCCCATAAGCAACACGAAAACAAGCCATAATGGTGCACCCAGACTTAGTAATGCAGGCTAAAAAGATGAGCAGCGCCTTCTCCTCCACTCCACATTACTGTTCCTGATATCCAAGCGTGTGCTTGGCACAGGCGTCCGGGCTCTCATGCACAGGTCAGAGCTGTGGGGAAGGCACCAGAAGTGGGTTCTGATGCACTGGGATGCAGTAAGCAGGTACCCCACTTCAGCTTTTATGATTTATACACTGGAGCACTGGAAGTATTTTATTCCTCTGCCCCTTTTTCGCCAGCTACTGTTGAGGCCACGGCAATGACGATTGTCTTTTTATTTTTTTTTCTCCAGAGTCAAACTAACAGATGAAAGTGGACAAGAGGAAAAAGGTAATCAGCCAGAGAAATAGACTAGGGCTGTGTTTAGTGGGTGGAATCAGAAAGATGGAGACTTAAGCCTATCAATATATTTTCAGACACTTGTGTAATAATTGCAATTGAGAGCTTTTATAGCTACACAAATCTGTCAAACAACTACTTCAGTGAGATTTCAGGAGGGAACTGGGCAAAAAGCTTTTTACAGAGGTTTCGGGGAGTTCTGTCACACCTCATCTATGAGACACTGCTTTTAAGTATTGCAACAGCACCTCTGCGCCCAAGGTAGAAGAGGGAGGGCTATAAGGGAAACCTAAGCTGAAACAGAAAAGACAGGAACTCTTCTGAGGCAGCCAAAAGCTCTTCCCCAAAAGAACACTTTTGATGGCAGTGAAGGATGAGGAAACTAGACTCGGCAAGAAACAGAGCTGGGTGATGCAAGAGGCTCAAATTATGAAAAAAATATTACCTGAAACAGAAGACAGTTCCTTTTTAAAAGTGAGAAATTCATGCTTATATTGAAAAAAATTCTCAACCTTAAAAACAAAACCTCATTATTCCACTCACCAGCATAGAGCTGAGGACTTAAGACCCTAAACAAAACTTAGAAACATGTTTTATTTATAAGAAAGCCATATTAAGATTGTTCATTACTTTCACTCCTGAGTTGTTATGAGAAAGCTCAGGTTTTATTCATACTGCATAAATTTGTAATACACACTGGAATTAAGAAATACGACAAAAACCAGATTACGGTCTTTAAAACATTGCTTTTACTTGGATACACCAAGGGTTTCAGCTAATTTGCATGCATATATAGGCAGATTTTATTTAAAATGTACATCGTTCTTTATTTGCCTTTCCTTTTTTTCTTTCCTTGTTATTGGAGCAGAAATGGCTTGATTTCACTAATATCAAAGCATCATATGGGCAGGGAGGGTATTCTTTTTCTCATTCTTGTCTTCACCTTTCTCCTCTCTCGATCGAGGGTACAAATGGGCTGCCCTTTAGGATGACTCAGCTTCAACATCACCCGGCAGCCAGCTGCCCATTTAGGTTTGTATTTGCTTATCCCAGTCCTTCTGCTTCTTAAATTAAACACTGCTTAGGTCAAAAATAAACTGTTTGACCAGACAATGACCTCTCTTAGATCCCAGTTTAGCTTTTGAATTGCTAATATCCTTCTACATGAAATATGCCTCTTAAGAGGTGTCAGGGCATTTACTGGTCTTTGTTCCTACACATATTCCCAGGCAAGGTGACAGCTGCACTGCAAGTACATCAGTTATCTGGTTACCATTTATGCTCAGCATGCAAAAATTATCCAGAAATTGCCACGGGTACCATTTTTTGACTTATGCCCTCTCCCTGTGCTTCCCTTCTACTTTACCATGTATATTTAATGGATTAGCAAAGACATCCAGAGAGAAAAAAATGAACAACATGAAAACCAAGAACCTAAGAAACCCTGCTCAACTGGGCCAAGTGGCCAGACTTGCTTGTGGCTGTGCCCTCCCAGTGTTGGACCGGCATACATTGCGAGGATGACACCGAGAGGCTTAATTGCCAGTAAAATCTGTGTAGCAGGAGTTATTACAGGAGCTCCAAACCTAAAGAAAACCAGCTGGAACCCAAAGCACTTGGAGCAGTGAATAAAGCAAGAACATGAAAATGTGTTACAGATGAGAGAAACAAAGAGCCTCTGGAGCCTGGGGAAGAAACAAAGATGTTACTTCTGCTTTTGTCTTGCCAGGCAAAAACCCCAACTTGAAACTGCATAATCAGAAGTAACAACTTTATAGGCAGGAAGGACTTGGAAGAAAGCAAGAACCAGTTAGTTCTTTTTTAGCTCTCCAACAATAGATTTTATCCTGGCATAATTTTAGGTATCCCAAATTTTAGATATTCCAAATATTGGTAAATGTCTCGTCACCAACCAAAAATTGCTGTTTCCTGGGGAAGCACATGTAACTTTTTAAGCAAGGTCTTATTATTAAAAAAAACTTCAAATATAAACCTTGCTAAGATTGTGGTTTATTTTTGGGTTCTAATTTTTCATGCATTCTGATCACACAGATGTTTTTACAATTTAAATACCCACTCTAAATTCTGTTTTCTACATTTATTCCAAATATTTGATAGCACTTCTTTGACTTACATAATTTTCTAGATAGTGAAAAATGAACAGGCTGTTACTTTTTAATTTTTAAAAAATATTTTACATGTTTCCTGTTTAATGGCTATTGCCAAGCTGTGGTTGTAAAGAATTTGTTCATTGACATTGAATACCTGTCAATATGTAGGAGAAAATAATAACAAAAGCAAGAAAAAAAAATTACTAATCTACCCTTTCTGGTAGCAAGAAAAGTCAGAGGATTCTAAATACTGGTAACTGACACAGAGAATATGAACCACCAAAGAATTCCTACTGCAATCTTGATGAAAAATCAAAGGACTTGGCTGAAAGGGAAGATAAGTAGAGTTTTTAACAGATAGGATTTAGATTTCAGTTGTTCTTCCAGAGAACACAAAGTCACAGCTCTGCTGAGGAGGAGATAAAAAGGTTCAGGGTACCTACAGAATACTGGTGTCCTCGTGTGGTACTCTCAAGGATATCTGAGATCTACTCTGAAGATGATCTAGCCAAGGAAGACAATCCAGGCTCTCTATTTCCTTCATGCTTTCCAAAAGAATACACTAAATGGATAAAAATATTCCTGACATTAGAGATTATGAGCCAAGCTCATAATAGTAAAAATTGTTTTTTTAACAGGAAGTTGCAGAGAAGCAAGCAAGTTCTGGGCTGCACCCAGAAACCAGTACAGGAAAATACTAGCTGGAATCTAACAGCAGAATACTCCTCTCAAAACCCCCAGCTTTATAAACTACCAGTGACTTTGCCTGTTGCATACTTGCTGTCCTGAGTGGCTTAGCTGCACCTGGGGGCTCCAGAACCTACTTTGACATAGTTTTGATTTAATCTCCCAGGTACAGAGGAAAATTTTCACTCACACTTCTAACAAAGGGAACCAGAATGTAAGACATTGCTTTCTTTATGCATTACAATTATCCCAGAGCATTTCCCCCCTGTCCCTTAGATGGAGGAACCAGTCTTTTAATATTTTGCATCCTGTCCTTGTTTCTCTTCAAGTTCCTGACACATTCTTTCTGCATTTTTCTGTACAGATACTAGTACAGCTGAGCAGGCTATTTTTTCAAGGGAAGAAAAAGGAAAATAAATGTAATTTTGCATCAAGTAAAACATAACAAGTTACATCCCCCTGTAAAAGAGAAAACAATCAGGATCTCATGCTGCTTGCAAAGCTACCCATATTCTGAAAGCTGACTTGCTGCTTCTTCTCAATGTTTGTATACTGGAAACTGAATCAAAACAAGTTTAAAAGGCTGCCAAGCCTTTGCTCCCACCTTTCAGTAGAGGAGAGGGAGCTGAAAGCAACAGCAGGATACACTGATGTTGGCACACTGGAGGAAGTTTCTCCCCACAAAGAAAAAAAGAAAAAGCAAAAACAGCCCTGTGAGCTGAGAAGATGAGAAAAAAATTGAAGAAATAAAACCAGTGGCTTTGACAAGTAAATATAAAATAAACTGTAAAACACAGCTAGAAATGGCAGACTCCTTCCAAATACTGAGAAGTATGAATACTGTGAAAAAATAATTTAGTAAGTAATTTAGTTCAATGGTTAGCAATTGTTTACCTACCTGCATCTACTGCTGGTCCTTCTTTTCCATGTTTCTATTAATTCGGCAAAGTCGCATATGTCTGCAGAGGAAAAAAGCCTGGCTGTTATCACCCCTAGAGAAACTGCAGAGAGAATTCTAGTCTGTGTACATAAAGAGACAGGATACTGTGGAAAGAAGTAAATGGGAAAAAAACCATTTATTTGTTTTCTCCCACAATACAATTGATTTAAACATAAGGAAGTATGAAAAATTCAGTACATGTAAACTTAGGGAAGTATAATCAGCCCAATTGCTTAAGACCTTGTCTTGGAGGATTGACAGAATTTGATCCCAAAGCTACTAAATACTTTCAGCTTGGTAACAGTAAATATGTAATTAACAGCAAACTGCTCTGTTGATCTTCTCTATCATTTAAGTCTACCAGAGGGATAATGTCAAAAACCTTTCCTTCAGCTTGTTCTTGATATGGTTTGGAACAATTAGATTAAAAATAAACAGAGTATTTTTCCAGAAGCCTGCCATTGTTGATTTTCCTCAGGAATGTCCCGGGTCCCATAAGCCAGGTGTTGCTGCAGTGTATTAGAAATGAGAGGCAGCAATTCAGGGTTTGTGTAAGCAACATTATGTACGCTACAGTGCCTCGCTGGGTTCGTGCAAAAGAGCTGCTTCCCAAAGCTTTAATTGGCACTTAGCTTCTCTTACAGCTTGTTCACCCAGACAGCCTGAATCACGTAGCCAGTTAAAGTGTCGCTGAGAGTATTATAAAGCACATCTTTACAGGAAATAGGAACATTCATTTGATAATTGGCATGAAAACTTGGCCATATTAGATTTAAAAGTCATTAGTTTCGAATCTGTGAGATGCTGAGTGCTTTTTCACCTCTGGGCATGAACAGCCACCAGAAGCCCTGGCTAAACTGCCTGGAGGCACCTGTTCCATGTGAGCTGCCTGGTGCTGAATGTGGCTACAGCCACTGTGGATGGCGAAGGGGCATCGCCACCCTCCCAGCCCCAGCCGTATGCACAATCCCAACAACAGTTAGCCAGAGGTTTCTGAGCGGTGTATTCCCCCGTTCATGTTTCAAGATATCTCAGAATAACTCCAGTTTGAGTGAAAGTGCACTTTGGTTGCAGACCTAGAGATGCAGGAAGAGTACCAAGTAATGCAACCTGCAACAATCAGGAAACACTTGTTCAATAAACCCAAAGTATTCCTTAAGAGCATGCTGACTGCTGAATATTTTGGACAAAAGTAAGAGGGGAAGTGCAGGGGAACGGGATGGCAGGCTTGGGTATGTACAGATGAAAAGATGGCTGCCTCCCAGAGACAGGACTTCATGGCTTCCAGACGGTGGGGGATTAACTACAGTGTGGTTTGGTTCCTTGAGAACTATTGCTTTCCAATTCTTTCTTCTAAGAAACTTGGAATTAAATTCTTTACTATAATTATGAAGTAATAACATGTTTGTTATTTGTAATTCATACACGTGCATATATATATATAGATACACACATTTCAAAGAGAGGTACTTTTGGGTTTTGTTATGGTTTTGGTTTGCTGGGGTTTTTTGTTTTTTTAAAGGATGAGAAAAGTGTTGGGGAAAGAGAGAAGAAAATAAATGTGTTTCCACAGAAAAAGCAGTTGTTCACTGCTGCTATTAAAATTCAGGTCCATTCCCATGGAGAAATCAGTTGATCAAAGTGAAAAGTTTGTTTTTATTTTTTTAACTGAAAATATACAGAAAAACTCTACGCATTAATAAACTGATATATTTAGGAAATTTTCATTTTGCTCTTTATACTTTACATTGAACCACTCTCTCTCCCCTCCTCTCGCACCTACCAGTTCAAAGAACAATCACTACAGTCTTGCTTGCTAAGCAAGATTCTTCTTTAAAATAAGGTATCCCTAAATAGTGATTGCTCATCACTATTGATGTTTTTAAAAAGTCTGGAAGTATAGAGAATATCTATGAACAAAGTGGGAAGATTCACAAGAAAACGTTACTGAGTTTTAATGTCAATTAAGCTTAGCTTGCCTGAGTAAACCACAAGCACGTGTTAAACAGGAATATGAGAGTGCACACTAAACAAAACAGTGCCGGCAGGTTGATACTGCGTATCAATCTTCAGCTATTTCTGCCTTTTAACTTCATTCACTGCAGCCTTTTTACTGATGATTGAGGTGAAGGGATACAGGCTATGAAGGAGTACAGCAAATCTTTATAACCTTTTCTTCAAAGGGTGGATTTTACAGACCCCTCAAGACAGTTACAAGCACATACAATGTTCCTTAATACATTAAGGCCTATGTAATGGATTACAGTTTTGACTAATTTACCTTCTGAAAAAGCAATAGCACATGGCTTTACAATGCACAGCACCTGTTAGTTAAAAAAGTTCCTCAAAATGTGGTCTGCCACCCAACTCCAATGTAGAATCCATAAGTTTCTTCTCATCTCTACAGTACTATTTTCAAAAGGATTTTCAAAAGCATTTGTGTATGATGAATTGCACAGGACTGTGGCAAAGGAATTGTAATGTCTGCATCCAAACTATCCAGCACACATACCTAATAAATATCATGAACAAATACACCAGGGCTGCAAGATTCTCTGTGATTCATACAAATGGATTTGCTAACTCAACCTGACAACTCAGCTGATTAGACAAATAAAGTGTCTTGGATAACACCAGTGTCGATAATTGCATTTTCAAAATGGGACAGCTATATTTCAAGCTGAAAATGAATGTACAATTGCTGTTAAGAATCACAAAAAAGCTTGTACAAGAGCTAACAAGAAAATGCAGGTATTTTATGAAAGACTGGCTTTTTTCTAGTCCTTGTTTATACTAGAGGTTTCTAGGGGATGCACACTTTAGTCAAGAGACATGCCAATGTACAGGGCAAACTCCTGAGCAGGGCACAAGCTGCTGAGCTCTGCTGGGCATATGAACTCTGGAGGCGGCAACACAGGCTAGCCAAGAGAGACACCAAACCTGCAAACGAATCCTCCTCTCTCCATCCCTCTGACCCACCCCCTAAATTCCTCCTGCCCCTGGGAAGCACAGTGTGCCCAAGAGACAGGACAAGAATGAAGGGCCAAGGCTGGAGACGCTCATTGTGGTAACCTCGCATCGAAGGATAGGAGAGTGCATGGGCAGGGCAGTGAAGCCGCAGAAAAAGTCATGGACCTTAGAAACACCTAGAAAAATAAAAGGTACAGAAAAGTTTTAGGAACTGCTGGGTTATACGGTGCACTGAGAAAAGGTGTGAACAACCAGCCCCCACCAGAGAAGCTCTTGGAACTCAGAGAAGCCAAAATCTGTAATGTTTCTGATGCCTGCTTGAAATACTGAGCTGCAGCCAAAGAGAACTAGAAAGCACTCAAACTGCTCAAGGGAGAATACTAAGATGAAACAAGATACCATTAAGATAATTTTGCATACAGGAGATCTGTACAAGACAGCTCTTCCTCTAAAAGGAAGTAGCAATTTTGTGATCTGTAAAATTAATTTGGATACTTTCATTGCTTTTGCAGAAAGCTTTCCAGAGAAAATTGAAATGGAAAAGGGTTTTTAGAATTAAGAACGATTTGAGATGATGTGACAATGTTCAAATGATGCTGTAACATTTGAAGAGTGAATTAGTCTCATTACCAGCCTCTTCTTTTTTTCCCTAGCACTGAATTTTTAAGAGCAATTTTGCAAAAATTATCACAAATGTCCATTTATTTAATAGTGTCCTTTTATTTAAAAAGCTTTCATTGGCAATATAAAGAGTAAACTACTCGAGAACATGAAAACTAACAATTGTCAGTGGATTTGATATGATTCCAAAATTGAAAACAATTAATGAGATGATTTCATGAATTCTCAGTTGTTCCAAAGAGTCTGTTTCAAACCAGTAACTAGCAAAATAAGCAAAATGTACTAAGTTAGAGATTATTTTTCCCCAAAGCCCAAAATATTAAAATTGAGCCTACACATGTTTTGTGTTCTTTTGAACAGTAGAAAACAGCCATCAAAGAGCTGATGACTGCATATTAGAAACAGACAGATTGCTTTTCCCAACTTGCAGAATGAGTGCAGAACTTGAATTTCCTTTCTATGTGCCATTTCAATATGATGCAAAATGCCAACTTGTATAAAAGGGATAAATATGTGCAGTGCTGGGAAGTGAAAGCTGTGCTTGTCAGTGCACCAGCAATGACACATCGTGGCCAAGGGAAAATCCGAACGTCTTACAGCTCCGCCTACTGAAGCAAGAAGAAATGATTGGAAGGGGTATAATTAGTCAGTGTAATGAACTGGAGCAGCTGAGGGTCTGTGTAGACCCTGAAACAGATTTGACACTGCAGTCTGATCAGCACTTGTACTCCTGCTCAGTATCAGGTAGTATCAGATACAGTAAGCCATACTAAAGTCGTGGAAGTCAATCAACTTGCCCTGTTTGAAGCAGCAGCTTGTTTTTGAAACTCCTAGGAATTTTAACAAGTTCATTCCTGCCTTTTCTTATAGTGATTGATTAGCACAAAAATCAAGGTTTGCCACTTCAGAAGGATGCTGCTACCCTGATGTTTTTGATGAAGCAACAGATACTCTGTTTATTCAAGGGACCATGAAGTGAACAAGCATTTGCTCATATTTTTTCATGTATGACGAAAACTAAAGAAAAGATTGGCCAATGTGAAGTTCACTTTGAGCTGGAGGAATACCAGGGAGGTTAAAAAAAACTTAACGTTTTAAAGAAATATAATCAGGTAGCTACACTTTTAGCAAAAGATTAACCTCTTTAATCTAAGGACAGTAAGCATGAGTTAAACAGGCTATTTCAATGAATGCTGGTCTTTATATATATATATGCATATATATATGAGCCTTGTAGATGCATAAAGTGGCTCAGAGCCAGAAATTCTGGTTACTGCAGAAACCTTTAAGACAACAGGAGTTCAGACCAGTATTTCCTACACCTTGAGACCATGTTGACAGGGGAGAAATAAGTGAAAGATGTAGAAGCAGAAGTTCTTAATCAATAACTTGTGTTTAGCACTTACTAAGAAAAGCACAAAGGAATGTGCAGCACAGCAGAACAAGAGTATGAATAGTATAAATGTTTCATGCTACCTGAAAGATTCCTACAATTAGTCAAAATGACTGTCTCTGAGTCTGAAAGCAGGCAGATCTAAATACTGGACCTGAAGCTATACAGCGTTCAAGAACATGTCAGATGTAATAGGTGAATGATGAGGCATTTATTTAGTCCAGAGGATTACCAGAGTCCAAACACCCACAGACCACTGGCAACAGCACAGCACAAAACATGCAGAACCTGGAATGTCAAAACAAAATGATATTTTTTAAAAAAAGAACCTTTGTGGAGCATAAACCAAACAAGAAATGACACAGATAATAACCCGAAATTAAACATATGCCTAATGTTTTCATGCTGTAATTAAACAACTTAAGTGCTGGAGAGATGATAGCTAAAAAGAAAACATTTACATCAGTGGGTAGGGAATGTGGAGTCAGACTCCTTGAAAGGTAGACACAATTGTGGGCATCTCGGTCCTGCATATAGCGTGTTTTGCTTGCCACTTGTCTGTGTGAAGGAATTTTCTTGACAAACACAGTCTGAAGTGCAGACTTGGATCTCAAGCCAGCAGGAATGTCAGGCGTGGGAGGAACGAAGCTCAAAGGAAGCCAGTCCTGAAATAGCCAAGAATGGATGGAGATGGCAATTTCTATGGACACAGAGAAACAAGACTTATAAATTGGGTATTTATACCATGAGCCACCCCTTTCTCATATTTGATTCTTATGGACTCTGTAAATGAAGAAAAAGAGATATAACAGCCAGGAACTCAAACCTCAGTATTTGGGTTGTTGAACAGTAATGACAGCATTCAGCACAGACTCTTCTGAATCAACATGTTTCCTGGAGGAGCTGAAGAATGTGGAGCAGACTGGATTTAGCTGACATGAGCAACAAACATGACTCTTTGTGACAATTCCACTACTGAGCAAGTTACAGAAACAAGTTATGAATTAAGGGCAATCAGGAATCAGCTGGATTGATTGTCTTTTGCCTCACAGCTGCCTCTCCTCACTAAATAAAAACATTCTGAAATAGCACACAGTGCTGGAGGAAGAAAAGGAGCAGGTAAAGACCACCTGAACAGAGCTCTAAACTCTTGGGTGAGAGAGATAATATACGGAGTTGATTAGACCTAATTTAATTCTAAAATCGCTTTCTCAATTTGTAACAAATAAAAGAATGCAGCAGCACATTATAAGATCTGAAGAGATTCTGATTTCATAGTAAACTGAAGCAAAAAGGGGAAAATCAAATATGATTAAAAAAAAGAGAACTGGCAATAGGTACTTAAAATAGAACAAATCACAGAAAAGTCCATTAAATATGACTGAGAATCAAGACAATGGGCTTAATATTTAAAAAGTGATTGAACAAAGAAGGAAAATGCAAATGAAATTGATGCCTTTTCTTGGTCTTAAAATCNAAAAAGAGAACTGGCAATAGGTACTTAAAATAGAACAAATCACAGAAAAGTCCATTAAATATGACTGAGAATCAAGACAATGGGCTTAATATTTAAAAAGTGATTGAACAAAGAAGGAAAATGCAAATGAAATTGATGCCTTTTCTTGGTCTTAAAATCAAGAGTCGAACACAGAAGGGAAAAAGGGATTTTACCTTTGTGTTTATTTTAAGCATCCTTAGGTGCACTACGTCCAGGTTAAATGCACCTCAATGCACACCGCAATGCACACCCACAAAAGACCTGGTATAACATTCTAAGTGTTACTAATTAGCATATCTACCAAAGATTCCCCAATGAGAGGCTCGAATCAGCCCCCCTCCCCAAGGAACCTTCCCCTTGATGGTTCTATCTTAGTTTACAAAATGTGTTCTGGAGAGGACCTTGGTGTCTGGGCATTTTGATCCCAAACTATGAATCTTCGAAAATGTTTAGTCTCCTAGCTTGACAAACAAGTATAAGAATGCAGGCAAAAAACCACTAAGAATACAGAAGCTGTAAAATGGTAGAAAAGGGGTTAAAAGAAAAAAATTATCATGGCATCACCATCCCATCCCATGGGAACATG
>VZRS01003534.1:0-47428 GCA_013398055.1 Ifrita kowaldi
TGGGTGTGTGTGTGGGTGGGTGCGCGTGTGCTGTCAGGGTGGAGGGTGCACATATTCCAACCTTGCTGCTGCTCTCATTTCAGCAGGAATGGGAAACTGAGGAAGGCACAAGAATTGCCACAAATTCTTTCTTAATACAATAGTCTTTTGGAAAATCTGTGGATTAATTAAATATTTTCATGCAATAACGTGATGCTAATTGTTTACACTAAGCCACACTTGCTTATGTGATTTGCCTTAATTGGAAAATTCTTTAGCTTCTAATTGTCATAGAGTATTGAAGAAATGAGAAAATATGGAGAACATTGAGGCAATCAATCCTGTGCAGATGATACTCTGGTGTGATTCAGGGTGACCTAACCATTAAACTCGGGCATTCATTTCTCAGGTATGTACAAAAGTGCTTGAAATTATGTGGAAGAATTACGTGAGTTGTAATTCTGACAGTTCATGGCCTGATCCTGCCCTCACTCCTGCCCGAACCCTTCCTGCGACCAGGAGGGAAGGGTTGGGGGAAGCTGCAGAGGAGGCCAGACCCTGGGTCTCTGCTGGTGGTACCTGAGTAAGCACACTGTTTTTCATAAAAACATCTTGTTTGCAAAGAAATCAAGAGGGATCTTTGCACTGGGTTTAGGTTACTGGACTGACCACTGGCGACAGTCATTGTTGTTGTTTGTGCTGGAAATTTGTAATGCCCAGTGAAAAACCTTGAGAAGTCTTTGGGCAAATAACCAGGGCAGAGCTTAGGTTCATAAAGAAGGAGCATGAACAGCCTTTCCTGCAGGTACCAATGCTCTCAGCACTGTCGGTGGTGTGAGGTGTGTGTCAACTGTGTTCCTTCATCAAACACCATCACTTTCTTGTCTTGATGGTTTTAGTGAACAAAACCCCCTAGCAGCAAAGAAGCTGGAAACAACTTCTGTGTATGCCACAGGTGAGGTGTTTGGGGTCATTTCTCCTGGTTACCCCTTTACAGCTCACCTGGTACCCAGGATAATTCCTGTAGAGGTACTTTCCCAAGGATGCAGGTTTTCCCCAGATGATTCAGGATAAGCTGGGATATGGTCAGAAGTTTTCTTGGAGTAAGTTGGTGTAGTGCTTTTGAAGGTAACAGTGGGGCCTGTTAAATTAAGAGATACACAGGAAAAAATAATTTTTCCTGTATGAAAAAGTGCAGAGCAGCCTGGCGTGTCTCAGAAAGGGCAGGTGTCAGTGGGGGAGGCAACTTCCCCACAGGGAATGTCTCTGAGCAGCCACTGGCATGGGAGGCCAGTATGGCCCCTCTCACTGCTGCAGGGTATGGCCGCACTGCCCCATGGATGAGGCAGTTTCTCCTTGCCCTGCCACAGGCTTACCTGGGCTCTCACCCTCAGGATTCTGCCACACAGCATGCTCTCGTCACACATATAGGATTCCCAAATCTCATCTCAATATCCCAGTGGGGCAGAGTCCCTGGCTGTGGGACCCTTCTTCTTACCCAGAGATGTGACCCTGCAGCGTGTGCATCTCTGCGTCCTGGCGCAAGGCGCAGAACAGCTCAGCAGCGCAGTCTTGGCAGCTGCTTTCTGGGGGGAAGCTTGGAGAGGTGGGGACCCCGGCGGCCCCAGGAAGGGCTCTCCTGCCGCAGTCCCAGCTGCCGTGGGTGTTTGAATTGGTGCTGGGGCGGGTCAGCGTGGTGCTGGTACATGGGTGCTGGTGCGAGGTGCGGCTCAGGCAGCGCCGCCAGCGCTGTCAGAGGTGCGGGGTGGAACCAATGCTCGGGACTTCAAAGCTCCCCTGTGTCCCGCAGCCCGGAGCCGCCGTGCCGCAGCTTTTTCAGCAGCGATTAGACACGTAGGTAGGTAGAGGAGCGGAAATGCCGGGCCGTGCCCCCCTCGCCCCCGCCAGCCCCTTTGTCCTCCCTGCCACAGCCCCGGCCAGGAGCAGCCTGGCCTTTTTGCTCGTATTATTCTCACCATCTCACTGACAGGCGTAGTAATATATCAAGCTATCTCAAGCTGGGACCGTTTGAATGAAGAGAGATTAAAAAAAAAAAATATTAAGAATACGATTTGAAGTGTCTCACCAGAGCTTGGTGCTGCAAGCTGCTGCTTCAGGAGGGTGCAGGGACAGAGCAAAACTGCAGCCAGGGAGACGGAGGCTGCCCTCAGGAGCAGGCAGAGCTGGGCTGCATCGCTGTGCACACATTATCGTCATTTAATACATGCTGTCCAAGAGGGCGAAGTGTGTTTATGATCAGATGGGACTCTCCTACTGCTGCACTTAAAAAGTTTTTTTTTTACTTTGACTCAGTAACTATTCTGATGGGAGGAACAACATCACCCTTTAAGGGCTGAGGTCTGGTTAAATTTTTCAGCATAAACCCTCAGGCAATATCTTCATGTCATGCTGCAATGATATTTCACGGTCTCATATGCCCAGTAGAGTTGTGTCCTGGATCACTATCACTGGTCAGAATCCAGCCATATTTTAACGGGGGGAGCTGGAGGTGGGGAGGTGAAATGGAGGGAGGGAGAATAATCAAATCTCCTTTTTATTTGAATTAGGCTTATTTGTTCTTAGTTTTACTTATGGGTATTCACAACATATTTTCTTAAGAGCATCTATTCTTGATGCAATGTAAAGATTAACAGTCTGCAGCATCATAAAGAAAACGTATCTGAAACACTTTCCCAGTGGAGTCTCAGAGGCACCAGGCTGTCCAAAATTGTTAATGCAGGCAGGCCTGCTACTAAAGAGGCTTTTGCAGCTCCATCAAATGTATTAATTCTGAAGGGTGTTTCTTTGAACATTAAGCCATTCTCATGCTGCATGCTGTTGGCACTCTTTTGTCTTACAAACATTTTAAAATTTATCCCAGGACACTTCAAGTTGAGGCTTTCTCCTTTTTTTGGGGTGGATTTTTTTTTTTTTTTTGACACTGCCTGTTTCTGTCTTAGCTCAATAAATGAAGAGTGGATGAAGGGCTGAGTGCAAAGTCCCTGCAGGATAGTTTGGGAAAAGATGATATGGAAAGAGGAAAACCAAAAGCACATGTGGCAAAAAACCTGCATATTTTACATCACCATCTTGTATGGTAAAAGTGGTTGTTTTGTGTATATTTTCAAGATGTAAAGGGAATAAAATTATTCAAATATTTTGGCAACTCCTGCATACTTTTTTTTTTTTTTCTTATATCATAAAGCACTTGCTTAGCAACTGTATAGGACAGTAATTAAGAAGTAGTGGGTTTGCCAGTGGTCATAGAAACTTTCATGGTTACCAAGGTGTTGTAGCTAAAGAAGTCAAAATATGTTCAAAAATTAAGTTTTTTTGAAATGAAAGCAGACACAAATTGAGTATCTGCTGTTTAATTTATTGTCTAAGGAAGGCTGGGACTTGATCTGGTGCTGGTGCAAGCAGAACCAGTGACCCTGCAGCCCATGGCATCACACCTGCTGATAGCCAGGGGGAAACCTGTTCCTTGGCTCAAACTCTGAGTAGATTGCCCAGAGAAGTGTGGCTGCCACATCCCTGGAAGTGTTCAAAGCCAGGCTGGATGGGACTTGGAGCAACCTGGTCTAGTGGAAGGTGCCCCTGCCCATGTCAGGGGGCGGGAACTAGATGATCCTTAAGGTCACTTCCAACCCATTCTATGATTCTATGATATTGACAGTCTTTGGGGTTTTTTGGGGTTACCGTAAAGTTCTGGGCCATATATTAGAATCTCCACTTTCGGGGTCAAAATGTGATTTGGAGAAATAAAAAGTTATTTTTAAAGAACTATATGCATTCTTCAGAAAGAGCTGTGTGGTCTATAAGTGTAGCTTATGAATCAGGAGACCTGAACCGCCCCAACCTCCCTGATGTCTCATGCACATCAGGCAGTGGCTGCTGCAGATGGGTGATGACAGAGCCTGCTTCCATGGACTGTTCTCCTAGAGGGAAAAATCTCAGCCTCAAGTGTGGCAATTCATGTCTGAGAGGACCTGGAGGAGCTGACATGGAAAGGCTGCCTGCTCAGTGTCTACTCTACAAATACTGCTATTAAATCTGACTTTTAAAAGCACTGAAAAGTCCTGTGAGATGAGACACGCAGCCAAGAAGCACTTATGGCTGGGGCGTGTCTGCCTACCAAGGTGAAATGCTGGAGCATCTGCTGCTCAGCTGCTCTGAAGCTGCTGCTCAGCCCAGAGAAATCACAACCCCTCCACTGCTGTAACAGGACCTCTCCTGCCTGCCTGCCCCTGTGTTCAGGTTCTGGCCTCCCAGAAGTTGGTGTATCCACACTAATCAGCAGCACCTTGGTTTAATATATACTGAAACAGGTTTCCATGCTTTACATGTGAAGTGCTATGTGAAGAATGTATTAATGTTTTTGAGCAAAGTCTATTTGGACAGGAAAATGCCAACAAAGTGTGACTGAATCTATGTGAGAAGGAAGTAATTCCTTTTTTTCCATATCAGCAGGGCTGTCCCAAGGCCAGCATGATGAGGAGCATTGAAGGAATTACATCCAATCTAAAATATTCAAGTTCACTAATTAGAAACATTTTTACATTTCCCTGATGGTGAAATAGCAAGCGGCAATTTCTCCTTTCTTCACAGGCCCTGCATTACCTTGAAGGGATTGAGAGGATTCATGGACTAGAAGGAAACAGATGGGGAATGCAGAGAACTTCAGATGCAAGGAAGGTACCTGTGTGTGATTGAGTTATTAATTTACGTAAATATAAAAACATCAGTGCTGCACAAATGTCATATTTCAGCCAGAGACAGCCCTGGCTGTTTGGAGTTGGCAGTTTGTCTTCCACCTTCTTTACACCTTGATTTTCTCAGACTTGTGTTTTGAGTATTTAGAGCTGAAAGACCAAGTACTCTTCTGCTTCTCTAGCAAACACCCTTACACAGAGTGGCAAAAGATTTTAGAGGGAGAGAGATGGACTCATTCATCTTCATGCCTTCCCCTTTAAAACACGAAAATCTGTGAGTTTTGTCTAAGGGAAGGTGCTCGTAGACAGAATGATTGTTAATATACCAGTTTCTGAGGGTAAACAATTTCTGATGTTCACCTGGAATTCTCCTTTATCTCTCTGTTTTCCTTCTCTCTCCCCCCTGGGGAGCATACACGGGTTTTTGGTGTTTATCTTCTCTGAACTGAGCTCCTGAGAGGTTGTTGAAGGCTGCTCCTGCTGCAAAGGGCTCGTGGGGATGAGTGTGGGCTGTGGGTGCTGGAGCAGCCCTGTCCCCACCAGCAGAGCTCTGTGGGAGCACCGGCCAGAGGTGCTGAGCCTCTGGGCTTGGGTGTCCCATGGGCAGATGGAGCTGGAGAGGGAAGAGCTGCATCCGCAGGGAACACTGGGGTGGGGGAAGAGCTTGGAACTGCCTCCAAGCCCCCTCACCAGCTCATGCTGGGGGCCATGGTGCCCTATGATGTCCCAGTGTGGCTCTGCAGAAGGTCACCATGGGGCCAAGGTTTCTCAGGGGGACAGTTCAGCAGAGCTGTCCCAAGGGCAGCATGGGGAAGGGCAATGCTGCTGGTACCCTGCTGCTCTCCCAGGGAATCAGGCACATCTTGGGAAGCACAGGTACAGCCTGTGGTAGCTTTGGGGCTTTGGTTGCCAGTGTTGTCTCCTCCTGTGCCATCTTTGGTGCAGCTCAGCAGAATGAAGGGATGAGCCTGGGCTGGTCCCACCCCTGCTGCCAGCTCCTGCCTGGGAGGTGGCTGTTTCTGTGCTTGTAGGGTCTCATAAACTGAGGGGGCAAAGCCATTTCTTTCCTTTCCATTCCTGTGCTGGTTCCTGAGGCCCATTTCCCCAGCAGGCAGCTCCTCCTGCTCCCATCTTTCCCTGCTCTCTGGCAACTGTGTGCCTTTATGATGGCAAAAAAAGGAGTCCCCAGATAACTATTTTGTATAAGCAAACCATGCGGCTTTAATGGAATTACCTCAGCCCTGATAGTAAATAATTTATAGGAGGCAGTAAATAAAATATGTTTCTGTGTTCTTAGAGAAGAAAGAGTTGTCAAACTGCAATGCCTGCTGAGGGGGAGTTAACCCAGAACTTGCCCCACCACAGAGATCCTGGCCAGGAATGGGATCTGGTGGGCAAAGCAACCAAGCCCAGAAGAGCTGTGGGGAGGCGGGGTGGTTCAGAAAAGCTGTGGTCTGGGCAGGGTTCTGGGGAGCCGCCTGCTGACTGCCTGTGGTGCATCTGTCTGTCTGTCTGTCCATCCAGTGGGGCATTTCCGAGGTTGCCTCCCGGTAGCCTTGACCGTGAAACCCGAGCCCGCACTGCTTGACCTGAATTTCCGAGGCACCCGCTGCAGCCCCGCCGTGTCACCGAGCCCCGATTGAAACCCGACCTCTGTCACTAATGGCATTAATGGGAGCTGCGGGCCAGGGCCGGCGGCAGCCCGGGGGTGCCCGGAGGGTCTGGGAAGGGATGCTCGGAGCGGAATGCGGGATGCCTGGAAGGCGAGGATGGATGGAGGGTGGAGCGCGGGGGGTGCAGGATGCGTAGAGGGAAGGATGAAGGGTGTTCGAAGGGATACGGATGAAGGGGTACCTGAAGGAGTGCACCAGGGTGATGTGGGATGCCTGGGATTGAGAACGAAAGGTGCCCAGAGCTGGGCGGATGGAGGAGAGTCTGAAGGGATGCAGAAAGGGGATAGGGATGAGGGATGCCTGGGTAGGAAGATGAAGGGTACCCAGAGCGCGATGGATGGAGGGGTGCCCAGAGGGATATGAGAGATGCTGCGCGGGAGGGTGAAGGGTACCCAGAGTATGGAGGGGCGCCTGGAGGGGTGCACCAAGAGGGATGAGGGGTGCCTAGGGTAGGATGAATGGATGGGAGCCTGGAGGGCTGCTGGGGATGCAGGATACTTGTCGGGGGCGGATGGAGGGTACCCAGAAGGCGATGAACGGAAGAGTGCCCGGGGAGGAATAGGCGTGCACGGGGAGCGGTTCAGGGCTAGCTGCCGTGCCTCCCGCCCTTCCCGGCAACTGCATCCCCCCCTTTGCGGGTGCGGTTCAGCGGCGCGGCCGCCCCCGGCCCCGGGATGCGCTCCCCGGCGGCGCCGCGGCCGGGGCTCCTCCCGGTCCTGCCCGGCCCTGCCCAGGGGGAGCCGCAGCCGGTCTCCCGCTGGCGTGGGGGAGTTCGGGCCGGGGAAGGCGGCAGCGGAGATTTACGATGCGGGAGGACAGAGCGTGAAAGCAGTATATCATCATCAGGTTGGGCTGAAAGAAAGAAAACATATCTTCAACAAAAAGAGGGGCTTCGCAATTCAGCTGCGTTGTTAGGACAACGCAAACTATCCTTGAAATGATTAGTTCCACTTCAAAGGCATTTACATTCAACAGGGGCAGACGCAGCCTCGTTTTATGTCGCCAGAGGAGGAAAAAAAAAAATAGGCAAGGAGGAGGTGGGGAGGCTTTGTGCTAAAGAGAGTCATATGTTTGCTTCTTCTATTTATTTTTCCTCATTCAGGGGACACTTGTGGAAGACAAACAGAGTGCTGGCAGCCGCGGGGCTCTGGGCTGCTGGCCGGGGAGGTGAGCGAGTGGTGGCCGGGCAGGTGGCTCGGGGGCTGCACTCGGACTCCCCCACCCCTTCCAAAGGAGAAGTGAAAAGACAACAGGAAAAAAAAAAAAAAGAGAGACAGAAAAAGAAGGAAAAAAATTTCCCTGACCTCAAGAGCTGTCTTTCCTAGGACATCTATTATTAACTTGAGGAAGCGTGACATATGTTCGGTTGGATCACAAAGACTCAGGGTATCCTGACAGAGTTTGGGAAAGATTTGAAGACTGAGATGTCTCCACTCTGCTCGGGAATTGGCTCCTATGTGATGGCCTGGGCTGGGAAGAAGTTTTTGCATCTGAAATCATGTATCTAAACCGCTTCCCAGAGACCTCTGCATGGGAGAACCCATTTGGTGTGTTCCAGGCTATCCTGAATGGATAAAGAATGTGAAAGAGGAGAAAGATTCTGGCATTAGCCCAGAGGCAACAATACCATACCCCTACTGCTTTTTCAAAATCCAACCCATCTCCCCTTTCCCTGATCAATTGTTACATCCAAATGAACCACGACTTCTGTCCTGTTTCAAAACACATCACGTATTATAACTCCCAAATTACCTATTGGTAGTGTTCCCATCGTGCTTAATGTTGGAAGTCAAAAAGCAGGTATAAAGAAAATTAAAATTCAAACTACAGAGCCTATTTGGAGAGTTATCAGTGCTAATGGAAGGATTTCCCATCACCTGAAATGTGTTGCCCCAACATATGTACATGTGTAGTGGCAGCAAGGGGGCTTGGCTCTCTCCCTCTTTTCCTGTTGCTTGTTTCTGCCTGATGTTTTGCAGCTCACCCTTGGGTTAGACCTCATCATTCTATTGGAGAAGAAACTTGAAATTGTAAAAGATCCTGGGCAACAGTTTTCTAAAATATTTTGTCTCCCACAGCTATCTCAACACATATGAACTGAATTATTCTCAATACTGGTGCTGATCAAAAATCTTTCTTTCAAGTCACTTTTGTGGGGAGGTTAACACTTTGCACATTTGAAACCTAACAACTATATTAGGGTTTTTTTTTTTAAAGAACAAACACATTTTTTAAGGTGTTGTGAATATTTTAATGCCTGCATCCACAAATTCTCTGCTCTAGCCCTATTGGGAAGCCAGAGATGATGCTGGCCCCAGCTTTACGAAAAAAATAATAATATGCAAGTTAGTGTTTGAAAATGAAATCCTTATTCCAGTCAAGCTGTGGCTGAAGTCAAGGTTTTGACTCATCCATGATCCTTGTATTAGGCTATGAACATGCATGTAAATCGTTTCTGATCATTCCAAGAAATTTGCTTCCTTTTCTTCCCTCTTTCCCCATTCTCTTTTATTTTTTATCAGTCTTTTTGTCACAGGGATGGGGAGGCTCAAACAAGGAGAGTTGGAGATGTCAGCATTCACTTTCACTTTCTTTCAGCCGGGTTTTGTTCATCTCAGTTGTTTGCTCTGGAGAACTGTGGCCCAAGGAGGACCAGTCCAGTTCTGGGTCGTGTTTGGACCATGTGGGTTGAGGAATCATGTGCTGCAGCAACCAGAGCACAGAGATTAGAAATGGGCCTTTCTGTGATGTCAGCTCTCATGGTGGTTTTGGTAACCAGCAGAAATGTAGCCAAAAGTGTGGCAGTGGCTTTAGAGAGAAAAGTGGTAACATTTTTTATTTTAGCGGGTGAATGCCACAGGGCTGGTACTCTGGAAAAAGAAAGATATAAAACTACAAAAATCCTAATAAAAATAGTATAGTCTTGAAAATTAATAAAAAAGAGGTAGTCTTGAAAATAATATTGAATTGGGGAGGGAGATGGGAGAAGTGCTGGCTGCTGTGCTGTGTGAGTTCAAAGGTGAAGCTGCCAGAGCTGCCAGCCTGAGACATGTTAGCCACCAGTGTTAGTTTTCATTCCTGAAGATAAAGATACTTTTTCAGTCAGAAAAATGCATTTTTATTGAATTCCCCGTAAGTTCATACTTTTAAAATGTGTTTTCCATTTCTGACTTTCTTGTTTTATGAAACACTGGAAACACGAGAGCTTTTCAAATATCCTTGAGAATGATGGGAGCTTTACATTTGTTCTGTCATTTACTCTGTCATTTATAGAGGCCTTATCAGGAAACAAAAGCTGATGTGTGTTTTAGCTCTACAACATCTTCCGATGTGGACCTTTCCCCTCTTCTGAGTTTTGTTGTTATTCTGCCACCCTGTCCCTAAAATACTGGTGAGGCTGCTGGGGCTGCTTGGCTTCAGGAAGGAGGGAAGTGCCCCTGGGTCTCCCAGGCTGGAGGGGTGCTTGTAAAGGAGAAACACGCCAAGCACAGGAGTGAGGCTGGGTGAGCCATCAGCATCTTATGTTCCCTGAGCTCAAGAGTAGTCATTTTCGCTTGTGTACCTCAGCTGATCCATGCCTGTCCCTAACCTGGCATTAACTAGGACCACCTTTTGGTTTTGCAGGCAGGTACTGGTGACTGTGGCGTCATCCAAGGTGCATTTTTTAGAATAGGAATGAGGAATGTGGCTGTTGGTGAGAAACTCACCCAGTTACTCCAGGTCCCTTTGCAGATCTGCTGATCACAGCCTTCCCAGTAACAATGCAAAACCTGGGTGAACAGGAAAATCCTCTTGGATATGGGCGTTCAACCCAAAGCTCTGATACTCTGCTCTGGTGTACTTGCACAGGGCGAGCAAATAGTGAGAGGAGCAGCGCGGAGGGAGAGCGGACCAGGTGAGGAACGCCCTCCCCCATGTGGTCTCTTCCCCCCTTGTTATCCCCTTGTCTTTCCCTTTCTCTGATTTGTGTGTGTGTGTGCGTGTTTCCCTCCCCTCCTTCTTGTCCGCGCAGCTCCTCTCCCATTCTTGTCTCGCTCCACCCTCCGTTTCTCTTGTCTGGCTGCCCCCCACCTCTTTTGTCCTGCTCGGCTGCTCGGCATCGCTTTTGTGTGTTAATAGCAGCGGCTGCCTCCGGCTCAAAGGATCCCAACGCGGCTGCTATCGCCCCCCGGCTTTTAATTCAGCTGCTCGGGACCAAGGCGGGTCCTCTGTCCCGGCCCCCTGGCAGTCCAGCGTGGCTGATGCCCACTCCCGGGATGTGTTCGTGGGTCCCCTCTCGTTGGTTACAGCCGTGACTGCCACGGCCTGAGGGGGCAGTCCTGGCGCCCAGTGCACCAATCCTTCCCCATTAGCTTGGTCAGCACATGGGCAGGGTGGTGGTGAGGCAAACTGGAGCTGCAGCAAGATCTTCCAGGTTGCTTTGGGCCATGCTGAGCTGCTTTCCCGGAGGTGCTGGCACCCATGTGGCAGGAGCCAGGGAAGAAGACTTGCACCTCCATGGGGACGTAGGGGCCCCTTGTGTTTCCATCCTCACCTGAAGCGTTTCTCGTTTTGTGTTACGTTCAACTTAAAACAGTCAGGAAAGAAGTTTCTGTGGGAACTTTTCCTTTGAACATATGGAATTTGCTGTTTATTGCAAGGCAGGAGTTGGTGTCTCAGAGCAGGCTCTGGGAATTGGCCTTTCCAGTCTCCGAGCACATCCCCATGAGGTGTGCAGGGGCTCGTCTCTGGGTTCCCTGCCGCAGGAGCGTTCCCGTCCATTCGGGAACGGTGGGGTGGGGTGGGGCAGCAGGTGACTGACAGCGTACATCCATGGCTCATTCCCACCGCACACTTCGCCCCTCACGTTCCCAGCGCTCGCCTGGCAGCAGCTTTGCCGGGTGCTCCTCCCTGAATCCCACGGACTGTAATTCTCACAGGAGCCATAGTTGCCCCTTCTCCCCCACAGTGACAGCTTGCCACATGCTTTATTGCTCCTCTCCCTCCTGGGAAGCCTCTGATTGCTCTCGGGAGCCGCCACGCTCGGCCGAGCGCATCCCCACAGCCATTCCGGTGCGTGGGCGGGCGGGTTCCCCCTCCTGGAGCAGGGACAGGGGCGTGGGGCTCTGCTTTGCACGGCAGCATTTTCATGGCTGGATAATGTTTGCTGCAACTCCGTGTCACATCTGTTTTTCTAAGAGCCACATTCCCTGCGCTGGTTTTGTCCCGGGGAGCTCCAGGCCGTGGCCGTGCGTCTGTACCGAGGCTGGCAGGAACATGCCCCGTCCTCCCAGCCCCGGGAATGCCAGGATGCCATGTGGGGATGCTGCATGTCAGCCAGGGGATGCTGAGACCTTTACTACTGGCTGCGAGGAAGGCAGCAAGGGGTGATGGAACCTGCCTCTGGTAAATGCAAAATAGTGGCAGAAAATGCTAAGGAGGCTGAAAAAAAGCAGCCAGTTATCAGAAAAATTCTTTCTAAAGAACTAAACTATTTTCCTCTGAAACTGTGTAGGGTCATTTGTAAGTAGTCTGTGCACTGCAGCTACACTTATATTTAAAGGTGGAAACAATCAGAGTGAGTGAATGTATTTTTCCTAAACCCACCCTTTTCAAGACTTGTTTGAAATATTTTTTCCCTTACACTGTGCTTTCCTTCCAATGAAGAGAACAAGTTAAAAAAAATAGCAGAGATAGAAGGAATAAATGCTAATGGGATGTTAAATGAAGTATTTATGTTACATGCTGAGGGGTCTCATTTGTACACCTGAGGTAAACATTCCCATTGTAAGAATAAAAATATATACGTTTATAAATGTATGTATATATATATACATAGATTGACATATAAGTTGCTTGAGAGCTTGTGGATGTGCAGATAGGCATTTGTGTGTGGTAGGGAGAGAGAAACAGAAATCCACTTGTGCTGTTGTAGTTTTGGTTTGCAGAGTGGTGGGCTGGAGTGAGCAAGTCTCCGATACACCCCACAAGTTGCTCTTTATTTAAAAAAATAAATCTCCCTTAAAACCCATCATAGGTTGAGATAAAACAAGGCAGATTCTAATGAACACCAAGAGGTTTGAGCCCCCTGAGGAGGAGCTGTGTGCGGGTTTCCACAGCATGCTGACCTTTTGTGTGAGTGCTTCAGCTTGCCACAGAGTCAGCCTGCGTGACCTTCCGGAGTGTGCAGGAGTTGCAATGTCCTGGAGAGAAATCCTGTCCCTGCCGAATCTGCTGCAGCATCCCGATGCCAGCCAGAGCCAGCATCAGTAGCACTCAATTTTCTGGAGATCACACACCATCACTGCTGTCAGAAAGGAATATAAAAGCCTGTTTTTATTAATCTAGTACAGCCTTCTACGTATTAAAAAATAGTTGTGCTATTAATAATGAATTTGTCACATTTCTCTGTCAGTTCCAATTTGTGTTATTTCCCAGCTGGCAGCAGCTTTGTCAGAAGTGCAGTGGGAGCTGGCAGAGCTCTTACCTGGCACCTTGGTTTCTCTTCTCTGCCCTGTGTGCAGCCCCTGGGTGTTGCTTGCAAGGGGTTCCATCCCTCCCACCTTCCAGAAAAGTGCCCTGGTTCCTAACGCCATAAGGAAGGGGAGGCTGGCTTAGCTGGCAAATGTGGCCTGAAAAGTGTTTTCTGTTTCTTGGAGTACTAAAAAGAATCAGAATGGTGAATACACAGATTTTTAAATGAAATTACCTAGTCAGGTTTTTGTCACTCTGAGAAGTTAAGTGGTTGAGCATAGATGTAACTGGGTAACTGGCAAGGCAGTAACTTAAAACATTCCCAAATAAATCTGCTTTTCCTCCACTGAGGAAGATTTGACTTAGAAGTAATGGAGCACAGGGGAGTGCATCAAATACCTGTTATGGCCATCAGCATCTCCTGGCAGCAACCATTCTGGCAGTGGGAATGGTGAGCTGCAGCCTATGACTGAATCCTCCCATCATGTTGCCTTTCATGGAGCAGGTCTGATGGACTGATGTGTTGTGGGACACTGTCCAGAGTCCCAGGGAGCCCAGAGAGGTGTGTGACTGCTGCTTGTCTCCCTCTGTTTCAGTATCACTGTAGGGAATGGCATTTACCTCTGACTTTGTCACTTCCAATGAACAGTCCATTAAGTCTGGAGTTGTCTCTTTGGTTATCTCTTGCCGTGGGATTTTTCAGTCTGGTTTCAGAAGCAGATGAGGCTCTCACTTCTCAGTTGCTGATCTGTCCCTGTTCTGCTCCTTTGCTAACTCTGAACCCATAAATTATAGGCATTGTGTTTCAGTAGCTGTGCTGAGCCCACAACTAATTGGTATTGCCCTTGAAATCACAAGTCAGGCTGTTCAACGTTGTGGGAATGGCTTAAAAGCTTGAAACAGAAATAAATTAATAATAATAGTAACAGTAATAGTAATAATAGTAATAGTAATAATAATAATAATAATAATAATAATAATAATAATAATAATAATAATAATAATGGACTGAGGTTTGATTTTCTCTGGATCCTTTGAACCCAGGGGGATGCAGTGCAAGAGGATATAATAAAAGGGTGATGAGATGACATGTTTCCCTGGTCACTGCTGTGATACATCCTGGAAAGCTGGGATATGGAGCCAGTGGGAGCCTCGGTGGCCAGTGTGGCTGTGCTCAGCTCCTGGCATTCTGGCTGTGCCAAGGGCACCTTCCCAGGCACACCCATCACTGCGCTCCAGCACCAGTCCCTTGGCACAGCGAGGGTACAGCAGTGTACAAGGTACCATTAAGCACCCACTGTAGACCCCAGCTCAGCACAAGATGGGGAAAACACTTGAAAGGGACAGTGTAAATACACACAGAGGGTGTTTACCATGATGGAGCAGCAAGGGTTTTGAAGGAAACTTCTGTTACTGGGAGTGTTTGTTTATTTTCTCAGCTGTCATTGTGTGCTTGCTTGTCAAAGTCCCTAATCAAAATATTTGCTTATCCAGAGAACAGGCTCATGAACGCTTCAATGGGGAGCACAGTAGTGGGTGATGCTGGCACGGTCCTTTGCCCCTCGGTGCAGGGAGCTCAGGGCACACCGGTGGGTGCAGCTGGGACTGGCATCTCCATGATCATCCTGGAGCCCTGGCAAGAAATCCTGCAGTGAACCTGATGGGTTATGGTTTATCTAGGCAGCTTCAGCCCTTCTCCCCTGCTCTTTGCAGTTCAGCTTGGTTAGAGGCTGTGGCTCCTCCTGCAGCGAGGGGGGACAGGCCTGGGGGCTCCATGAGAAGCCGTAAGTCGGGGGAATCGTTCCTTTCCCTGAGGCTTCCTAGGGCTGGCAGCACCTGGAACACTCATGATGTTGCTGTTCCCCACCCTGGTGGGGTGGGGATGGAGGACCTCCCCTCTGGCAGAAAGGGGAGGGGTGACATCTCAGACCTGCCATCACCGTGTTTTTCAAAGCACTGAATTCTTTTTGCAATGCTATTGTGTGTGTGAGGTTTATTTCTCCTTAGCTGTGAGCTTTCTGAGTTCTGCTGCTGTTGCCTGTGCCACATGCTTTTAAATTATTGCTCATGCCCCAGTGTTTATAGCCTTTGCTCTCACTCTGTGCTGTTATAAAATCTTCTTTTGTTTAAGACCCCAAATTCTACTTGACAGCAAGCACAGGTACCGAGGCATCAGCTGCACCACCGAACATCTGCTCCACAAATTCAGCCCTCAGAGGGCACAATGAGCAGAGGCAATATTGTCCCTTGTTTTCAGAGAAAAGTTACTGAGAAAGAAAGGGGAGACCAATAAGCTCTAGTTAGAAAGTGTTTGTTGGTGTACCTGTGCCTGGGTGCTGAACTGTGGATGCAGCCAGAAACTGCTCTCACAAAGTTCAGCAAGAGACAGGTAAATTTGGAGCTACTTGAAACTGGCATCATTGAAAAACTGTGGGACTGAATATAAGCATCTGATAGGAAAATATTCGAACTGTTAACCTAAGACCAAGATGGAAATGTGGTAGAGGTGCCTCCAGGCTGTACCTTGCACCATGTGCTCGCAACATCTTTGGTTAACTCTTGTAATGGTGTGAGAGTTATGGCCACACTGAGGCGGGATCCTGGCAGTGATGCTGCTCCTGCATCTCTGGGCTCACATGATACAGAGAAGAAAAAGTTGGAGAATTATTTTTATTAGCTCAACTGTTAAGTGAGACCCGTGTGCTTTCAGCGAGACGCCTGTGACAAACATCTTCGCAAATATCTACATAATTAACAAAAGATTCTCCTTGAGTGTTGGTTTCAAAGTTACCTTTGTAGGAAAAAATCTATAAAATACATGCGTGTCTGTGTACACATATCCATTCACAAAAGCCCAAAGCTTGTCTGTAATTTGCTGGAGAAATACAAATGTGGTGGTTGATCTTTCTTTTCAACTGAATTGAATATTAGCATTCTAGGCTTGACTTTTCCATCTGTGTCCTGCAAAAAATTATACAGGAATTTTCTCTGACTGTGATGTGAGTGAGCCTTATGAATGTTTGTGTTCAGCCTAATAAATTAATGACATTTTATTTTTATAAATATATGTTTTTCAAGAGTTTGGACTGACGCAATCAGAAATTCTTATTAATCTATCACAGTTAGCTTTCTAATTAGTGTATGATTGTTGTTTTATAGAAAATGCCAGTTAAATATTTTGCATTTTTCCCCAAGAATGTCTCCTGGGTACCCACAGAAGCTTAATCAGGATGTATAGGACTAAACAGGGGGAGAATTTGTCCCCAAAACACCAATTTTCTGAAAGAAAAAACAAAGAAGCTTCTGAGAAGCAATGCAAGATGCTACTTTAAAATTCAGTTGTTGTCTCTGTGATTGACTGCACTAACTGTATCCTGCCAGAAATGACTGGCTTTTAAAATATATATTTGTGATTAGTTTAATTCATGGAGCCTTTTTCCTCTGAATTGATTTGATGAAATGAACTAGGCAAATAATAAATCTTTCACTGGAATGAATCTGCTCAATCAATTTAGACAATCAGTTTGTTCTTTGCTTAATAACATTTGCAAAAAGAAAACAAAGTCTTTCATTAACAAGGAAGGCCAGACATTTATAATGAGAGGTGGCATCTAACATCAGGTTATGTCTTCTGTAGGAGCAGAAAACGGGATTAAACATCTGGTAGAAGTACCTGGCTCTGAAATGCTTCTCCTGCTATTCAATATGGGATTCAACAGTAAGTAGCAGGGAAGAAAACCCTGGCACGAGTCCCATTTTCATCCCTGGATATTTTGCCAGGGCAGGAGTTAATGACAGGTACATGGGTCCAGATCTGAACCTGCCTCAAAACCCGTGGAGGCTTCCAGTCTGCGTTCAATGGAAGCTCGGGGAGTAACGCAGAGACCAAATGCGGTGTCAAAATCCTGCATTCAATAAAGTTCTCTCGTTTGCTATTTAGAGAAGGAGTTTATTATGGAGAGTCATTAAATATCTGCTTCTTACAGTGGGCTGCAAAGTAACAGCTCGGCTGGGAAGCCTGGGAGTTCAAAGCATCCCTGTACAGGGAAAACAAACACTGCTAGCCAGAGAGTGATTATGCTTGTACTGCAGTGCAGAGGACTAGTAATTTTAAAGACATTATCTCCTAATGTTTTATTTTCACTCTGTTCTGGATTTTATGTTGATTTTAATTATACCTCTTAGGAGTAATATCTGGTAAACTAATTTTGGTGACTGGCAATGAAAAAGCATTATCCACCTACGGTAATTACACATATTTCTTAGTCCCTAGATTAAATAGTTTTACTTAAACTGCCCTACAGAATTTATAAACACCTTTTTGCAAAGTCTGCCAGTGGATTTTCAGAGAATAGAAATCTAAAATACTAATCTCAGCATCCCAGATGGCTGCCCCTAGGAACAACATAAACTGTTACCCCTGACAAATTTCCTTTTGCATCTTTCTCAGAAAAACACAGCAAGCCAAAGCAAAGACATTCAATATTTTCCCTCATGGTTGCTATTAATTTAATAACTTGTGTGTTAATCCTTCTGTCTTTGTAATTAGAAGGGTGGGGGTTTTTTGTCACTGAGTTTTGATGCTGAGTTTTGCCGATCCAATTGCTCTCCCAGGGGGTGAGCAGAGAAATGCCCAGCTGCCTGATGATGGGCATTTTCTGGTGCTGCTCAATATACAGGAGAATTTTAATTTCCCCGTCTTACATCCACTGTAATAATAGACTGACACTTTGGGTTCCTTTGATTAAGCAAATATCCTATTTACTAAACTGAATGCTCAAACTCATTATTTCTAATATTTTACTGTGAAAAACATCAACAAATAGCATCCTTTCCCCATGTTTTCGTCACTTTTGGAAACAGAAGCTGAGGATGAGCAGTTGATTTCACTCGTGGGTGATGTCTAATGACTGACAGCCTCCTCCTGGGACACTCTCCACTACTCTCCACCATTGCCTTCTCCTTCAAGCCTCTCCTCAAAGCACATCTTTCCCCCAGCACATTGCAGGGAAATGCATATGGAAGTTCTAGACTAAAATGAATAATAAAATGGAAGTAAGCCCAGGTGCCTGCAGGATGGGACAACTTTTCCTGCTCCTGAATGACTGCTATGTCTCTTTCAGCACCCATTTGCTCCCAAAAGCATTATGTGTGTCCCTGGGGTGAGAGGTAAGGGTTTTGGGACAATAACCCAACTGTGGGATCTTTTCTGCAGAAGGGTTGCTTGGTGCCAGAGTTTCCTTCTGTTTGTTTGTGGGGTTTTTTATTTTATTTTTTCTTTTATTTTCTTCCCCTGTAATCCTTAAGGAAGGCTGAGTCGGGAAGCTTGAGTTAAGAGTCTGGCAGACCAATGTAAGGATGTTAAAGAAATGTAAAAGATGCATAGCAAAACTTACGGGGAACCAAAGGCAGCAGCACGTAGAAAAAAAAAGAGGGGGTTTGTGCTAGCATGGGTATCCCAATCAGTGTGGCTGTGTTAGGCCCAGCTTGGGGGAGATCCTGCTGGCTCTTTAGCTGGACCCAGATCTCCACAGCCTCTGCTGCAGATTAAGGTGCCGTTACATGTTGTCTATCCTAGCATCCTGTAGCTGATCACCTCTCTACTGGGGATTTTCCCTTAGCATTGATTAATGCTAAAACCAAAATTCCATTAGTGTCTTTAAATTGTTCTGTGCAAATGCACTTTACAGTTGGATTCTACCCCACTCTTGCAAGCTGTGGCAAATATCTGCAAGCCAATCTCCTACCCAGGCATGAGCTGTTCAAATCTGCTGTTTTATTTGGGATTTCTGTGTGTCAGAAAAGTGAAAAGCAGGGACACAATACATCAGAGCCAGCTTCCCTATTTAGTGCTGTAGAGACATCATTTATATTTGAGGCTAAACGTGGGCTATTATGCAGTGGCAACACCTGCCCTTTCACAAGACTGGACTTTGTAGTCTAGGAGATCAAGCAATGAAAAAGCACCACTCCTAATTCTCGCCTCTGAAAAGTCCCTGTCAGCACACATTGTACCTTTTCCAGAGAAGAGAATGCTGTGAACTCCAACTTGAATCTTTCCCCCCAGTTTTAAGCTCCTCTTTACCCTAAAAGTAACTATGCTGGCAATGCAAGCTCCTCTTCTTTGCCTATTCTGATGGTGCTGGGGCTGGACACGCAAGGGTTTTGGGAAAGGTGGGAAGGTTTGTTTGTGCCTGTTTCTGGGACATCCAAAGAGTGTCTTTAAAGCCTGATTTTTACCTTACTGAACTTGGGAAAAAAGGCTGCGCTTTATTAAAATGGGGGAAAGACCGAGTCTGTGCTTTTAATGGGCATTTTATATAATGATTTCTACTAGATAGGAAACTGAAAAGATGTAAGATTTACATACTTGTTACCAGTGATCTGCCGTACCTGATATTGGGAAATAAAACCCTGGGCTGAGTACAGTGACTCCCTGCATGATGGATGCTTCATCTGGTCAGCCAAGGACTTCCACTAAAGAAAAGTATGGTGGGATTTTAGGTTTGGGGTTTTTTTTCTATCCATTCCTGTTAGTCTCTTCTTTAACTGTTTCTACAGGCTCTGGGTATTTTTATTTTTTTTATAATAGGAGAACTATCAGATGTAAAAATATATGTGAGATAAAGAAAGATTAAGAAATCTCTCAGACATCTAACAGATGTCTTACAAATCAATGAAATGATTTTTTTGTCATTTCAGTAATTCATTTGGCAACATTTGATTAATAGAATTAATGTAGAAATAAAGGTAGCAAATAATCGTTAAACAGAATCTAACAGCAAATGTGTTCCATTTACTGAGTTCTGTGTTGTTAGAAGAGCAGAATGCAGGAAACTTACAGCCTGTAGATTCAAACTGGTTAAAAAGTGTAAGCCAAGAAATATATTGTTCCAGTTGTTGACTGTGAAAGAAATAAATAAGGAATTTTAAGTGTGTTCTGTATTATAAAGAGATTGTATGAGATTTAATTCTGAAGTAAATCTGTGCTGTTGGGAAGAATTGCTGTTAGGTGTTACACTGCTTTGTTTTGGTTGGAAAACTAACTTGTTTGTAATAATCCATTCCTTGTATAGTATATTGAAACTTTTATTTAAACTCAAAGCTAAATACAGGGCAGAATTCTGCACAAAAAGGAATTAATTTTCTGGCTGGTCTCTCATTAAGCATGAGGAACCTGTGTCTGTCCCAGTCCCAGGGACCTGGGACTTGTTCTGGTTGTCTGGCTTGGCTTTAGATTCACTTTACTCTGTGTGGGAGCAGGAGAAATGTGCAAATAACAAACAAAAACCCAGCAAACTCTATTGTGCCTGATCTGCAGTAACTGTCCTCCCTGGAAACCCATGCCAGACTATTTTCCTTTCATCCTCCAGGAATGCCTTCTGAAAAGTATTTAAGCAGCAATTTGGTGTAACATGGGGGAGGGGCTGTTTAATAGCAGCTAATTGAACACTTCTGACTTTCTCAGCCACTGTAACATTTCCCAAAAGATACTAGATACTAGAAAAAGTACTGAGTCTTTTTATGTTGAACTTGCGTCAAGCTACCTGTTCTTGGTGGCTTTGGGTGAGCCAGTCATGAAAAAACACCAGAGCTGCGGACTTGCCATTCTGTGGGGGAAATGTAAATTCTGACATCGATAGTTTGCATCTCGGTACTTTGTGGCTGCAACCTTAAACATCTGTTATGGCATTATATTCTTTTTCTGAGGTTGTGAGGGTTTTTGTGGTGATTTCTTTTTGGTGTTTGTTTAAGCACCCAGAAATCAAATATTAACCTGATTAAGAATTCAGTGTTACATGTAAGGCAGTGAAGAGCTGCAGGTGGTGACAGGCAACTGGATTGTGTTCGATCTGGCAGTTTTCATCTATGCCACCATTTTGTTCCTGCTGTGGGACTGCAGTAAAATGGTGGTTCCCTTGTTCCGTACCTCGGTGATGAATAGGGTGTGTGAAATCCCAGCTCCTGCATGCCAGGGGCAGCACTCGCTCCGGAAAAAGAGCTCACTGAGAGAGGTACCCTTGCTAGTGTGTGATGCACAATAGGATCTCCTACTGAGGAGCTCCTGGGATTGGTGCGGGGAAAGAGCTACATTAATTCTTCTCATGGGATGAGGATTTAGGAATTTCATTGTCCAGTGAGTTTTTTCCTCTTGCTCTTGTGTTTTCTTAGGGCAGGGGAGGGAGATAATCTCCCTGAGCATGTGTACAGGGAAGCCTTATCACCATGTCTCTAAGAGAGCCAAGTGCCGTGGTTGGCTCCACACTTTCAAGCAGCCCCAGTCTTTCCTCCTATAGGTTCTGGGATGAGTTTTACTCGAGGATTGAGCTTGGAAGATGCTAGGTGTGGAGGCAGATGGCAGGTTGTTGAGAGCTTGACTCACCCAAGGGGTATCACTGGCCATGGTCCAGGCAGGAGAGCAGGGACACCCTGCAGCTAACTGGAACCCCAGTTTGGAAAATCTTTTCCAAGCAGAGACTTTTGCCGTTCTCTGCTGACCCAGGAGTGTGTCAGCCCTTTCTTGGCCATTCCTGACATCCCCTGAGAAGGCGGCAGCAAAGTTCTTTGTTTCACAGAATGGATCAGGTTGAAAGGGACCGCAGTGGCTCATCTCCCTGCTCTCATCCCAGAGCACATGGCACACGATTGCATCTGGATGATTCTTGAGTCTCTCTGTTGAGGGAGACATCAAACCTCCCTGGACAGTCTATTCCAGTGCGCAGTCACTGCAGAAGAAAGAAGTTCTTCCTCATGTTCAAGTGGAACTTCCCGTGCATCGGTTTCTGCCTGTTGTCTCCTGTCTTGTTGCTTGGCACCACTGAGCAGAGCCTGGTCCATCTCCCCTACACCAAAGAGCTGTGCTCAGGGCTGGTTTGTTTGGCTGACCACAGCCATCTCCATCTGCCAGAGATCTCCAAGGACTGTCACAAAATCATCAACCAGTGATGTCTCCAATGAACTTCCAGACAGAAGTGGGGTGCTTTGGGCCCTTCAGGGAGCTGGTCTGTGGGGTCACATAGCCTGAAGGTTCCTGCTATTCCTGAAGCCAAAAGCTCAAACTGGAACTGGCATCTTCTCTGCTCCAAGAAACCTTTCTCCTGGGTGGTGACTGCACTTGGTAACCCCCATGTAGAGGGAGGACCACCTATGGCATGTTACGGCCATCGCTGGACAAAAAGGGACCTTCTGGTCCAGCTGAGGTGATCATTCTGATCCTTGCTGTGCCCTGGGATAAGTACAACTGCAGGCCAATAGAATTCACATCCCACTGTGCCCTGCCCAAGCACATCTGTAGGAGTTGCTGGGGACGTGTGTGTGTTCATTTATGCAGTGAGCCAAATGGATTGGGGCATGGATATGCTGCCTTCCGGTCTTAGAAAGTAACTTGCACAACTCTGGGATGACTGACATAATAGTAATCCATTGGTATTGCTTGTTCACTAGTAGCTTAAAAAGGGAATTTTGTGCTGGGATGAACCACAGAAGAGAAGCTATTTCAGCAAGGATTTTTTTTGGCTTCAAGTTTTCTGCATGCTTCAGCCTCACAGTTGTGCTTAAAACTGTTGTGTATCGATAAGAGTTTCCTTCCACTCATAATCTCTTCTCTCCTTCTGTTCCCTGCTGTAAACAAGCCATTAAAAATGTGTTTATGACATCACAGTTGGTGACCATGGAAATGACTTTGATGTTAGAAAGACAAATATAGCATCATGATTTCACGGCAAGATCAAGGCAGGAGAAGACCCTTGTTCAAATGGTGGGTAATTAACAAAGGTGGTGGAGGGGAAGTTTGAAAAAAAAATGTGAAGAGCCAATTGACTGAAAATGATACACTTTAAAGTTTTTTTCACAGTGTAAAAAAATAAAATAAATTTCAGAAATCTCTTTCAAATGAAAAAAATTGCAATGCTCTGACTGTACTCTTTTAAATAAAAGCCTATAGGGTAAACAGAGAAGTGGAGGGAGGAAGCTTTGGAATAAGAATTACACATATGCCAAAAACTCCAGAAGGCGTCTTTCAAGCTGGAGTGGTCTGTGCTTAAATCAGGCTTGGAGCATGGGGCCAAATGAGAACATGGGGCCAGTCTTCCTCCAGTTTACACCAGTAACAGAGTCCTGCAGGTTTTGAGTACAAATGGATGCAGCTGGGATCTTTATCTTGGAAAATCATCATCCCTTGCTGTGTTATCCTCATGGTCATACTTGCCTGCAGCCAGATGCCGCAAAGGAGTCAGGGGAGTCAGGTCTGGCAGCCAAGCAAAAGTCTTTGGCTACTGATTTTGCTGCAATTCCAACTCCTCCTCAATCCATTAGGCCAACGCTCCTGGCATGGCTGCATCCATCATTTACACAAGCTGTTGAAAATAAGCCCTTGTTTTCACATACATTTTATGAAATCATTAGCATTACAGGCTTCAGAGGTAGCAGGACCAAGCCTGCTAGGAAAGTATTGTCAGAATCCTTCTTGGGCTCACTTTCTGAGCAGTTGTTTCAACGTATGTAATTATGAATTAAACAGCCTCTGAAAAGACCTCCTTGGATTCAGAGAGAAATGAGAACAATAGTGTAGAGATTAAAAAAGATGGTTTTTCTCAGCTAATTGTTTTTAATAAAATGGTAAAAGTGAAGAAAATACCAGGAAACTATAATTATATATATAATTATATAATTGCTTTGTTCTGCAGAAATATGCGCCCTGTTGCCTCTCTTATTACAGAGCAACGAAGGGAATAAAGTGTAAGGGAAGGGGAAAGTGGGGATGAATGGAGGTTGTTAAATACTGCACTGGAAAGGTCAATAATCTTGTCTGGAAGGTAAAGCTGATACATAAAATCCCTGGAGCAAGGCTGCCCTGAGTGCTGCCTAGCCTGTTTAAAGGGTTACTCAAGTGTTGGGGCTGGTGGGTCTCCTTGGCTGCCCCATTCCCTTCAGCCTGGCTGGGAGCACGGCTTGGAAATGTTGCCCAGGATTTTCAGGTCCTGCTGCTGAAGTCCAAGCTTCCTCCTGTGCAAGGAAAGCCCTAAGGTTTTGGGGATTTATATATTCTTCACATCCAGCCTCTCTCGCAGCTGAAGGCTCAGCCCAACAGATGGAGAGGAGGATGCAGCCCCTCCACCTTGGGTCTCAGTACTGCCACCTCTCTCAGCTCTGCCTGGTTCTGTGTGCCCTCTCTACTCCCCAAAACATTCCTGATCCCATAGTCACAGAGCAAATAGCACATACACCCCAATTAGCCCCTATCTTGGCTTTGAATGATGTGCAGGCAGACTTGGCTTGTCCAATGACACCCTGTGACAGTCCTGAGCTGCCATCAGCCTCTCCCTGTATCATTAGGGATTCAGTGTGTTATTGTGAGCAGGTTTGGTGTGTGATTCTCTCTCCAAGCCACTTGGAAATGGTTTTGCTTATGAAACAAGTTATGGTGCTTTGTTCTTCCTCTGATTGTGGAGATTTTATGGTGGCCAGCACAGGGCTGTTGGGGCGGATGCTTTCACCTGTGCTCTTTTGGCTGAATTTGCTTGTGAATGAAAACTGACTCATGTGCAGCTGTCAGAAAGGTTTTTTCACACTAATGTTTTGCTGGTTTAACTCTTTTACCCCCATGCACTGCCCTTTGAGATATGAAACCTGCAGTTTTGGGATAGGAGAGAATGGCTTTGCCATTTTAGCATGGATTGGGAGCACGTGGGTGCTGGTGGTGCTGCAGCCTTTCCCTGGGCAGGTGCCTCGCTGGTGACACATTTGTCTTTCCTGCACACTGGGGAGGTAGTGAACTGCCACAGAGACCAGGGACTCCAATAGTCTGGGTATGTGTCTGCAGTCCTCACCTGTGGGATGAAAGCTGGGTCTGTGGTCTTTAATTGAGCTTCCCAGGGGAGGTTGTTATGCCCCCAATTAACCCCTTGCATAATTACCCGTGGAAATAAGCAGCCTGGTCCTGGGATGGGGGAAAGGCACTGCTGGCCAGTAGCTGCCCATTGCTTTAGATGGGCAGGTTGTGTCTCTTTTTGGGGACAGCCACTGTGGTTGGAGTTGCAGGGGAGCTAGAACTCTGCTGTGGGGTGACAAGGAGGGCACATGGGCAGGAGATCCCCAGAGAGCTTTATATGCAAGTATAGAGAAATTCAGTTCTCCTTGGGTTAAGGACTCTGTGGTACCTGGGCAGCAGAAATTCATGCAGGAGGAAAAACTGTGTTACTGAAGGGTAAAGGAAAGCTTTGGACACGTCAGCATTTCTTTTTGTTATGCTCACGTCTGGTATCTACCACTTTGGAGAAGGAAAACATTTCTCATCCAACAATCTGCTTCATCCCTCTCTTCATCTCATCCCTCTGCTTCATCTCCTCTAGTCAGACCAAATTTTACATCTATGAAATCAGTACAGGAAATCAGAAAACAGTGTCTTTCCCGAAAGAAGAAAGAGCAAATCCATTCAGCCTTATACCAAGCAGCAAGAAAGATCATAAAATTGAAACAATCTAAAATACTCCTGGTTCACATTTAGCAGCTGTCACAGAGCAGCAGGGAAGCGCAAAGTGTAGTTATTGCTTATTTTAGGTACTTTATTTTGTTTGTTTTGTTTCTTCCGTACTCTGGATAGAAAATGATGCAAGTTTACCTTGTGAGAAAGGAAGAAAATTTATTTTGATGGGTTGCTGAGGTGCACCTGAGAAGCCAAGCTGATGATGAAGGAGAGCTAAAACCTTTTCCTGTGCTGGCAGACTTTCTTGACTGAGTCATGTAAGAGTACGAAAACCCCAGTCCTCTGCCACCGAAGTGCTGGTGACTTCAGATATTTTGTTTGAACACGTCCGTCGGAGGATGGGCAGAGACCACCAACGCTCTTGCCCCAAACAGCCTTTTTCAAAGGGAAACATGTTGGTGGATTCTCACCACGGTGATTATAGGGGATTATTCTAGGATTCTCAGAAGAATCTGAAAACCAATCTTTCTAAGTTATTTCTGAATAGCTATTGAATGGATAATTTCCATACCCATTATCAAAATGATGTGCTGGCAGTGAATTTTAGCTGTATTGTATTTGATCAGTAATTGGTGGAATGTTTTCCTAGGTTTAAAAGTAGCATTGGCAACATCTCTGTGTAGGGATTTACAAGGTGTTTAGATACATTTTTATGTATTCAGCTGCTTTATGCTATCCAAATTCTTTGATGATGTGGAGAAAGCTAACGGGATTTATCCAAGTATTTAAAGACAAATTGAAAAGACTTTTACCTTCTGAGACCCAAGTCCAGAGTTGCACTGCTTCTGCGAGCTGCTGGTGACACAACTAATATTTTAAACAGCAAGCAGTGTTGAAGACTTGATCATTAGTGACTTGCGGATCTGGAGAATAGAGCAGCCTCAAAAGCAATCAATGCAAATGCACCAGAGTAAATTGTAAAAAAAAAAAAATCAATGATAAAAGAGTGAAAACTTTCCTTAGCTTAGATTTTCTTTCAGTTCATGGTAGTAATAACTAAGATTATGCTATATCTTTGATTTTATCTTATATAGTGTGAAATAAGAATTTGGTAAAATGTGCTCCACTTTTTCAATTGAAACAAAGAGAATAGATTAAGACTAGGAGATAGAAAAAAAAATAAATATGTAAGGAAGGAAATGCAGCCTAATTTCCAGTGAAAGGTGAACTGAAAAGCAGAGCTCTCATTTAACTCCAGTTTACCATTTCAGTAATGTGGCAAGCACATGGTGGATACAAATGCATTGAGGCAGGGACAGGCAGAAGATAGGCAGCGCTGCAGCCTGGGCTTTAAAAATGTCTCTGTGCTGCCATAGGTAGCTGGGGTCAAAAGCAATTTTCTGGAATTACATCTACCCTGTGAGGTGCTAGCAAAGGGACAGAGCTGAGCTGCGTCAGGCCTGAGGAGGGCAACCAGAAAACATCAACACATCCATCACAGCACAGAGATCCCTGCACACACTCAATGGAAGTGAAACCTCTTTCCTGTAGTCTCTGCATGGCCAGTGTGTGTTGGGTCACTGCTCTTCTCCCCTGCATTTTGGATCCAACCCTGCTGGCTCGTGATGGTGTCTAAAGCCATAACATGTCACTGTGGGGACAGAAGGTCACAGTGCTGGCAATGTCAGAGCACCCCAAGTTCCTCACCTTGGGCGTGTCTATGGCTCTCCATCTGGGAAGAGCTGATTCTTAGATGAATATTTCAATATTCCAAATTGTCACTACCATCTGACACAAAAAACCCCTCTCTGATTGCTAAATCTGATACACACTGGACAAATACTTAAATGATGTTTGATTTTGGGGCAGTCTGTCTGTTCTGGGGTTCTGTGGGCTTCTGCAAGCTCTGGAAGGCTGAGTCTTTTTACAGCTAGGAGGGGATAATGCATGAAGAGACTACATGGCTTGCCTGAAGCCAGAAAATCAGTAGCTGAGGAAAGAACTGGAACCAGTTCTTGATCTGGCAAGCTGGATCTGGAATTGTCGCTCCTCTTTGAGCAATAAGACAATCCATTTTTAAATAACCAAATAAAAAGGAAGAAAAATATTATTTTAATATTTCTTGTTATAATAGACAGCTTTTGGAGCCAGTGTAAGCAATGAAATCAGATATGATAGATCAATGGAGGCTTACCTGATTTAGCACCAGGCCAGGTAATGTAAAACAAAGCTTTGCAGTGACTACACAGTGTTTTTAATAATGCTTCAGACTGATACCAGCACTTCACTATTGCATTTCTGAAGTGAACTACCTTAAATTCAAAACACTGTATCCACTGGTTATTCATTCTCTTATTTTAACGTGTGTTTAGTGATTACATTTCCTGTGACAACCCTCCCTGGCTTCATCTTCGGTGGCTCTCCCTCATACTGCTCTGCTGGTGACCCTTGTAGGCATCCCCATGCTGGGGCTGCGAAGATCTGGCAGAAAATAGTCGGAAAGGAGAGAGGAAAAAAAAATGCAGCCCATCTATCTTGGATACCTTGAAACACATACAGCTGAGGGGACCTACCAAGGGGAAGCATTTCCATACACTCTCCTTGTCAGAAGAGTAAGCAGGCTGAAAAAGTTGGATGTGCACAGTAAGTGGAAGCTGACCCAGGCAGCCTTGATTTACATAGTGCACACTTGGGACCTGCTCATTACCACAACATCCCCCTAATCATCACCTCCGCATGATGGGCACATGGATGTGAATCTGCCCCGGGATCCCCAGCGCTTCATTTTCCAAGCAGCACCCAGCCCTTTGCAGTTACTGTGATATGACAGATGCACATATCATCGAAAGCAGGTCTTGCATGGCATTACACAATGTAAATCAATAATGTGAAAATACAGCCGTTAACACAATGTACAGTTTTGCCTATTACTACAATGCCCTGCTTGTTCCAAAGGAAAAGCAATTTTATGCTCCACTGAAGCATGGTTTGCTTAGCCTTCAACTAGCGGCAAATGCCAGATACTGCAAAATGTTATTGTTACGCAAGCAGTGTCCTGGATTTATTTATAAGTATCCATGCAAAGACTAATTTCAACAAGGATTAGGACTGGAGCCCCTCTGAATATAGGGCTGAACTGCTCTGACCCTGCATTTCCAGCTCTGCTGCCTCTTCCCTGCACCCAGGTCCTGATCCAGCAAAACTGCACAGTCCCGTGCACCTCACTGTGGCTGTCCTGGTTTTGGGCTGGGATTAAATTCTCCCAGATTTTAGGCTATCCTTGCACACAGTGGCACCTCACAATGCAAAAATCAGACGCGCCCCAAATATTCAGGTCTAGATGCCTGGTTGCTTGCCCCTTACCTCTACCATCATACTCCTTTCCCTGGATATGGGGCTTGGTTGCCTCCCTGCATGACAGGGAAGTCAGCACTTCTTGGGCACTTTTTATCCTTGTTGGCAGAGATGTAGGGAAACAGTAGCATGAAGCCTCTGAACCCCTAATTATTGATATGTGCCTCATCGGGTGCTCCCAGTAGAAGTTAATTCCTTTTAGTTGAGGACACAAAAGGAAAAGCTCCAACAACAAAAGGAAAGATCTGCTTGGATCACTGGGGTAGCAGGGAAGAGGAGCAATGCTGCTGTGTGAAGGTAACCCCTCCTGACCCTCTCTCAAGGCAGAAGTTGCTCCATGTTCACTTCTGAGCAAAGAAGCCTTGATGTGTTTAACCTGCAGTAGAAACAAAGATCCCAGAAAAACGTGTTGCTGAGGTAGAAAAGCCATAATTCCTGAGCCTATCAGCACAGCACAGTGGGGCATGAAAGGGCACTACCACTTACTCACTGTCTGTGCAGCCGTCCTCGGGTATGAAAGCTGCCCTGTGCTCAGCTGGGATGGGATTTGGATTGTCCCGTCATGCTCGAGCGTGGTCTGCAGGAGCGGGAGAGCAGGGAAGGAGCATGGCTGTACCTCGCAGCTCGCAGCTCACCTTCCACTTTTCCTGGCTGAATTGGTTTTCACTGGAAAAAGTCAGATTTGTCAGACAGGATGTTTAGCAGAGTCAGATTCAATACCCTGGGAGTGTGAACAGGAAAATGTGGAAAATGAAAACAGGTGGGAATCTTCTCAGGCTCCTGTTCTACCAGCTCTTTACACTCTATGTCTCCTGTGTGGAGGAAGTTGGGCAGCTCTGAGAATAATTTTCTTGTTCATGTTTGGAGTAATTTCTGGATCTTGACTTATCCCTGAGTTGGACGGGAAACATGTTTCAAAATGTTTCATTATTTCGCAGAGTAGAAATTCTGGTGTTGCTCAGCTATGTTTCCTGCCTGTGAGGTGAAGCTGGGGAAGGATTAAAAGCTCCTGCCAGTTACACTGTGCTGGCATCCAGCCACTGCAGGTATGAGAGCTTAATGAGAGCTTAATTAGGAATCGAGGGGTTTGCTGGTGATGGAAGGGTGCAAATGCCAGCTTCTTTCAATAAAGAGGAATTGTGTGCAGAGGAGGGGAAAACCACAGCCCCATTCCTCCTCTCAGCAGCCTGGCGTGGGAATAACTTGAAAATTAGGGTTTTTTTCTCTGGGGTCTTGTATGGGGCATGGCCCACTGATGGGCAGCTTGGCCTGACCTGCTCCAAGGCTGTCTGGCAAACTCAAGTGGGTTTCACCCCGAACAAACCAAGCATTGGGGCTCATCTCTGGGTTCTTCTAAGCCTTTTTCTTTTTCTCACTTGGGCTGATGTCAATTTGAAATGCAAATGCAGCCTTGAAGGGGGAAGTGGGAGCATTTTGTCTTTGAAATGTCCATACAGAATATCTCTTTTATTAACATACGCCCTGTTTTTTTTTTTTCTTTTTTTTTTTTATCTCCAGAAACATCTGCCGTGTTTGGCCTAATTTCAGGAGTGTTTTGGTGCCTGTCCCACTCCCTTTGCCATTGCATATTGTTTGCTGAGGGGGAAAACCTTTCCTTTCTGATGTGCCTCCTTAGTAATCCCTTTCCACCATGCCCCCACTTGCTCTTGCCCTCCCCTGCTCGCACCTCTGCCGGCTCCAGCACCTCCAGGCAGGCCTTGCCTGACCAAAACACAAGATACAGACCATTGTTACTGATCTTGGAATTTGGTCCAGGCCATGGTGTGGCTTCTAGTGAGCCACAGCTTTGCATACAGAGGGGAGAAGGAATCCTCCTTCCCCTGAAGCTGAAGCTGCCCCTCCATGCCTGGGGGCTCTTGCTCATAGAGAAGAAGGAAACAGATCCCCTTGGCTTTAATATTTCTATTATACAGCCTAGATTAATTTTGATTTTCTCTTTTGACTTCTTTGTTGTGTTTTTTTCAAGGGATTTCTGTCACCTCCCTTCTGCACTTCAATGTGCCTGAAAAATTTCTGCCAGGAGTGATTGTGTGTGACTTGAAGAAAGTGCAATTTTTAAGACTTGAATTCACTTTAAAATCCCCACTGTTTTCTATTCTTTTTTTCCCTCCAAATTAGCGCATCTCTGCACTGAAGCTTCCCCACCTGACAACGCTGTGTATGTTATTACTGCCACAAGACCTTTCCACCACTGGGTTTCTCTCTTTTCCATTTCTTGCTATGAATATGAGATTTGCAGGGAATTGCTGTGCGCTGAATATTTGCATCATGGCCTGGGATGCTTTGAGTAAGACTTCAGGGAGCTGAGAGAGCCTTCAGATCAAACCAAAATACTCCAGAGAAAATTCCCCAAAGCTGTAGACAAATATTTCCAAACATGAATATTTCCACCCTGGCAATTTTGTTTAAATATATTTTTGCTACAGACAGCTAAACAGACAGGCAGACACCTATGGACAGCTGACATTAGCGTGTAGCTTCTGCTGTCACCCACAGATGGGCTGCGTGGCTGGAATGATGATTTTTCAGTCCCGGCTTTGGGGAGTTTCATGTATTAGACAGTACTAAAAGAATTTTTAATTGGACTCGTTTCAATTTTATTTTTTTTTAATCAGAAATGAGACAATGTGTGTGAACCCCTGTGGTTCCTATAGTCGCCATCAGCCGCCAAATAATATCATAGAAGTTGTGATTGGATTAATGAAAAGCTTGTAACAAAATTATGGTTATGAGGAAATTATCCTATTGGGGGCTTTAATTTAAACTGGTGGGACAAAATTAGTCCTAAATTAAAGAAAACTACTAATTGTCTAGATATCGCTTGGTTGATAAATGCACCAGTAGGATCCTGTTCCCAGGGTGTCACTCTGCTGTTCATAGGGTTTTTGAAGGAAAATGCACTTGGCAGCCTTGTTCCACTCCTTTATCTGCTTCTTTCATGGGTGTCCCGGGCTGCTGTGGGCTCTGAGCTCCTCCTCAGCCCCGTTTCTGAGGTCACTGAGCCCTGGAGGTCCCAAAGAAGAGAGATGGTTTGGGCCAGCCCAGGAGTACCCTATGTTTCTTTGGGGATCCCAATCCCTCTCCTGGGATGAAAAAGCACCCACATGGGTGGGACATGTAGACAGCACTGGGACATATGGATGAGGTGAGGACTCATTCGTTGTGTCTCATCCAGTGCTTCTCTTTGATGCTTGTGATGGAGTCATCTAAGCCATGTTTTCCATTAGCTGCTGATTCCTTCCCCACACCATGGGTTTGGGAAGTTGCCTGCAGGGTGCTGGTCCCATCCCTTGGTGCTGCACTCTCCCAGCTGCCCTGACAAAGTGGAATCCCCAGCTTGTGGCCATTCCTCATTTTAGGGCAGAAAAGAGTATTGAAACCCCGTTTCAGTGTCAAACCCTTTTGGGGACACTGTTCTATAAAAAGAACGTTTTTCTTCTGCTGGACTCAAAACCCAGCCACAGATCTGTAAATGCAGAGCCACAGCTGCACCTTGTGCTGGGAAAGGGATATATTGGTGGGCAATTGTCTGTATTTCATTTAGGAGCAGAGCTCAGTTTTCCCCATAGCTGAGAAACTCCGGGTTTTCCTTTAAGTAACCAGAGAGGTGCTGGAGGCAGTGAAGCCCGTGTGACACCCCCACAGGAGAACCTGGGCTGGCTTTCATTGCACTTTTTACTGCTGATCTGGACCTGGTAAAAAGATTTCATGGGCCACAGCATTAACCTGTTGTGTGCAGCTCCCTTGCTGTAATACTACTAGGGAATGACATAGTGGGACGTGGCAGGGTTTTGGGGCACCAATTTCATCCTATTAGAAAAATCCCATAAAGGAGGGGACCCCCATCAGAGCTGACAGCAGATCCCCCTCTTGATGCAGATGACCTGCAAAAACTGAGTCATTTTGAGACAGGACTCCTGGTGCCAGTAAAGGGTGTTGTTAAGAAAATATTAACTTGGGGGCTGTTTAGACTAAATTTTCCCTCTATTTCTGAGCCCTTGTTAGATCCCAGTGTTTTGCCTTGGGTCAGACTGCATTGCTGGATCAGTTGTCTAAGAAAAAAAAATCTCCATTTCCTTTGGAAATTTTTTCTCTCCCTTAGGAAAATGTTTCTGTCACTTCCCTCTGTCATTGGCCTCCAAGTGGTAAATCCCAAGCAAATAAGTCTGTATTTAAAGCAATAAATTCAGTGCCTTTCCTCCAGAGGCTTTATTTTCTCATTTAGTGACCTCTTGTTCCCCATGTCTTTGACACTTCTCCGATGTGCATTAAGCAAATATGCAATCATCCTTTCATTCTCTATCTTTGCTTTCATTATGATTTTTTACACTTCATTACATTTCCCTCTATAATTGCAACTCTTTGTTGTCCCAAAGTTTTATGGCTCTTTCCTCTCTTCTCTCACTTCTTGTGTTTCTTTGTTATTCACGTTAGCTTTTCTTGACACTGTGTTGCTAGTACATTTTCTAGATGTCAAGCAAACTCTTAGGCCTAAACTCATTTATCTTTGAACACTTTCCATTTCCACTTCAGTGCTCTACCCCAATGAATTCCATCCAGAACTTCCTTTTCTTCTAAAATTGGCTGTGCTGCTTTTATTCAGTGTTCTTCCCTTTTTAGGCCTAATTATAAATCCAATTGTTCGGTCCTGAATGCTTCCACGAGCTCCATTCATTTCTGAGCAGGGTTCTGCCATAACTGCTGGGGGATGTTGCGTGACTGCCCTTTCAAAATCCTAATATGATCTAGATGAGAAAGAGATGTTATTTCTAACTTAAATTAAACCCTAGCGCAAGATCAGCCTGTTAAGTCTCTCCGCTCTGCTCTCCCGTCGCTGCATCTGCCCACCCTGGAGAGTTTGGAGGATGCTCTTGGGTGGGTTTGTGGAGTTTTCCCAGCCCCTCACAGTGCCCAGTGAAGCTGCCAGGAGAGCCGGTGGGCACGGCCGTGCTTCCCACCGGCATCGAGAGCAGAGGCCTTTTAAAATCCATCAAAAGCAGCTCAAAGTGGCAAATGGCAGATTCCCACAAATATACACCACAGCTTTCCTTCGGAATTTTTACTGGCTGCTGGAATAATTGGATGTTAATTTCTAAGCAGAAAGTGCCAACATTACTGATGTAATTTTGAACATCTTTGGTAAAAGTGGTCAATGGGGAGCAGGGTTTTGCTGCAGCTCTCTACCCGAGGATCAATTAGCTGTTTGGGCTGAATTTTGCTCTGCAGCTGGGCAGGAGTTGGCACAGGGCATCTGGGGTCTATGTGGGGACAAACCACCCGTGGTTTGTGAAGCTCATGCTGCTGCCAGGCTCTGCTTGAAGCTCAGCTGCTCAATCTCAAGGCAAACCGTGCCCACTGCTCCACTGCCTGACTCCAGTCCAGTCTTACACAGGCAGATTTCAGGAGCAGCTAAATTATATGATGGGTTTGCTGTATCTCCAGATACCCTCTGGCAATATTTGTCTTTAGGTATGTTCAGGTGTTCAGGCTGCTTGGGTAACTTCCTCTGGGCTAAATGTTCTCAGGAGGGGAACACACAGGACTGAGAGCACAGTCCAAAATAGAGAAAAAACGGGAACATGATGTTCTTTCAGTGGAATTGCTGGCAGGATTTGCTAAGATTTCATATGGGCAAGGCAGCACTCTTCTTTCTCCTATAAAATTGCCCTTGGAGGAAGGTGATGACAAAGAGAATTTCTGTTGTCCACTTACTTACTGATTTAACCTGATTTCTTCCTGTTCTTTGAGCATCTGGAAAAAACATGAGTAATGTGATGACAAAGTTCATCCTTTGTTCTGAGGCGGAGAATGTCAGTGACTTTGCAGACCTGGGGCACTCTGTCATCCCCAGCCAGCATGTGGAGAGGGGGCTGCTCTGCTCTCTAGGCATTGCTTTCTCTCGAGAGCCTGAGAAAAAACAACCACTGCTGCCTGACCTGTCTTCTTGTGACCTTTCAGGTGGGTGCTGCAGCAGTGTCAGCAGGCCCAGACGATGCACGGTGATGGTCCTACAGGAATGTGGGCGAGAGTAGTGCACACTGCAGTGTGTGTACTGGTATGGTTGTGCACACCCTCGAGCGTCAGGAATGTGGAGATCTGTTCATGCTTCAGGATCACTGGTGTGGCTGCAGGCGGGCAAACTGGGCTCTACATCCCACCTGTAAAGCAGGATGAGTTTTGCTGGCTGCAGAGGATGTGTGGTGGTACTGCTGTAGGATGCTTAATCTGCTGAAGGTTTTAAGATGCCTCACAAGCTGCTCTGTGTTGAGCTCAGTGGTTCCAGGAGGATATACCTGCGTCCAGCTTTGCTGGTGCAGAGCAGAACTGTTGTGGTTGGAGAGGAGACAGACATTATCTGGATGCACCGACACCCACATCAGGGTTTGCCACACATCGCTGTGTCAGTGCCACGCACACAGTGAAGGAGGGCTTGGGAATAAAAGCATTTTTTCTCACCTTAAAATATCTGATAGAGGGAGATAGAAAGACCTCTTGCAGCAACTTCTCTGTATCAGACCAGTCACAGCAGATGACCTGAAAAAACTAGCTATCATAGACCACATCATGCAAATAAATACATCTTGCAGTTTTTCTAAGCCTCTATAGTAAGCTCTGTGTGTGGGATAGATATGACTGGATTATTATAGTCTGTCATTTCAGCCTGAATTCAGACACTCTGTTAAGTGAGTATTATTTAATAGTCTAGAAGAAGCCTTTGGAGCTGTTATTATCTCTCATGTAAACGCACATTAAAGCAATTTGAACAGGCGAATCATCTTGCTGAGGGACTGTATCCCTTCAGTGGGAAGGCTGAGGGGTTTATACTCTGCCACATCAGAGCTTCCTGTCCTCTGGAAGGGCAAAAGGGAGGTGTGTGGACCCCCAGGATGTCAGGCTGCTCTGAGGACTGGCCAAGCTGCTGCTCAGGCTGTGGCCACGTGCTTAGGGATGCAGAGGAAACAGCCTTGCTTGGGAGGACCAAGGTAAATAAGTTTAACTCAAACTTTAGAGCTGCTATCAGCAAATCTGCATGGGCTGACTGCATCAATCGCCTCATTGCAGTGTGACACAGCTGTGCTGCCTGCAGGCTGCAGGTGTGTGGGGAACCGGGAGCCCACTGGGGAGGGAAAATTTTCAAGGTCCAAAGAGGAGCCTTTGGGAAACCACTGGGTTTGGAGGGTTGGGAGCTGTGGGGAGGGACTGCACAGCCTCACCGTTCACAGAGAGTAGCAAGACAGGGATAAAATCCCACACAGCACAAAGCTGCTTGGTGGGGATGCTGCTCTAAGAGACCTCCATGGCAGGGCAAAACAGGTTTTCAAATTGCTGTAGGAGCAAGTTACATTTGTGCTCGTTTCCCATCTCTGCAACCAGCACTGTGCCCGGATCCAATCACAGCCAATTGGCCGCCCTCCGAAGCAGGCAGCAGCCCCCAGCTGCCTCATGATATTATTATTTTTTTATTTGCCTCAATAAAAATCTGTGAGTCATTAAGTGCTTGTCATGTTTTGACACGTGGATCAGGAACTGATCAATAGCCAGCCAAATTTAATAAAAAGGAGCTCTATTCTTGGGGAATGAGCTTGTTACCATGCCAACTATCGATCTTTCCTGACAGGCTCTGTAAGTCGCAAAATGGGGTCCTGATGGTAGGTTGGTTTCCCTGCCTGACAGGAAGGGTGTTGGTTGCAACCTCTGCATCTAAACGACTTCAGAGAATACCCTGTTTTTAATACTGCCGCCACGTAATTCTTTGGCAAAGGTTCTAGACTGCCTGGAGTTAGTGGAAATCATCTAAAGGCTTTATTTTTCTTACTGGCTCTAAGATGGTAGAAATATAAGACGGAAGGTAGCAGAGCTCTGGTTCTGCACCAGAGCCTCACAGGGCAAGGAGGGATGGAGCCCAGTGCCAGTCCACACCCCTGCCTTGCTGATACATGATGTGTCAACCACCACCTGGTTCCCGCAACCAACATCCCAGAATTTTTCCTTGCAATGTTAATAACTTAACATGAGCCAATGGTGTTAAATGTCACCAAAACAGTCCCCTGCCAGGTGGATTTCTCTAGCTGACCATGGTAGCAGGACAGATTTACATCCTGAGGAAAAGGGATGTTCTGCAGAGTCCCTCAGGTCCCAGGATTGCTCCACTGAGCTTCCCACACTGATCCTAAGTCCCTACATTTGAAGCTTTGGCATGTTCTCTGGCTTGGATGACACTGAGAGATTTGGGAGAAGAGCTGGATACGGACAAAAAGGAAGGGGTTTGTCAAATGGAATTAACTAATCCCCAGGGTTTTGATTTGCCTGATGTGTTTGCCATGTTCCTAGATTTTTGTTTCCACTTTTTTCTCCTTTTATTTCTCAGAAGGAGGGTGGGCAGGGCTGACTGTGCAGGGTCCCTAGCCATGTCCTTACGCCTGCCAGAGGCTGTGTGACAGCTTGGCACAAAGAGGCAGCACTCTGCAAGCACAAAACATACCATTGGTTTTGTTCCCTGCTTCAGGTCCTGGTCCAAAACACGCTGGGATCAGTGGAGGTGGATTTTAGTATGATCTGGCCCATTCCCAGTCCAAACCATTTAAATACAGTGGCTCATGTCCTTCTCCAGGACAGCCACTTAGGTCAGTGTTTGAGGTTTTAAGAATGGATGGTGAATTTATTGTGGCAGAAAAAGCTTTACTGGCTTAGAAAATCTAATTCTGTGCTCAGTGCAGTCTCTGAGACTTTCTTAAAACAGTTTATCCAGCCAAAAGTGAGGCAAAGAGAGAATTTGATGTTGAAGATCTCGCCAAAGTGACCTGGGGAGAGGGAGATCAGTGTAATTCCCTCATGGCTCTTCCAGATTTTGAACTGTGAAAAGGTTATTATGATTTGACCTTGACATTAGCCCTGTCTTTGGTGGGGGCTGAACTCAACACCTCCAGAGGTTCCTTCCAGCCAGCGTTTTTCCTTTATTTCATCTCAGAGATGCAATGTAAGGTCTAACCCCAAAATGAATGTGCAGCCAGCTTTTTTGGGTATTCAGACTTGGAGGGCAATTAGAATGGACATCAAACCCTGAATATTTCTCTGAACTATTTGGGTATCTGAGGTGCCAGAACAGTCCTGGTCACTGGGCTATATGAAACAGGTTATTGAGTAGAGCAATTATTGGAAAGGCCACCAGCAGCAAGTGCCTGTCCTTGTGTCCGCTCTTGGCGTTCCTTTTTCTTGGATTTATCTCGTCTCAAACTCCCTTTTTCAAGCTTCCTTCTTTCAATGATTTTTCTCTAGTGAAAATCAGCAGACTTCTCCATGGGGTTTGTTAACATGAGTTGTTGAATGGAAATGTCCTTTCAATACATGACAAAAGTGAAAGACTTCAGGTTTAACAGAACCATAGAATTACTTAGGTTGAAAAATCTCCCTAAAATCATCAAATTCAGCAGTTAACCCAGCACTGCCAAGTCCACCACTAAACCATGTCTCAAGTGCCACATCTAGGTCTTTTAAATACCTCCCGGAATGGTGACTCCACCACTGCTATGGGCAGCCTATGATAGGAATTGAGAACTCTTGCAGTGGAGAAATTTTTCCTAATATCTAGTCTAAAATTCTTCTGGCACAACTTCAGGCATTTCCTCTGATCCTGTCACTTGATACCTGGGAGAAGAGATCGACCCCCATCTGGCTACAACCTCCTGGGTAGTCAGGTAGTCAGGTAGTTCTCGAGAATAAGGTCCCTGCTGAGCCTCTTTTTGTCCAGGTTGAACATCCTCAGCTCCCTCAGCCGCTTCTCACCAGACTTATGCTCCAGACCCTTCACCAGCTCCGTTGGCCTCCTCTGGACCTGCTTCAGCAGTCAAGGCCCGGCCTCTCTCTGTCCCTGCAGTGCCGTGGTACCAGAGCGAGTGCAGAGCAGAGGGTGGAGCAGCCCTTTCAGTAAAACGTGTACATGCCAGATAGAGCCTGTAATAAAAGTCTTAAAATTGAGTGGAAGTTGGTTTGGGGATTGCATTGTGAGATTAGATCCTGGCTGCCCGGGCTGACTCCGTACTGACTGAATGTTCTGTTTCTCTTGCAGTTTGCACCGGAGCCCTGAAGACAGATGAGACCAGCTGGGTGCCGAGAGCAGCGCAAGGCGGACGGGAGAAGGGGCCCTCGGGAGGCGCGGGAGGAGGAAGGCCGGCAGGGCTGCTCACGGGAGCGCGGACGCGATTCCTGCAGCCCCTGCCCCGCTCCAGCAGACAGAAACATCCCGGCAGGCTCAGGAGGAATGCAAACAACGGGATAACCAACTCGTAAAATACCTTTTACTTAAAGAGAGAAAACTGCCAAAAGCAAAGCCCGGCTGGCCAGCGTTAGTTCTTCGGGCAGCTGCCTTCGCTGCCTGCCAGGCTCCGCGTCGGCACGAACCCCAGCGAGCGCAGAGAGACCGAGCTCAGGGCTGCCACAGGGTTTGTGTTTCCCCATATTTGAGGAGCCTGCTCTGCAGTTTTTAAGATGTATCAACAGCCTCACATCACATCGTGATTTGGCTGCAAGTTGAGCTGAGCGTATATTATCTCGGCAGACTCATGGTGTGCATCTCCTCCCCATCTAATATATCCGAACGTACAGTGAGAGTTTTACAGACAAGATAATGTGTTTTGGCTGCATGGAATAGTTGTGTTATTCCTATAGGAGAAAAATTTAATTTTGCTCTGAATTCCTCTATAACCAGACAGCTCCCCATTTATATCCTGGGTAATAAATCAAAGCAACATGAAGTCTTTTGCACGGAACTGAAGTGGTTTCTTAAAGCAAATTTGGCAGGAAATAAATCATCATCTTAAAAAGCCAGTTCACTCCTCATATACAATACACCACCAACTCTTTGCTAAAATCTGTAACCAGGCGCATCATTTTGCGAAAGATAGAGAGAAATCCACAAGCCCTAGCAATACTGTGTGAGAAAGGCCATATGATTCTCTTACCAAAATCACACATATCTTTGTCAGAGAAATCACCCTGTGAGTTCCCCAACTCATGGGTTTGCAGTGCTCAGGTACTCAAATATCACAAGGGCCATTAGTTTGACTTCATATAAAAATAAGGTCATGCTGGTATCACATCTTCCCTCTGTGTTTTTCCTTTCTTCTTGGCTCCTCAACTGATGTTATTTTTCTCTCAATTTTTTTTACCAACTTTCCTTTCTAGTTTCTATTTCTATCGTGCAAACATGCCACAGCAAAGAGATGTAAGCAATGCATAATATATTTGCAGTAATGTATGATTCATTTACTAGCTTTCATAATTAATGGGGCTGTGTTTTACATACACAGTACCCTGCATGCATTTTATGATGTGAACGCTCTTCAAAAATCTAATAAAATGTAATTCGTTAAAAACAATAGTGCTAGTCCTGTGGAGAGATTTGTGTGCAGTTTTGCAGCAGCTGCAGAAAGAACTTGGTGCCAAGTTTCTATTCTAAACACCAATTTTATGCTGCTGTTTTATGCAGCTCCTAATTCTCAAGGTGGAAATTATTATAATTATATATATTATTATAGTGATACCACAGTTGGTCTGGGTATCATTTGCTTCCATACCCTGAAAACTTTCCAACCCAAATAATCTGTCTGCTCTCTGGAGTTCAATAAAAAAATACAAAATGATGCTGAATTTATGAAGAAACGTATCAGAACTATACAACAGCATCTGTAAAATATCAGCTAAATAATGCCAACATCTGCACCTCCAAAAAATTCATGCTTGCCTGGGATTTAGTGAGGCTGAAAGCACACAGCTTCATCCTCTGGGCCCCAGAACCCTGTTTCCAGAGGGTTCATCTAATTGCCATCAATATCAGCAAAAGCTGGGAACTGCTGGACAGCTCAGGTCATGCACTTTATTTAAACATTATTATCTTCCCGGTGAGGATTTGAGGACCCCAAGTTAATTTTCACCCCATGAATAAGAAAGCCAACATAGCCATTTGTGTGCTGTTCCTTGACACACCATTATAGGTGGATGGATTTGGAAGCTTTTGGTTTCCTATCTTCACACTAAAAGTGTGTGCAAAATGATTTCCAGCAACAAAATCTACACTTCTGAAGAAGGCAATCTAACAGGAATGCATTGCAAATTCAAAATGGATATGAAAGTGGATATAATTTCCAGTGTAAAGCTAGAAATCCTGTTTCCATCTCTCCAGATACCAATCCGATGTTTAGCCTGCTTTCCTCCAGCTGAATCCTCGTTAAGATCAACGGGCACAAATCATCCCAGCTCGGCGGTAGTGTGGGGTTGGGGGATTTACTTTTGCTTAGGCTCGGACGCCCAGATTGGGTGAGAGCAGCCAAATCAGGGCCATGCTGCCCCTACGTTAGCGCTTCACACCTGCAGAGCACCTCGGCGCTGCCTTAGCTGCCAGCAGGGGAGGGGCATCACTGGTTTGAGTAAGTTAAACCTCGCCTTGGGACTTACGGGTTGAGTTTTGCAGGGGATGGTTGTGTATAGTAGGAAAATGCAGTATTTTCTAAATGCTGATGGTTGGAACAGCAAAGGGACAGCTGCACTTCCAGCATGACTCCAGTCCACTGGTTTTGCTGGACTTGCATCTTTAGGCTTCCTCTGAAGTATTTGTCACAGAGATTTTTTTCAAAAGTTTTTGAGCTTTGCTTTGCTTTTTGGGCTTTTCTGTGTCCCTTCAGGTGAATGTTTCCCTGCTGGAGCAGCTGCCTGTGCTGTATGGGGAGTTTTGGGATTTGTACAAACCTACAGGTAACTCGTGCAGTGGCTGATGCTGCTTCAAGATGGGGAGTGTGCATTCCTGGCAGCAGCACTTGGCAGGGAAAGCTGCCATGCTGTGAGCTGCTTCTCTTCCCAAACCTGGCACTAGGGGAAAGGCGGAAAACTTTTCATGTGGAAAAATGAGCTAAAGACCTTAAGGTTCAAATCCTACCTTTTAGAGGAATCAATACTTCTGCTACTGCTGGAAAGTGAAATCCTGCGCTGCAGCGGCACAAATGTGATGTGCTGTGTCCCTGTCTAGGGTGAGCATCCTGCACTTCACACAGCCCCTCAGGCTGGGGGGACACACAGGGGACACCCACCCCAGTGCACTCTGCCTCCCACTTGGCCACCGCTCACCTTGCATGCTACAGGGAGAGGGTCATAGCAGTGGTGAGGGACACTCATACAGTGCCCTCTGGCAACTTGGGAGGAAGCTGATAAAACTGGTCATTTCTAAGGTTCCCTAGTTCTGACTGTGGAGCTGGATGTTTTTTTCCCCGGCATTTGAGGAGGTTCAATTCAGTGTTGTGTGTACTGTCTGGATCTTTGGGCTGGAGGATATCTTGTATTTTTTTTTTTTTATCTTCGTGTTTTAGGTGGTTTTTTTCATTGTTGGTTTGGGGTTTTTTGTTGTTTTTTTGTTTTGTTTTTTTTTTTTTTTTATGTTTTTGTTTTAGGTGGTTTTTTTCATTGTTGGTTTGGGGTTTTTTGTTGTTTTTTTGTTTTGTTTTTTTTTTTTAACATTTGGTAAACTAATTATTTAGGGAAGAAAAGGCATGTAAAGCAAAGCAAATGTATCTGTGCCCTGTGAATGTTCAGGAAATGCAAAGCTATGGAGGCAGAAGGGATCAAGCATTTTGAAACAGCAATATTTGAAAACTGTTTTAAAGAGAATCTTTTCGATGTTGGAGACATGATAACAACTTCTTCGGCAGGCTTGTGCAGGTGATGCTAAGGCTTTCCTGGCACCTGCATCTGTATCTGTTTTACCGCAATTCCATCAGGTGCTTTTGCCACAGGATGCCTTCTGCCAACAGAGCTATGGGAGGGCTGCTCCCCTGGGCAGGCGAAGCACCCGTGTCCTATGTCATGTCTGTGCAGAGTCCCTGGGAGTGGCAGTAGGGCAATATTTCTGACTCAAGGCATGCGACAACAGGGTCTGTGCTGTGACTTACGCTGGCACACGGGTGCGGGCTGGTCCTCAGTGTGGGGAGCTGCTCCTCAGCCCCAGCCTGCCAAGTGCCACATCAGTGCACTGCTCTTCAGTTTCCGGGCCTTTGGTGTCCTAAACGGGTGAGAATGCCCTGGGACACGTGCCTACCCAGGTGGCCTCCTGTCCCCAAAAACTGGCCTCCAGCTGGGAAGTCCCTGCCCCTACAGCCCCCTCCTCTCAGCATGGTTCCTACCAAGCCCCCAGAGAGCACCGGCTCCAACTGTGCCCTCTGGAAGTTGGATGAAGGGGCAGAAAGTCCCCTTCGGGTTAGATGTAGGGAGGGAGGAACAGTGCGAGTCTCCCAGAAATGCAACAGCAGCTCTGGCACATATGTGGGGCTCTGCATGGTCCCACCGCATGACCCGACACGGCGGCCAGAAGGGCTGAGACCTGCTCAAAGCATCCATTTGGAGGAGGGTCAAAGAGACAAGTTTTTGGGGGAAGGGGGGAAATGCAGTACAAAAGGAAGACCTTTCCTCTGCCCGATGCAGAGGAAATTCAAAGAAAAAGGCTAATTACTGCTCGTAGGGAGGGGGGAACACGACACGACGGGTGAGGCTGGAAGCCACACACTTCTTTGCGGGGTGAGGAGGGACTGTGGCATTGCCGCAGCATTCCCTGCTCGCCCCCCGCTTCCACCAAGCGCCGTTCCGGGGGTCCTGGGATGGTGTGACTATGGGGTTCTCCAGTCCTGTGGGGGAGCGGGATGGGCGCAGGGGCTTTCCACGGATGCGGAGCAACACCGCGGATGTCCGAGTGCTTCTTCCTGCAGGGCAAATGGGGAGGGCATGGGGTGGGTCCCGGCACCCGAAGTGCCAGGTATATTGAAAGAATATTATTTATTTATTTATTTATTTAATTTTTTCCCCTATACCAGTAAACCACGGGTCTATTTGCACCTGCAATTCTCGTTTCAGGGTGGATGCGATGCAGCAGTCGCTGCTGCCTCTGAGTTAAACGAGAAATAAAATAGAAATAAATGCCCGCATCTGCCCCCTTTTTAAGGCAAACGACAAAATAATTTCGTGTCTCCCGGTACAACCGAATCCACACAAGGACCGTGGGGAGACCGCAAAGTCTGGGGAAAAGGTGCAGCCTTTTCCCGCAAACGAGCGGTGAGAAATCTTGTGAGATGAAGTGATGGAGCAAGGTGGGGGATCTCTGTAAATAGGTTGAGCATCGGCAGTCTTTATGCTCAGGTCGGCTTGGAAGGCGGAGGGGCGTCGGGGGTGCCCGTCTCTCCCGAATCCCTTTTCTGTGGTCTCTGACATGGTCATATCAAAGGACCAGCCGGGAGGATCTGTGCACAACCGAGTCCCTGAAATTTGCGCCTGGAAAGAGATGCAAAACCAGATGATATTGATATATTACTGAACAGAGAAATATTGGATGTGTCTGTACGTGCGCGATGCCAGAGGTTTGCACAGTTTGTCTGGAAACGCCCGGAATTGGAGGCGGGTTTTAATAAAAACCATTTGCCACTTGTCTTCAATTAGGGTCTAGAAATTTAGCAAAAAGAAGAAATGTCTATTTTTTTTCTCACTTGCTGTCGGGATCAAGAGGTAAACGCGGCGCTCCTGCAACGATTTCGGGGCTCCGCGTTAAAGGGGAAAGGAAATACTGGCGGTGTTGTCGCGCCCCGTGTCGGTGTGGCTCATGTCCCGGCACACACCTCGCCGTGCTCTGCCGTTTCTCCGCCCGGAGCCGGACCCCGGCTGGCCGCGGAACCCCCGCGGGGGCTCAGGAGCGGCGGGAAGGGGAGATCCGGCTGCGGGGGCCCCGGGACTTTGCACCGGGGCTCTCCTCAGCCGCGGAATGGGCGAGCACGTTACAAGGTGGGGTGTCCTTATCTTTTTTCGCAGTGCTATCGGGAGAGCCCCAAGCCGCGGGGCTTCTCCCTCCCCGTGTCTGGGCAGCCTCGAAACATCTTGTCACCCCTTCCTAGGCAGGTGATGGGCACCTCGGAAGCCAACCCCCGCCACCATCCCCAGCCCCAATATTCCCTGCATCTTCGTGTCCATGACAAATAGAGGCAACGTGAGACAGGAAAAAGGGAGGAGGGAGAGAAAGACACGCACACAATAGCCAGGCAAATTGTTAATAACTCTGGCGTTTGGGGAAGCCGGTACTGTAACTGCGCTCTCATCAGTCACCGCTCCTGAAGTGATAGTAAAAATGCATCTAAACATGCTGCGGTGTGATATATAAAAGCACAGCGGGATGAGCTGCTTTCCAAAAAGGGACTTGGTGATTGGTTATGCCTTGGCATGATTGACAAGAGCTTAGTTTGGTAAAGAGAAGACACGCAAGCTTTCACAGCGGGATTTCTTTTCTAAAATATATCACACTAGCCTTTGAAAAGCGCCGCACACTATAAGGGAAATAAGGTTGCTTTATAGTGCGCTGACATTTCTTTAAAACACAACTAAGATCAAAAAAAGAAATAAAATGTGTTCCAAACACAATGTTTTAATTAGTTTATTCTGTGCATTTGCTTTTATCTGGTGTATATATCACGGATCCCCACCCTTTAATTAAAACAACTGGCTGCCTATACAACAGCAGAGACAAATGCTTAACTTTCTCCTTTGTAGCTACAAGCAAACTCAATTTACTACGGCTCTCAGAAGAGTTTTTAAAATAAACGTGGACGCCTTGAAAGCTATAGGGGAACGGGCGAAGGTAGCGGGAAATGGCTGTTTCCTGGCTTTGAAAACTTGAGAGGATGTGGAGTCTCGCGGCCAGCCCTGCCCGCAGCCTGCCCGCAGCGCTCACCCGCCGGCCCCGCGGGCTCGCAGCCCCGCCGAGAGAATTGAAACGCGACGAGGGCACAGAGCTGCCTTAATCTGGGAGCCGCAGCTGAAGGGCTGTGATGGGGCTTCCCGTTTGCTTGGTTGCTTTTTGGATTTATCTTGGTTTCTCTCTCTTTCTTTCTTTCTTTCTTTCTTTCTTTCTTTCTTTCTTTCTTTCTTTCTTTCTTTCTTTCTTTCTTTCTTTCTTTCTTTCTTTCTTTCTTTCTTTCATTTCATTTCAATTTTGGTGCGGACCTCATCGAAGCCCAAATTTCCGCAAGCCCTCCCTCCCCCGGGCCCTGCCGGCTCTGGGCTTGATCACTTGACGCACCTTTTCCACCGCCGTCTCCCCCGCCTCTGCCCGAGGTTCTCGTCACGGAACTGATTCTCCGGGTAGAGAAATAAAAGTCCTTTAAAAGGCATCGACTCCTTCACCCCGTGGCAAACACATCGTTTACAGGCGGGTTAATTGTACCGCGGGGCCCCGTTGCTGTCCCCATGGCCCGGGGTGCGCTCCCTGCACGCCCACGTCCCTCAGAGCGGGGCCTGGGGGTATTCCAGAGCAAAAATACGGAAGAGATGGGGTCAGACCCTCGAGGGCACGTCTGTGTGGGGATATCGGCAGCAGGAATGGAGCTGGCTCTCCCCGAAGCCCCGCGGACATAGGCAGGGGATGAACCACCGCGGTGCCAATCCGAACCCAGCAGAGGGGGACATTCGGGCAGAAGCCCTCGCCCCACTCCGCACCGCTGTGATTCACCGGCCTTGGCTCCAAAGCTTCGAGCGGGTTTTACCGGTGAAATCGTCTCCTATTTGTAGGGTTATTTATCCCAGGGTAGGGTGCGAGGGCTGAGCCCGGTTCCCCCCGGGCTCCGCGGCCGCCTAGCCCCCGCCGACCCACGGTGCACGGGACGGCTGGAGCCCGTCGGGGCTGCGGGCTGGAGGCGCAACCGGAGCGCTGCCCTCGTTGGCGAAAGGAGTGGGGCGGGGGCGAAAGGAGAGAGAGCGGGTCGGATCCCGCAGCTGTGCGGCAGCACCGCCTGTCCCGGGGAGGAAAAGAACACGAGAAAAAGGGATGGGCAGATCACCCAGGGGGACCGTCGGAGATGTGTCCCGGGCCGGAGAGCGAAGGGGAGCTTGGTTCTCTCCCCGACACCTTGGGGAAAATCCCCGGGCGTTGAGGGGAGAGTCGCTGGGCGATGCGGCCGGGGAGAGGAAGGAGAAAGGCGAGCAGTGCAAAATCGTCCTTTTAATTGTTTAAAATACTTTAAATCGTTCAACGCCTTGCTCCAACACATCCTCGGGGATGGCGAAATCATGTGCCCGTCTTTATGGAATGCTGGCTGCGGGAAACACCCTCGGTGCCCGCTATCGGTGTGCCCGCCGATGAGCCGGAGCCGACACTTGAGCCTGAGACCCGAACCTCGGACTCGGGCCCACCTGCAGCCCCTCTCAGATCCCTGCTCCGCCTGGGCACTAACGGCTCCGCTCCGGCCAGTCCCGGCCGGTCGCACGTCCCACCCGGGGCCACGGGGAGCCGTGACTCCCCTGCCGGCCCTCCAGCTTCGGGCCGCGGCTGTGCCCCGTGCTGGGGGAGAAGAGCTGGAAGCGAGAGGAACCCCCACGTTCTCCCCTGGGGCTCCCGGCAACGGGAAGAGCGCTCGAGCCCCGGAACATCCCGGCGTGTCCCCGCAGTCGCCTCGGGGACCTGCCGCAGGCTGTGGAGGGTCCCCAGGACAGGCTTGAGTCTGCTCCCCCGGAGCTCGGCGGCTTCCCGGGGCTGACCCCCGGCAGCTAGAGACCGCTGTTTAGAGCCTGTAGAGGTGCCGGTTCAAGCGGGGCGATTTGCCCCCGGGGAGCGGGTTTGTTAACGGAGTTTACACCTGCTGTGAGGCTGCGGGGAGGGACGGGCGGGCCCGGGGACGGGCGGGAGCCGGGTTGATACGGGGACAGAGCCCCAGGTCTGCCTGTCCCATGTCCTCCGCCCAACGGGCCGGGTTCGGGGGACCCGTCCGTGCGCAGGCAGGGGCGCGGGGCAGTGCCCGGAG